>OY759215.1:32055652-32653152 GCA_963662175.1 Aradus depressus
TTGCGTAGTAACTAGAATTGAAAGCCTGCTTTATTTTCTTTTTCACTTAGAGATGGGTATTTTTGATTGCCTGATGATGAGGGCAATCTCGAAAGCCGGCTACCATATCATAATAAAATCTTTGAGAGGTCAGACTACATTTTTATTTTGCAATCTGTGAAATAATCCCTTTTTACTACATAATCTTTACATTAATCAGATTCGTCATTGGGGATATTGTTTATAAGGAAAACATATTAGAAAAAACCATTCTTTCTCTTCAACAATTTTTTCTCTTACAATTTTCGCAAAAACGAAAAAATTACATAATCGGTTATGATTTTGATAAAGATTTCACCGGAAATTTTATTTTTCCTATTTCTGAATTACAAAAAGCAGTAAAAAATAATTATGTCCATGTTTTTTATTTAAAAAAACAAAAAAAAACAATTAGTATAGGATCCTGGATGTTCGTCAAGGGGGGTCGTAAAATTTCGTTGACAGGTTGAGTAACAGTCGGAGTCTGTAAACGAATGACGTCATGAAAGTTCGTGCGCAAGACCACAAGAGCTCCTTCGCGCATCACTAGGACGTATTTTACAATTTAACGTGCATATTTATTTATCCTTAACGAAACTGACTTACGAGCCTCTGTGCTAGGGGGGGGGGGGGGGTTCTGCTCTCTCCCCCCCCCCCCCCCCCCCCCTCCCCCTAATGTCACCGCCACTGCACTCAGCTCTGTGCTAGGGGGGGGGGGTTCTGCTCCCCCCTCCCCCCCCCCTCCCCCTAATGTACCGCCACTGCACTCAGCTCTGTGCTAGGGGGGGGGGGGGGGGGGGGGGGGTTCTGCTCCCCCCCCCCCCCTAATGTACCGCCACTGCACTCAGCTCTGTGCTAGGGGGGGGGGGGGGGGGGGGGGGTTCTGCTCCCCCCCCCTCCCCCTAATGTCACCGCCACTGCACTCAGCTCTGTGCTAGGGGGGGGGGGGGGGGGGGTTCTGCTCTCCCCCCCCCCCCCTCCCCCTTATGTCACCGCCACTGCACTCAGCTCTGTGCTAGGGGGGGGGGGGGGGGGGGGGGGGGGGGGTTCTGCTCCCCCCTCCCCCCCCTCCTCCTAATGTACCGCCACTGCACTCAGCTCTGTGCTAGGGGGGGGGGGGGGGGGGGGGGTTCTGCTCCCCCCTCCCCCCCCCCTAATGTACCGCCACTGCACTCAGCTCTGTGCTAGGGGGGGGGGGGGGGGTTCTGCTCCCCCCCCCCCCTCCCCCTAATGTCACCGCCACTGCACTCAGCTCTGTGCTAGGGGGGGCGGGGGGGGGGGTTCTGCTCCCCCCCCCCTCCCCCCCCCCCCCCCCTAATGTACCGCCACTGCACTCAGCTCTGTGCTAGGGGGGGGGGGGGGGGTTCTGCTCCCCCCCCCTCCCCTAATGTCACCGCCACTGCACTCAGCTCTGTGCTAGGGGGGGGGGGTTCTGCTCTCCCCCCCCTCCCCCTAATGTAACCGCCACTGCACTCAGCTCTGTTTTTCTTTATTAATTACTTATTATCTTTTTACTTTATTATTTTTATTTTGTTTTTATACAATTTCATTATTTGTTTATTATAATGTTGTAACTATTACTTTTCATTAACAATTATTGTTTCTTTACTTAATTGCTAAAGGCCTCTTTTTTTTCCTCAATAGGTTGATACTGTTATTTCTTCGTTTATTCCTGTTATTATTCTTAGGGATTTCAGAATACGATTATTTTTCATTGCTCTATTAAAGGCACATCCCAGCTCCTCTCACATTGAGAAATATAGTTATAATGGTGTATTAAAAGTGAATAAGCAATAAATTCTGGAAATTGTTTGAACAATTTTAGAAAAAAGTCGTCAGTGAATCACCGGCTATGTACTTCTCCAGCTCGAATTAATCAATAACGTAAATTTTCAATGATTTACACTCTCCCTCCATCGATTGTTTGAGGGATTTGAGTCAAGCCCTTCTTCTCTGGTTCCTCCCTCTTCCCACCAACCGATTTCGCGGAAAATTAATAGTTGCTTTCCGTATAAGGGTTTGAATTTAAATATAAAATTTCATGTTGATACATTCATTACTTCGGCAGTTATTGGGCTTTTTGAGTTGAGCTCAACACTGATCCCTCCCACCTCCTCTGCTGATTCTGTAAAATTAATAGGTGTATGTGTCGTCCTTATAGGGCTTTGAATTTGTCAATAAATTCATTACAACGTTTATTAGAGTTTTTGAGCTAAGCCTCCCCACTAAATCCCCCCTTTTTCTTTGGTCGATTTGACTGAAAATCAATGTGCTGTCATTAGAAGGTTTTGGATACACATATAAAAAGTCGTGTCGATAAATTCATTTTATCGGGAGTTATAGTATTCACAGAAACAGACAGACTTTTTTTTTTCATTTTTGAGATCAGGAAAACAAGAAATTTCTTTGAAAACTCAGCATCGAATTTCTGAACGATTACATAATTTTCTCTATACTTCGTACAGCTGGCTAAGTAAAAATATCATGTATTAAATAAAAGGTTATAAATATGAAGGTCTATCATTGAACTCAAATATTTTTTCGAACAAGATTTCGAGAAAAATGTCATTACGTAAAGATGAAATGTAAGATTCCTTATCGAAAACTCGCCCTTGAATAAAAAACAAATGCAAGAAGTCTTCGATCAAAATACCGTAATAAATCGTATTTTATATTGAATTCAGACGTGGCGCCAACATTCGCGACACCGTCCTCTGCTATTTGTCAGACAGACAACTTAGCGATGGCGTATTCTAGATTTAAGTATAGTAAATGGAAAGGTCATGCTGAAATGTATGTTTATGTTGGGGATGTACCATGGCGGATCTACTATAAGACTTATGAGTCTTGAGCCTTAGGCCATTAAAGCCTATGGCGCCCAGCTTATGGAAGCATGGTCATTTTACACAGACGGCTCTTCATTTACTGTAATAAGTGTTAAGTCTAATGTGTGTATTCCTAGGGGGCTGTGCGGGCTAGAGTGTAGGGCTTTGGTCACATGGTCTCAGCACGATTGCGGGTTCGAATTCCGTACGGAAGAGAGTTCTATATCTATGGCCTCTCGGGGAAGTTGTGTAAATAACCAATAACACTTTTTATAGACAAATGGCTAATAGACATCGTAAAAAACGTCAGGGATACCCTGATATATTTGCCAATAACACCTCTACGAGATGTAAGTTATATTAAGAGCCGAAAAAAGACAAAAAAGTGTTCCGGAATATTGTCAAAACAAGCAAAAGACACTTGTGATATAAATGCGAAAAAAATTCAAAAAAGACTAAGAAACACAAATATTTTTTTATTTATGTTTTATTTTTTTAGATGTTTTTCGTATTTCTTAAAAATATCTTATCTTCCCTTATATCCATACTCTTACCTATATTTATTGTATTTATAACGACAATAACGTTATAATTGATTTATTTATACATTTATAACGGCAATTTATAACGACAATAACAAATAATAAATCAGTTATTACTTTATCGTTATAAATACAGAAACCGATATCTCTCGAGAGGATATGATACTGACCGTGCTTGCTCTCATAAGCTGGGCCCCACAGGCTTTAATGGCCTGATACTCAAGACTCATAAGCCTTATAGTAGATCCGCCGTGGTACATCCCCAACATAAACATACATTTCAGCATGACCTTTCCATTTACTATACATGAATCTAGAATACGCCATCGCTAAAGTTGTCTGTCTGACAAATAGCAGAGCACGGTGTCCCGAATGTTGGCGCCACGTCTGAATTTAATATTAAATACGATTTATTACGGTATTTTGATCGAAGACTTCTTGCATTTATTTCCACACTCTAGTCATTTTCAAGTCATTTACTTCCCACTTAATCTCATCCAACATTTTTTCTTAACAAATTCGAAGGAAAAGGGACCAAAAAATGTATACTAACTCACAAATTAAACATATATCCTGAACATAGGCGTATAGTATTGTTTTTTCTTATTTGAAAAAAACTCTATTGAAAGATTATATCTATACAGAAAACCAATGGAGCTGACAGATGGAGTCCTGCTGGGAGATAGGCTTTGTCCAGATCTCTTTATTGGCGTACGATATGATAGATAGGAGCTCTCCTGGTGTGAAAACATGAAATCACACTCCACATATATGCAGATGATGTATTCCTCGCGGACTTGCAAAACATTGATATTACTTCACCAGGTATACAATATTAATTAGGATATCCCTCTCATTAAAACTCATTAGTTGATTTCCATGGGGCTTACATGGAATTACATCGGTAGTAATTAGGATTTTTGAGAGAATCCCCCTAATCTCTTATCCCCCTTCTCCTTGATTAATTTCGCGGAAAAGTAATAACTGCACTTCTTAAGGGGTTTTGAATTTAAATATAAAATTTTATGTCGATACTTTCATTCTATCACAAGTTATAGTGTTTAAAGACACCGAGCGCCCCCGTGACTTCCTCTACCTACATTTAGTTGTAGGAATGAAGGGAGTACCACGCGGGGGTGTTCCGGGGGGTCTCTGAGCTGAAGAGTTGTTGTTCTTACGATTTATCATAATTATTTTGTACATACTTTTGTTTATTTTGTTTCATGATTTCTTTATGTATTTTACTTTTTTCACATTTATTTTATATATTAATTTTGTAATTATTATTTTGTTTATATGTATTAATTTGTATATACTTTATATTATTATTCTTGTTTTCCTTATTATTATTTTTTTTATACTATCAGCAAATTTACTTATTGTAAATATACTTAGCAAATAAAATAAAAAAAAAAAGACATACACACGGACAGACATTTTTTTAAATTTTTCGAATCAAGGTGTGAGAAAATTACTGTGAAAACATACAATACGAACCGAAATTTAGGAGCTTATACTTCATTTAACAGGGAAAAGAAAAAAAAAAAAAAAAAAAAAATCATTATTCGTTAAGTTTTCATGTGAAAGCTGATATGATTGCCCAAAAATTTCATTAGAAGTAAAAAATGTGATATTTACAGAGGTTCAAAAGTTACAACAAAATTAAACAGTCTGTTTTACTAAAGACCGTCTGCATCTATCCACATATCGACGAATATCAAACTGTCTGTAAAAGTTTTCAATGAGTTGATAATCTCACGGTGACAGTTATATGGAAACAATTCAAATTTGGACATTGAGTTTTTGTTATTGTCAGAAATAGAAAGCCGAAGGGGAAATCTCTGTGAATGGCTGTTAAAGGTAGCGGTGAAATCACGATAAACGCCAATGGACAGAATGGCTATTGTTGAAAGTGCCGTATTGAATCCTCTCCATTGTGTCAAAATGAATAAAAGAACTTTTTCAATAATAAATACACAATTTATATACAAGTATATAAATTTCACTTTTCAATATTCCAGCAGTTATAATTGGACATTTTCTTGTAAAAACAATAGATTTTATTTTTAGCTCTAATATAGTGTGACAAAAATTAATTTGACTAATAGTTAGTACCTAATTGTGACTGATGTCCGAGCTTTTAACTACGACGTCATATCACCTACTACTAGAGCGCTCTTTCGTCTCTCTGGTGAACATAACCCTGACCCTACAGTCCTGAATTTTGCTTACCTAGGGTAGGAGTCTTTAATGAGTACCTGACATCGCGCAGGCTCGGGACCTTTGCTTAACGTCCCATCCGAAGAACGGTGTGCTCAAGAGTTTTTTCACCTCCCGCATAAAAAACCTGATGACCGGATTTCCAATAGATATTAATTTTATAATATTAAATAAATATTTATTTTATAATTATTATAGATACCTATATTATAGATACCTATATTATAGATACCTATATTGTTTATTGTGTTATCATATTATTTTTGAATGAATGTTTTAGTATCTATGTGCATCTGAGTGTGTGAATTAACATCGTTTCTCCTTCCCTTTAAGCTCTTAGCCAGTTACACCACACTGTACTGGTGTTAAGCGTATTTATATTTTATATTTATTAATTGATGTGCCACTGATGATGACGCAGTTGTGTTGAAAACTGGTTCTGGTCGGAAATAAAACAATGGGACGACAACATATTTTATTTCTATGAGAAATCTCGTCCTACAATGTTTTACTAACAGATATGAAAAACTATAGATAATCTGTTAGTCAGAAAGACACATCCAGCCTCATGTAGCAAAACTTACATTCGTATGGGTATTTATGTAGTTGAATGTACCAATATTATGTAATCATGAGGTGACAATTGAAGAGAATCCAGCTAAGAATATAGTTTTCAATGTCAATAGTCTCATAGAATTTGTTAATTATCCTTATGGCATCCTGAACCTCAAATGGGACAAGCATTGGAAAGTAACAGGAATTTTCGTAGACACGGTCCGTTCAATAGATCTACAGACTGTAGTTTCAAGTTTTCCGATTCCCTAATTCAAAAAAAGAAACAAACAATTCTGATTGTATGTGAATACTGTAACTCTCGATAGAATGAAAATATATATTATAAATATATATATACATATATATATATTTATATACTATATTTATATATGAAATGGTTGGTCAGAGGAGACGGCTGCATACCCTATAAAACAAATGTATCAACATTTTTTTTAGTAAGATGATTCAGAAATTCCTGAATAAAAACATGACGATTTTCAACCAACTCAGTATAGTGGTGATACTTAACATTTTCTGAAGATATATTGTGAAACAAGTAATAAAAAAAATAAAGAAACGCATGTATTTTTTAAATATTCTGTATTCTCTCATAAAATTCTGAGTCAGAAATTTGATGTTCAGTTTTCGACGGAATTTCATTATACAGTATTTTTTAAGTCGCGGCTGAATATGGAATGAAAATACGATGGTAAACAATCGTATTTTAAAAAACATATGTTTTCTTTATATTTTTTTCAGAAAATTGGGTTCATAGGGAGCATAAGGGTGGAAACTTTCATTACTTGTTTTACACATGTTACGCTTTTTTGTCACCCTTCATCTTCAGTTGTTTACCCATAATTTTCCTTTCTTTTGTCAGATTTCAATTCTGCATGCCTCTTACATTTCATTTTCCACTTGTTTGTCGCCTCACTTCTCTGTGGCACTTCACACATCCCCCCCCCCCCGGTCTCTTTGATGTCCCCCTCTTTGTGAAGAAGGCCCCCCCTTGGCACACGTTTCCCCACGTGTGGGAGCCAGCTCGCAGCAGCCCGGGTGGAGGGGAGCCCAGAGAAAGACAGAGAGGGGAGAGCTAGCCCACATAAGAAGAACAGATGGGAGTTGCTGTCAGTCCATATAGCGATCTAGCAGCGGTATGGCACCCAACTCAACCTCCACCTCTGTCAACCGATTTATATACACCAGCAAGCGATGTCTCAAAGTATGTACCTCTTTTGTATCCATCTCTCCTACTCCTTACTATATTAGCCGGCTGCAACTCAACAAAAATATATATTTTAAAAAAATATATAAACATGATTTTTGTTTATTTTTGACAATATTAAAGCATTCAAAATTGATGACAAAATAAAGTGAAGATAATCCATATATTAAAATTCTTACAATCACTACCTAAAAAAAAATTGTGGGTGATTCACCGGCACTATGTATAAGATGTATCCCCAGCACGAATTAATCAAATCAATTGGACTAAAAATCAATATTGACTTCAGAATCCTCATAATAAATTTTGAGTCGATACATTGGTTACATCGAAGTTATTAGAGTTTTTGAGTTGACCACCACAATCCCCCTCTGCCTATCGGCTAATTTGGATGAATATCTGTAGGTGTCGTCCTTATAGAGTAGTGCATACACACACAAAATTTCGTATCGATACATTCATTCTATCGGGACTAATTGTGTTCAAAGAGATAATATTTTCTCTTTCTGTTTTGAAATCAAGGGGTCGGAAAACATGAAATTTCGCGAAAAATTAATTTCAAATTTCTGACTGATTATATAACTTCCTCTATACTTCGTATAGCTGGGGAAGTAAAAATTGGCTTTGATAATAATTTGGAATTATGACAAAATAAAATATTTTTGAGTTGTGGAGCGGTAGCAGATTGAGATAACATGGGGTGGATGGTAAAATAGCCAATCTTCAAAATTTCTGTTTTTAAGACCTTCCAAGACAAGGGATGTCCCTGGAGGTGTTCAACGTCTCAGGAACTTATCTTAAAAAATAATGAGATATTCCCCAGGTTTCTTGAGAGCTGAGAAACTGTTGACATTCGTGAAAAATTGTGTTTTTCACAGATTTTCAAGTTTACCATCCACCTAACTCATTCATTAAGCTAAGAAGTTAATGTATCTTATCAGTTTGTTGGTTCGATTTATCGAAAATCGAAAAATGTACCTGATATGAAATAGGTACTCACATGTTGATATTGTTGATGATTGCCGAACAACGGCAGTGTTGATCACCATCAATGTTATGACTGTTTTGAAAGAAATTTAAATTCACTAACTTCTATATCAGCTTTTTCCTTTGTTTATTAATTTATTTATTTAATTTTTTTTTTGTTTATGGTTTTCAGTTTCACTGTTTGTACCAGGTATATTACATTTCTATTCCAGAAAAAAATAAAAAAGATATATTTTTCGTTATATATGTAAAACGTTAGACATTAGAATCCCAGGGATTGATTTCATCCCTTCTGACAGACAAGATTCAATGTTTATGCGATATATTTGTAGGGACGCTGTATCGGGGGGGGGGGAATGTTTTTTTTTTTTTTACAGTTAATCGATTATAAATTTGTTGGGGAGTTTTTTTTAACGGAATTTCATTTTTCCGATCTCCTGATTCTAAAAATTAAGAAAAAAAAAGTCTGTCAGTGTGTATGCGCATGGGAACAATATAAGTCCCATAGAATGAATATATCGACACTTATTGATTTTCAGCTAAATCGGCCAAAGAGAAGGGGGGACCATAGAAGGAGGGGTGACTCAAATACCCAACTATAAAATTTAGTATGAAGACTTAGAAGCCCTTTTGTTGTGTCAACTTTTGATTATTAGCCCAAACGGTCGACTGGTTTTGGAGAGGGTTCGAAAACGTAATTGATTAATTCGTGCTGGGGAAGTACATGGTGATTCAACAACTTTTCTTTTTTACAACTTTCATAAAATTGTAATATTGTTAATTTTTATTTACGGATTGTCCCCCTCTCTTTTCCCCTCCCACTCCCCCCACCCTCCACTTCTTTGGCCTATATAATTATGTCACTGTCTTTAATACAAAGTCATTTAGTTCATGCTAATGGGGGTATGCTACTCAATGCAGTTTCGGTTCCCCCGAAAGGGTACAGTGAGTATTTTGTATCTTTTTCGCACAAGTTTTATTTTTGTCCCCAATATATTGTCCCCATAGCAAGTTTACTTCCCCCATTAGAATTTTTACCTCTTTCAATGACTGTTCCCTTAGCAGTGGCGTAGCTGAGTGGGGCCTGTATGAAAATTTCTTGGGGGGGGGGGGGGGGGGGGGCTTTTTCGGAAAATAAACAAAAACACTCGCATAAACAAAATATATTTGAAAATAGGAAAAACAACAATTTCTATTTAAAAAACATTCTAAAAAATCATATATATAAAGCTGAAAATGTCTGTGCGTTGTACCGCTATAACTCACGAACGGCTTGATGGATTTGATTAATTTTTTTTTTCATTTGTTCGTCATCGTCTGTGGAAGGTTATAGGCGTTTTAGTACCTCAATATCTGGTCCATCCCAGCATCCACCCACGCAATCTTTGTAACTCAAAAACCACTGCAATGATTAATGAGGAATCTTTTTGAATAGATAAGTTTTATCTACCGGAAGGTTAAGGTCTATTTTTTAATCAACCCCTGGTCCATCCCAGCATCCACTCACGCAATCTTTGTAACTCGAAAACCATTGCAACGATTAATGAGAAATATTTTTGAATAAATTAGTTTTAGCTCCAAAGCTAGCGTTACTACAGTTGAAGGACTATAAGCCTTATTCCGTATGAATTATTGGAAATTATAACATCATGAATGTACTGTCGATGAACTGAATAGCCTTATAGGAGATATTGGGAGAAGAGTCAAAGTTCCCCGGGCAACGCCGGGTATTACTGCTAGTATATATATATATATAATAGTGGTTAAATAGGTACTTTATATATCCATAACTGAAGAAAATTTTAGTTTCTCAAATTCATCTTTTTCTATGGACAGTATTGATAAGTCCGATAGCCGTTCTTGTCCTACAGAAGTTCTAAGATAATTTTTAATTTAGAAATTTAGGTTTGGCTTATATCAATATGACTATGGATAACATTTTTTGCTTATGCATGTTGGGGCTCCTCTAGCTTGTATATCATTGCTACAACTGCTACAGCGGTACGCCCCCGTCCCTTGGATGATCACGGGGTTACTTTCTTTCGAAATCCTCTTATCAATTCAATGAAAATGATAAATGGAAGCCGAACATGTTTTTCTTTTAAATATCGATGACCAAGGTCATATTTATTTTAGATATCGTAAAAATTTACATATTTATAAACCAAAAGCAATGGAAAATATTATTCTTTGAAAATTTTGGAAGCCGAACATGAACAGTCTTATTTATATAAATACAAAGGTTGATGTGGTAGTATTCCCACTTTCCAAGTGAAATTTCTTTCATTTACTAGCATTATGACTTTAATTTACTAGGTTTATTTTGATATTCAGCCAAATCGGGTAGAGGAGAGGGGGGCTTAACATAAAAACTCTAATGGCGGCCGATGTATTGAATGTATCGATAGAAAATTTCATGTGTAACTTCAGAGCTCCATAAGGATGATACCTATTTATTCTCAGTGGAATCAGCCAAAATGTAGGGGGAAATCAGAGGGGCTCGATTCAAATACCCTAATAACTGCCTGGAAATCAGAGGGGGATTCGATTCAAATAACCTAATAACTGCGAGGAAATCAGAGGAATTCGATTCAAATACCCTAATAACTGCGAGGAAATCAGAGAGGGATTCGATTCAAATACCCTAATAACTGACAGGAAATCAGAGGGGGGCTCGACTCAAATACCCCAATAACTGCCTATGTTATGAATGTATCGACACAAGATTAAGTAATTTCTATTCAGAAGCCACTATGTAAGTCAACTATTGATTTTTAGCCTAAACAATCGATTGGCTTTGGAAGGAGAGCGAAAATGTAATTAATTAATTCGAGCTGGGGAAGCACATAGGTGTTTCATCGACAACTTTTTTAAATTTATAATTGATGTAGAATATATCAATGAAAGATATAATTGAATTATGTTTTTGTATTCTATTTAGATAATTCCGTTATTATTACTTTTTACGTCATTGTCAATTCGTTCCTTATCAGTTACAACGTTTATGGGATAATAATTATTCTCTTATAAAAAATTGCTTTAATTAATATAAATAATATAACGGGTATAAAATGAACAGCTGATTATATTATCAGCTGACCCCTTTTGTGCGTCACTTCCGTTGCACTTTTGTCACTAACGAAAGTACAGCTCGGGTTTCTTGACGCACAACGATTTAAAAGGATTTTCACTTCAATAATGTAAAATTATTTGCTCGTAAATTACCAAGGATTTGCAATAATAGGGAACTAAATAAGTGAATTGGTATACTTCAATTCGTAAACGGATTAAGAAAACAAATCACTTTAATTTTCTTTGATCTATAGTTAGTTCCGTTTTCTTAGAATGGGTACTCTATCAATAAGTTTATTTCAGAATGTTCAATTGATCATTGATTGTATTAAAACTTTTTATTTTTTTTTCCAATGTTAATAACTATATTAACTCTGTTTTAATAATTTATTTTTTTGGAAAAATTTTTAAAAAAATATACACTCATTTTATTTTATGGAAAATGCACAACAAATACACTTTTTAGTTAGTTAGTTATTGTGACTCATGCCATGGCTTTGACTATGAGGTCATATCGCCTGCTACCAAAGAGCTCTTTCGTCGCTATGGTGAACAAAGAGCCTGATTCTACTGTTGGAGTCCTACTAGTTAATTCACCCAGGGTAACGAGTAACTGACATCGTACAAGCTCGAGAACATAACTTAACGTCCCATCCGAAGGACGACGTGCTCAAGTTTTTTTCAACTCTCAGTTAAAAAAAAAAATTCTAAGATGGCTTCGAATCCACGACGAATACGAGTAAAATCTCAAGATATATTTGCAACCTAATGATTGAAATATAATTTTGTGAGCAAATAAACTGCCTAAAGGCAGAATTAAGTTTTTTTTTTCAAAGCCAAAAATTTAGAAGTTGCACTAAGGTTATTTAGCTTTTCCAAGGTTATTTAGATGAGGTTGTTAGCTCCACTGAGGATTATCGGAAGCAGACATATTTTAGTTAATTGCCCCAATATACAAACCTGTTAAAGTATACAATGGAATTAGCCCATCACAGGTTGGGGCGTGCTACTGCCGTGTTACCTTAGAGGTGACCTTAGAGTTGCTCCTCTTTGAATTAGCGTCTTGTTAGCAGGGCCCTGACTCCATCTCTTTACAAAAAACCATATTGCAGGCTTGCATCTGAGGGAAGGCAGTTACGTCTCCTACGTTAGTGCAGCTCTGTAGCGTAAACAGGAGAGCGCGGGAGGGAGTCGAACTCTTGACGAATCCCTAAGTGCATTCAATGTTGCTTCATTTTTTTTACTTCCCTAGCTATACGAAGTATAGGGGAAAGTTATGTAATCGGTCAAAAGTTTACTGCGAAGTTGATGTGAATCCTGAAACTTCTAACAAACAGAAGTATTGTTGTTCAAAAATAAAGAAAACGTATGTTTTAAAAAAAATATTGTCTATTTCACAAATAATATATAATATGGGAGTACTTTCGGTATTGCTACCATCTTCAGCCACGACTTAACAAATACTAAATTGAAGTTCAACTAGGTAGTTTACAATCCAAAGGGTAGGTAGGTATCCTTTTTCAGCCCCTACCGGGTTTTCCTATCCTTTCTGTACAGTTAATATTTGAAATATGGAAAAAACTGTACCTACCGCTTGGATTGTAAACTACCTAGTTGAACTTCAATTTAGTATTTGTTAAGTCGTGGCTGAAGATGGTAGCAATACCAAAAGTACTCCCATATTATATATTATTTGTGAAATAGACAATATTTCTTAAAAACATACGTTTTATTTATTTTTATCAAGTGTTTCACAATATCTCTGCAAAAATGTTAAGTATCATATTGTTGTTCAGCCAAATTATAACATAAAAACTCTAATAACTACCGATAGAATGATTTTATCGATACGGAATTTAATATGTGTAACCAAGATCCCCCGATGACTACATCTAGATTTTCAGCCAAATCGATCAAAGAAGAGGGGAAATTAGAGAGAGACTTAAGTCAGAAACTCTAGTAACAGCCGTTATAATGAATGTATCGGCACAAAATTCATATGTGAATTCAAAACCCCATAAGGACTGACAATTATTAATTTTCCGCGTAATCGGTTGAACGAAAGAAAATTACACCTAAATATATATATTTTTTTTGGAATTGCGAGTGGGTAATTTTACAAATGTATCCACTTCTCAAGCAGCTCTAAATTATCGATATGAGTAATGCCCCTCTCCTGAAGACTAATCCAACTACGTCATAGTTCCTTTTATTATTGTGGAAGTTCCAGATATATAATATAAAATACATTAAATAACGCACGTAGAGACCAGCGTAAAACCGGTTGTGCCTCCGAGCAGCTTACGTCAATGATTTTCTTATCAGAATTCTGTTTTTTCTTTTTTTTTTCTTCTTTTTGTGATCGTTTTTTACATTCATTAATTAGGAAAGTACTCTTGAAATATTAATGAACGCAATTAGGAAGCAAAAAATAACTATTTTTTTTTTTTTTCAATTAAAAATAATAATTTCAACATGAGAAAAGTGAAATAAGTAATATAGAGGTCACAGTCCAACTATAGGTTAGGTTAGGTTAGGTTTTATGACACATGCCCGGGCTTTAACTACGAGGTCATATCGCCTACTACCAGAGCGCTCTTTCGTCACTCTGGTGGACATGAGCCCGACTCTACTGTGGGAGTCCCATCCGAAGGACGGCGTGCTTAAGTTTATTTAACCTCCCAGATAAAATAAACTAAGGGCCTCGGTCGGGCTACGAACCCACAACCTTGAGCTCAGAAGTCAAGCACGCATACCACTGAGCTACCGGCGCCCTCCAGTCCAACTATATATTTATTATTTACTTCACAACTAGTTTCGGCAATTTGCCATCATGAACCTTAAAATTCAACACCCGAGGATGGCAAATAACATGACATAAAATGTTAGAAAGAAATAATAGAATAAACATTAGAAAAATGAATAATTTAAAGTTAGTTATTATGACTCATGCCCGGGCTTTAGCTATAAGCTCATATCGCCTACTACCAGAGCGCTCTACCATTGCCCTGGTGGAAATGAGCCCGACTCTACAACGGGTTTCGAAATTTTGACTTCTCAAAATTGGGAAGGAGTCTCGACTATCTGACGTCGTACTCGGGACCATCGCTTAATATCCCATCCGAGGGTTTTGTTCATCTGAAAGGTTTTTTTCACCTCCCAAATAAAAACCCGTTTTGAACCCACGATCTTGAGTTGAGTGGGCAAGCACGTTACCGCTGAGCTACCGGCGCTGTTTTCATTAATATCAAATGATATGTTCATGTCTGGGCTGCAACTAGATCATATCACCAACTAGTTCAGCTGTCTTTCGTCGACATGACCTTAGCGCCTACAATGTGACTTGTTTGACATTTCTTTGAATCAGTTAAAGTGAGAAAAGAAAATGAATGTGAAGTGTGTAGAAGGTTATATTAAACTAAGTGTCAACTTTCTTCTGCCAAATCGGCACTTTCCCCTTCAAAAGCATCCTTTCTTTGAATCAGTTAAAGTGAGAAAAGAAAATGAATGTGAAGTGTGTAGAAGGTTATATTAAACTAAGTGTCAACTTTCTTCTGACAAATCGGCACTTTCCCCTTCAAAAGCATCCTTTCTTTGAATCAGTTAAAATGAGAAAAGAAAATGAATGTGAAGTGTGTAGAAGGTTATATTAAACTAAGTGTCAACTTTCTTCTGACAAATCGGCACTTTCCCCTTCAAAAGCATCCTTTCTTTGAATCAGTTAAAGTGAGAAAAGAAAATGAATGTGAAGTGTGTAGAAGGTTATATTAAATTAAGTGTCAACTTTCTTCTGCCAAATCGGCACTTTCCCCTTCAAAAGCATCCTTTCTTTGAATCAGTTAAAGTGAGAAAAGAAAATGAATGTGAAGTGTGTAGAAGGTTATATTAAACTAAGTGTCAACTTTCTTCTGCCAAATCGGCACTTTCCCCTTCAAAAGCATCCTTTCTTTTCTGATCCATCCTTTAGAGCTCTTCAGTTTTCTAATTCTTTTGAAAGGAATTCTTATCAAGGACAGGACTTAAATTCACCACTCAAAATGACCGAACTTTTATAGGTTGAAAATTCTGTTCAGTTTCTGAACAAACGTGTTCTTTCATAGGTTGTAAAATAGAATATGGTCTGACCTCTCGCAGATTTTATTGATTTTTCCTAGCCAGCTTTCGAGGTTGCCCTCATCATCAGGCAGTCTGATAAAATAATTTTTAAAATAACATTATTTTAGAATCTTCTTTTCAATAAATAAGATTTTTATGAAATCAATTATTCAATTGCTCAATTATTAAATTGAGATGCTCCAAAAAATAAATAAACTATACATTTTAAGAAAAAATCCTCCTTAACCCAAAGAATCATTAAATTGAGTAAAACTTTCTGACATCTTAAAATTTGGTACATTCCTGTCACATACTCAATAATGCCGTTGGAGGGCGCCAGTAGCTCAGTGGTATTCATGCTTGCTTACTAAGCTTAAGTTCGCGGGTTCGAAACCCGGCCGAGACCCTTAGTTTATTTTATATGGGAGGTTAAATAAACTTAAGCACGCCGTTCTTAGGACGAGACCTTAAGCGATGGTCCCAAGCTTGTACGATTTCAGGTACCCCCTTAAAGACCCCTTACCCTAGGTGAATAAAAGTTTAAGGTAGGCAAAAATTTAGGATTCCCATAGTAGAGTCAGGCTCATGACCACCAGAGTGGTGAAAGAGCGCTCTGGTAGTAGGCGATATGACCTCGTTGTTAAAGCCCGGGCATTCCCTTTGTTCCTTTGGTTGATTTTGCTTAAAATCAGTATATGTCATCTTTATGTGGTTCTGAATATACACATAAAATTTCGTGTTGATACACTTATTCCATCGGCAATTATTGCGTTCACAGACACACTCAGGGGATCAGAAAACTTGAAATTCCGGTGAAAACTAAACATCGAAATTCTGACCGATTTCATAACTTCCCTTACACCCCGTATATCCGGGGAAGTAAAACCAATTATATCACTGTATAATGTCATATCTGATTATCTGTTTATATCTAATTATAGTAGAGGTCGCCGGTAGCTCAGTGGTATGCGTCCTTGACTTCTGGGCTCAAGAACGTGGGTTTGAAACCCGACCGAGGCCCTTAGTTTATTTTATCTGAGAGGTAAAATAAACTTAAGCACGCCGTCCTTCGGATGGGACGTTAAGCGATGGTCCCGAGCCTGTACGATGTCAGATACTCGTTAAAGACCCCTACTCTAGGTGAATAAAAATTTAGGTTAGGCAAAATTTAGGACTCCCACAGTAGAGTCGGGCTCATGTCTACCAGAGTGACGAAAGAGCGCTCTAGTAGTATGCGATATGATCTCGTAGTTAAAGCCCGGGCATGAGTCATAAAACCTAACCTAACTATAATTAATAATTATAATTAATAATAATTGAAGGAGATAGTAATATTAATAATTATTATTATTATTTACATTTAATATTGAAGTTTAAGTTGGCTCCTCTTGGATATTACCTAAGAGATAGAATGGATGTTGAGTGCGTTCAATGTCCACAGAGGACAGATCGACTGATATCGAGACCCCACTCGTCGAGAGCACTGATCTCACTTCATCCTTATCTGGCCAACTTGGAACCCACTGAATTAGTATTTATCTTTAGTATTTGTAGTTATAATCTATAGTATTGTTTGTTTTAAACTTCCTCAGTAGGTACTCATGGGCCACCTGAATGGCATCCTAGAATCCTAGTTCTCAAATTATATTATCTTTGTATTTTGGGCTTTGTATGTCAAAGAAATTCGTTTTGTTAATTTCCGAGCAAATTTGGCTCTAGTTAGGGGCCAGGTGAAACACGAAACTTACAGCTGTGCTAGAAATAGCGTATTTAAAGCGGAGAATCATCCGATTTAGCATTAAAAGATAGCAAAAATATTGTTGTTTCCCCAGCTTTAAATAGTACAGGGGGAAGTTAAGTAGTATGGGGGGAAGTTAAGTAGTATGGGGGGAAGTTAAGTAGTATGGGGGGAAGTTAAGTAGTATCAGAAAAAAAAAACATTTAATAAAAAGCTGCAAAATTCTAATCGCCAAGACAAGCTCATAGACGGTATCATGTCTAAATACCTAATTCAAAATATCAAACGACAAAATATCTTTATTGTTTGTTATTTTGTCGTTTGATATTTCTGATTAGATATTTTGGATTTGATCTTTGGACATGGAGCTATAGAAACTGGCTACATGCACAAAAATGCATAAAAAATATAAAAGTAAACAATGATTCATTCAATAAAATAAGTAACATAAAATAAAATAAAGATAATAAAAAAAATAAATAATATACCTCTTGAAGCTTCATATCTGATTCTTAAACTTCTCTGGGATGTTGAAATGTTGATTTTTTTTTTCGGCATTTTTTGCAGAGGTGTCATCTTTTTTCCTTTTTTGACAATATTTCGCCCTTCTTTTGGTCACTATGAACCGAAACGAAGTTCAAAGTGACCAGAAGAAAATGTCCCGAAATACTGTAAAAAAAAAATATTTTTTTTTATATTTATGCATATTAGTGCATGTAGCCGATGTTTCTATGAGCTTGTCTTGGTGATTAGAATTGTGTACCTACTAAAGCAACCTCGAAAGCCGGCTAGCATGAAATAAATTAATAACATCTCTACGAGGTCAGACTATATTTTTATTTTGCATCCTGTGTAATAACTGTCAAAAATTCAAAATTTAGTATGAGGATTTAGAGTAGGTACAGGCTTGTAAATCCTGTCAATTATTCATTTTTAGCCCTAACGGTCGAATAGTTTTGGGGGGAGAGTTAAACTTTAATTGATTAATTCGTTCTGGGGAAGTACATTGTCTGTGATTCAGCGATTCTAAGCTCCCACCATTTTAAGCCCGTGTCCTGAAACGTTTCTGCATGTAATTAATTAACTTTCCTCTGAATTACTAATCTATAATAATATATGTATTTAGTAGAGACAATTATCCGTGAGGTGACCAGAGAAGTCATCTCCCTGACACTAAACAGAGCTCACATTAGATCAAACAGTGGAGATATCTGTCCTAGGTTTCCACTGTGGAATGTTCTGATAGTTGTGTTGATTCGGTCCACTCATTATCGTTCTACGTCAATCTTGGTTTCTCCAATTTATAGTCCAACTAACTTTCAATAGAGTCCCACTCCTAAAGGCTTTCTCAAAATTACAAAACATTCTTTACCACATTTAGTAGTTCTTATATACATTGTGCAAATATATTATGTAAATTATATAAATGTTTTAGGGTAATTTTGAACAGTTTGATCACGATATATTTTTTATTTATTTCATGTATTTGTATTCGATGGACATTCGTCGTAGTAATCCATTATAGTGTGTATATACTACACTAAGTTTATAGTTATTGTGGTTCTCGTTAACTAAGAGGTCATATCGCCTACTAGTGAAGAGCTCTTTCGTCACTCTGGTGGACATGAGCCCGACTCTACAGTGGAAGTCCTACCCACGTTTATTCACCTAGGGTGAGGTTCTTTAACGAGTACCATCGCTTAACGTCCTATCCGGACGGCGTGCTCAAAGTTTTTTCTCCACCTAATTAAAAAACCCTAAGGACCTCGGCCGTGCTTCGAACCCGCCTTCTTGAGCTCAATAAGCAAGCTAGCTCTACGCTACAGGCGCCTTTCTATAATTTATACTGCTATACAAGCCTCAATATATACAAAGCATTGTTGTAATACACTGCCTTGATGAGCGTTAATAAGATCCATTGTTGTAATGTAACTATATTATAGTGTGGTTGTAACTGTATGTAATATAGTGTCTTATATACACTATCGTGTATTATTAAGTAAGTGTAATATTAAATCTTAATATATAAAAGCCATTTTGTAAGCCATTCTCTTAATAATAAACAATAGGAGTCATTGTTGTAATACATTGTCCTAATAATACACTGAATTTTATGTAGGACATGACACTATATAAGCCTTAATTAATGTATAAGTCATTGTTGTTATACACCGTCTTAATAATACACGGAGTCATTGTAGTGATACACTGTAATACATAATAATATACTGTAGTGTATATAAGACATTATTGAACCCTTAAGGTATATAAGGCATTGTTGTAATACATCCACTATAGCGTATTATATACTCACTATAGTTTATAAGGAAGCCAATATACCTGGTTAAATCCGGACTAACAAAAAAATAATTTTTGATTTCATTTGCAAATATGTGAACACTTACAATTTATTGAAACTTAGTACAACTTCAACTATTGAGTAATAGGCTGTGATCCAAAAAAAATATGTAATGATGAAAACACTGCAGTTATATATAAGGTGAATAACATTTCATTATACAAAAGAAATGAAGTTCAAAGGTTGTCTCTCTCAGATAACCTTCCACATTATTTTTACATTGTTGTTAATTACTGAATATAATCTTTTTAACAAAAATTTGAATATTTTAGAAAGATTATAAGGTTAAAATTACTAAAAATGTTTTGATAGAATTAAAATTTAATGAGACTTGGTTCTAGTGATAACGAACCTGACCCCTCTATTAGTGCCTCCTATTAAGGTTACCCGAGATTGGGTAAACCTCTCGGTGAATGGTTACTTAAAGGGAAAATACCTTTGAAAATGTATACTTAATTACCACCAATAAATACGAATAAGCTAATCAATTTTGACATATTATTCGAATAGTTAATCGAAATAGCAAGCTGTACCTAATCGAATTTCTGAGCACACTGGCTTTTAATCATTTCATACTACATCTTATAAAGTTAGAATGTCCGTTATATGTCAGATGGTCTGAATAATTATTATTTCAGTTTAAATTATTAGAACTAATTTTTTTTATTTCTATATCAGCTCTTTTATTTTATTTTTAATCCATTGTCCGAAATGGCGATATGATAAACCTAAAATCTCCCTTTTTAATAAAATAGAAGCTAATAAAAGTATCAAAGGGCGCCGGTAGCTCAGTGGTATGCTTGCTTGTCTTCTGAGCTCAAGATCGTGGATTCGAAACCCGACCGAGGCCCTTAGTTTATTTTATCTGGGAGGTAAAATAAACTTAAGCACGCCGTCCTTCGG
This sequence comes from Aradus depressus, assembly GCA_963662175.1. Taxonomy (NCBI): domain Eukaryota; kingdom Metazoa; phylum Arthropoda; class Insecta; order Hemiptera; family Aradidae; genus Aradus; species Aradus depressus. The sequence goes on from OY759215.1 coordinate 32,076,192, forward strand.
ATGGGACGTTAAGCGATGGTTCCGAGCCTGTACGATGTCAGGTACTCGTTAAAGACCCCTACCCTAGATGAATAAACATTTAGGGTAGGCAAACATTTAGGGTAGGCAAGAGTGACGAAAGAGCACTCTGGTAGTAGGCGATATGACCTCGTAGTTAAAGCCCGGGCATGAGTCATAAAAAAAAAAAAAAAAAAAAAAAAAGTATCAAAGCAGTTGATCCAGTCTCCATTAAAATTAACAGGAAACTAATGAAACAGCAAACTTCAATTAATCAATTTTGCAATATTATTCGAATAGTTAATCGAAATAGCAAGCTGAACCTAAGCATAATTCATATAAAAAAATAGGGAACATATAATAAAAATAGCCCCTCTTATGATTTCGTTGAAAATTTTTGTGTTAATCCTCTCTCCTTTATCCTCCTTCCCCTTGCACGATTTGGCTGAAAATCAATTGGTGTCGTTCTTTTGGGGTTTTGGATACACATTTAAAATGTCATGTCGAGTTAGTTATTATGACTCATGCCCGGGCTTCAACTATGAGGTCACATCGCCTGCTACCAGAGCGCTCTTTTGTGACTCTGGTGGACATGAGCCCGACTCTACTGTGGGAGTCCTAAATTTTGCCTACCCTTATTTTTATTGACCTAGGGCAGGGGTTTTCAACGAGTACCTAACATCGTACAGGACCATCGCTTAACGTCCCTTCCGAACGGCGTGTTTAAGTTTATTTTACCTCCCAGATAAAATAAACTAAGGGCCTCGGTCGGGTTTCGAACCCACCTTCTTGAGCTCAGAAGGCAAGCACGCATGCCACTGAGCTACCGACGCCCTCTATGTCATGTCGATGCAATCTTTATATTATATAACAGTTATTAGGGTTTTCGGGGCCCCCACTCTAATCCCCTCTTCTTTTTCTTCTGTCGATTTCACTGAAAATTAATAAGTGTCATACTTTTGAGGTTTTGAATTAATATACTGAATGTCATGTCGATACATTCCTTACTATATTAACAGTAATTTAGGTTTTTGAGATGAGCCCCCTCTTCAAATCTACCCCTCTCTCTCTCTTCTATCGATTACTCAGAAAATCTATGTGTATGAAAATTTCATATGTAAATTCTTTATACATATATATCTATCTAACATCGAAATTCTGCCAAATAGCTAGGGAAGTAAAAAATTTGGTTGTGAATTTTGCTAGCGGACAAGTAAATGCAGGGGGCGTTTTCATAGACTTACGGATCGAACTCTTATCTATCAGGATTCGAATTTACAGCAGTATTCAGTAAGATATAACAGTAGATAATAATAAATGCGAATGTGTGTATTTATATAAATATATATAATATGGAGAGAATGGCAATAAACTTATAAGATTATATTAAAAGATTATAAGATATGGATAAAAATGAAAAAAATATCAAATATATATTATACGTAATTTATAAAAACAATAAAACAAATAGTAAAAGTTTATTACACTTATCGATTCTTAAGTGGCCGTATATTGACTTGAACATTCAGGCAATATAACAGAAAGATTAAAGTAAATATATTACGTAACAAGCTACGTATAAGAGTATGTTTCTGTTTGTGTAACTAGACCTAACACTCCACTTTTAATTTATGTCTAACAAATGACGGGATTAGAATGAAAATTTTGGTCCAAGTGACATTTTTGAAATTTTTTCGTTAAGTGCATAATCGGGTACAAAAATGATAGTTCTGTTCAGGACAAAATATTTACGGTTTTGATAAATTATAGATTTTTTAAATCAGTTAATGCACATTTTTTTTCAAAATTTTAAAAATGTCTTAGACCATATTGATTCTAACCCCGTCAATTGTAAGGGTGCCCCGAACCTACCATAGATAGATACGTCAGCTTCGAATAGCGTAAGCTAGTCATTTAACGTAAAGATGACGTATACTGAAATGAAGTAAAACAAGTAGTGGGTGAATCACCGGCAATGTACTTCCACAGCACGAATTCGTCAATTACTTTTTCGCGCTCCCTCCAAAATCGATTATTTGAGCTAAAACTCAATATTTGACTTACATAGTGGCTTTTGAAAACTCGGCATTTAAGTCGAGCCCCTTCCCTTTGACCGATTTTGCGGAAAATTAATATGTGCATTCCTTATGGGATTTTTTATTTAAATGTAAAATTTCATGTTGATACATTCATTACATTGGCAGTAATTGGGGTTTTTGACTTGAGGAGAAGTATTTACTTAGCTAATTGACCGACGACATTTATTTTTTCAAATCCAATTGAGAAAGGAAACATTTCAGTATATGCCGACACAGCACGATGTAAGCTGGGAGGTGAAAAAACCTTGATCACGCCATCTTTTGGATGAGATGTTAAGCGATGTTCCCGAGCCTGTTCAATGTCAGGTACTCGTTACAGACCCGTACCCTAGATGAATAAAAATTTAAGACTAAGTATAGTTGGACTCATGTCCACCAGAACAAGGAATCAGCGCTCTGGTAGGAGGCGATATGACCTTTTAAACCCGGGCATGAAGCACAATAACTAACAGAAAAGTGAGAGATGAGATGGAATAGGACGGATCCGCTGCGTCATGAGTGTTATTTTTCGCCCTCCAAACAAGAAATAAACATACGGAATTAGCTCATCTACCAATGTTATGGAAGGATGTTTGTTTGTGTACATCTTCTTCCAGACAATCCTATTTAGGATCGCATCCCTCTCAATCAACTCCCACACATCCCTTTAACTAATTTCCACAAATTGTCCCCCTTTTCAGTTTCACTTCCTCCTCCCCCTCAAGAAAAACCTGCAGAACTTTCCTCTAAACTTTTTTTTTAGTAATCTAACGTAAATAAACTTTCGTTTCTTCTTAGAAGTGTACCTGTTATCGGATTAAGACTCAGAATGAGCCATATATGTAAATATGAGTTGAAAAAATGTTGGAAGAGCAGAAGATATATTTGAGTGCATATTATACCAGGTTCAAACCAAATAATGGGAATACACATACATAATTGCGTTTGGATACATTCATTCTATCGGGAGTTATCGTGTTCATAGACAGACAAGAACTTTTTATTTCATTTTTGGAATCGGGGAATTGGAAAGCAAGAAATTCCGCTGAAAACTCAACATCGAACTTCTGAGTGATTACACAACTTCCCCTATATACATCGAATGGTAGGAATAGTAGAAAATATATATCCGGAGAAGAACCCCTTCGGTCGAGTTCAATTTATGGGGTTTTCAATTTAAATATAAAATTTCATATCGAGACATTCATTACATCGGCGATTATTGGGGTTCTTTCAGCCAAATTTGTCAATTGGAAGGAGGAATGAGGAGGCGGGGGGCTTAACACAAAAGTTCCAATAACTTTCGAAGTAATGAATGTATCGAAACGAAATTTTATATTTAAATTTAAAACTTCATAAGCATGGCACCTATTAATGTTAAAATTAATTTAGGTTAAACTATCTATTCTTACAAATGATAGTTCATGAAGAAAATGTTGATGAGGTTTGCTCAGATCTGGTATGGACAAAGCCTAGCTTCGTTTACAAGATGTCAAAAGCACCAGAGGACGGAGAGTTGTACTCAATAACTGGAATTACTACTTTTGTAATTACTTATCGACGACACCTATCGATTTTATGTATTTTTCAAGTAAAGGCCACTGACACCTCATCGCCCCTACCTTAAAAAAATTATTGAATACATTTCTTCATGTATAAAATATGCGAAAATTATAAATCCAATACTTTTTATTGCACAGATACACAGCTATTTATAAAACTATTATCATAAATAATAACTAAACTGTAGTGGCTATTTTGGAAGAGGTGTAAGAAGAAATTAGTGAGATGAAAGAAAAGAAAATATGGATAGGATAATGGATTAATAGCAGAGGGCCGGACTTATTTAATGGATGATTTAAGTAAACAGTGCAGCGTGGTGGGGGCTGATACTCGCCCGAAAAATATAAATAAATGGATTGACTCGACTAAATCACTTACTAAACAACTCGACTAAATTTTCGTGGTTCACACACGTTTAGTTACTAAATTACTCGCCACTCGACTAAATTGCTGGCATAGTGCGAACTAGACTTTAGGGGTAAACATTTTTAGGAGTTGGCAACCCTGGAATAGAAGTGGAGTGAAACATTACACCTTTCTGTTCTCGGATTCCGGATCTGACCACTCCCCCCCCCCCCCCCCCCCCCCCCCCCCCACCCACGACAAGGAACACGCGAACTTCTCCTGGGAATTGTCTAGGAAGCAGGTTATTATCAATTAGCAACCCTATCTCCTGGGAGAAATGTGTACTTCTCATGGCATTTACAAAAGCATTATTCCCCATCTCGATGTTATATCAATACACATTTTAATTGATCAAACGAGTGCTAATAAGCTAATAATTAAGAAGTCGACGGTGAATCACTTGCAATGTACTTCCCCAGTATGTATGAATCATTTATGTTTTCGCTCTCCCTCTAAGATTGTGGCTAAAATTTAATAGTAGACTTGTACAATGACTTCTGAATTCTTATTTTAAGTTAATGTCAATACATTCATTACATCGGTTGATTTCGCGGAAAATTGATTGGTGCTATCCTTATAGGGTTTTGAATTTACATATAAAATTTCGTGTCGATACGTTCATTACAATGGCTTGAGGTTTTTGAGTTTAATCTCCCCGTGATCACCCCTTCCCTTCGATGGATTCCACGGGAAACTAATAGTTGTCATTACATCGGTAGTTTTTAAAGTTTTTGTGTTAAGATTACCATCTCCCCTTCGCTTTGCCCCATTTGACTGAAAATCAACAGGTGTCTCTTTCTATAAATCCCTTGGACGATATGGGTTATAAGTACAAAATACGTCCTAAATTGCACATATTTCTAAAACCGCGGATCCGATTGGCCCAAAATCAACACTCCTTGATTCCTCACTGTGAGGAGCATTTTGCAAAAATAATAATAAACGAAAGAAAAGAAAATTCTACGGACCAACAGACATATAAACACATTTTTCTTTACGATTTGTGGGTAAGACACTCGATTTTCCAACCCTCTCACACGACTTTCGTTGCTTCAGAAGTGAAACGCTATGTTAAAAGGAAAACACGACTTATTAAATTAATTTTAAACAATAAAAATTCAATTTTTTAAACTTTCAATTCAAGCCCTCTTGTATGTATATATACAATGTGTATAACAATTGAATTGTATAATAATATAAATATTTAAATAAATAAACTCACCAATTGTGTAGTCTATTGTATATACCATAGAGAAGTTCCTCACCTGAAAGTGAAAAAAACCAATTATAACCACCTCTATAATAATATACATAAAAAATACATGGTATAGGATATGTCATAAGAATGTATACATTATGATAGCTTAAGATTCAACGGCTACTGAGCTCAAGATTCGAAACCCGGCCGAGGCTCTTAGGTTTGAGCAAGCCATTCTTCGGATTGAATATTAAGCGATGATCCCGAGCTTGTGAGATATCAGATACTCGTTAAAGACCTCTACCCTAGGTGAAAAAACCTAGGTAGGCAAAATTTAGCACTTCCACCAGAGTGACGAAAGAGCGCTCTGGTAGTAGGAGATATGATATCGTAAAAACTTACTAACTTTTAAATTAGATACATAATTAGCTATAACTATTTGAATCTGACATTTATATGATTAGTAATAACAATGCTATTAATAACATGATAATAATAATAAATATAAACATTTATAATAACTAGATACATTTTTTATTTAATAAAAATTAAGCTTAATATTTTTCATAACTCTTCCGGAAGTGTCTTTATCACCGCCATCATTAGAGGCACATCCTACTCGTACAGCGTAGATACTAAAGGACAACTGGCGTTCTTACTTTCTTTCATCATAGTTCCAATGTGAGAAATATAGAAAAGAGAAATAAATAAACCATTTTCCGTACAGTTTCAAGTATAATAATGTTTTTGATCAGGTTTTTCCTGACAGGGCCTATGAGCAAGGTTAGAGCCTTTTCAACATTAAAAATCGGGACGGTCACAACAAGGTTGCTGAAGAGGTAAGGCTGGCCCATTTAAACTCAACAACAAGGCAATGACGTCATTGAAGGACGCCATTCATGTACTCCTCTGCCAGTGTCTATTTCGAATTTCTGAGCACACTGGCTTTTAATCATTTCATACTACATCTTATAAAGTCAGAATGTCCATTATATGTCAGATGGTCTGAATAATTATTATTTCAGTTTAAATTATTAGAACTAATGTTTTTTATTTCTATATCAGCTCTTTTTATTTTATTTTTAATCCATTGTTCAAAATGGCGATTTGATAAACCTAAAATCTCCTTCTTTTAATTGCTTTGAATAAAATAGAAGCTATTAAAAGCATCAAAGCTTCTCAAAGCAGTAGATCCAGTCCCCATTAAAATTAACAGGAAACTAATGAAACAGTAAACTTCAATTAAACGCTTAAATAAAATAATATACATATATTTTTGAGGTGTAAACATCTTAGTTCCCATATCCTCTAAAAACATTTCGTGCTGTAGGTAGTAATCTCATGAAACTGTAACAAAAAAGCGAACGGATATACACGATGCGCTCCTCAGCTAGTGCGTTGCAACGGTGGACACCCCACCTAGTAAATGCTTAGCAATGCTGGTGACCATAGCTAGTCTTTGTGTCGTGCAACGGCGGACACCCTAGCTACAATTATAAAAAAAATTGACTGTTATTGTGTATTTGTGCCTGTGATGACGATAACTCCCGATAGATAAAATGTATCAACTCGAAATTTTATAGGTATATCCAGAACCTCAGTAGAACGACAACTATTGAGTTTCAGCCAAATCGGCCAACGGGAAGGGGGGGGGTTTAAGGGGGCAACACAAGAACACTAATAACTCTCGTTGTAATGAATATATTGACACGATATTTTTTATGTAAAACCAAAATTTACCAGAAAGTCACTAGATCCCGTCCCTCTGATCTTTACTTTCCTTCCCACAGGACAACAACCTACCACAACTCCTTCCTTATCCAGGCTAACTCCCTCTGGAACTCTCTCCCTCTCATGCTCCTACTCTTCTTTCATTTAAGTCCCTACTTTTCCATTATTTCCTAAGTCAGCAAACCTCTGATTCCTAAGGCTGGCTCCTACGAGATAGTTCTCTTCTCTCTCCACTGGACCGATTGTTACTCTTCTGTTTCATCAGTCCAGTTTTTTACAATTCATTCATATACAAGTCATTATTGTTACCATGTTTCACTTTATTATTCATACTTGTTTTTCTAATTGTTATTTTTTATTTCTCTTTATTATTATTCACTAGTTTATTATATTGTTTTACTGATTGCCTGTTTTTATCACTTAATATTTATTCCTAGATACCTCTTTTACTTTATATTTATTCTTTTCAACTGGCTGATACTTGTATACTCTTGTTTATTGTTTATTTTATTATTCTTAAGGGACGTATGTCCCAGAATAAAGATTATTTTTCATTTCATTTCATTTCAAAATTTTAGGAATCGGCTGGAGGGGGGCTCAACTCAAAAACCCTAATGACTGCCTATGCAGGTATTTAGAAGTCTATGTAATTCTTAAACTTCTCTGGGATGTTCCACTGTTGGTAAATTCCGGCATTTCTTCCAGAGGTGTCTTCTTATTTTTTTCGACAATATTTGGGGACTCTTACACCTCCCTTCTTCCGGTCACTATGAACCTCGTATAGTGACCGGAAGAAGGGACTTGTAAGAGTCCCGAAATATTGTCGGAAAAAAATAAGAAGACAACTCTGGAAGAAATGCCGGAATTTACCAACAGTCTCTATGTTAGACAATAATTGTCTATAATTATTATAGATTTTCATCCCGAAAGGTTGATTGGTTTTGAAGTGACTTTTAATTCGTGCAGGTAGAGAACGTTGCCTGTGATTCACAGATGACTTCCCTTTTTGGCCCAGGGCTAACTCCTATCACGATTATATATCTATATACTATAGAATAAATACATGTTTTACCATAAATGCTACAATTTAAAAAAATGCTACACCATATTACGCACGATATGTAAATGAATGTAGAGAAGTGCCTGCTTACTCTTCCCTGATGTATAAAGATCTTTCTCATCGTCACGCTTCTTTGGCGCAAAACCTCAAAAACGTAGAAACTCCGATGACGCACATCCCAGTTTTGTATAACTTTCAGAGCATGACGTTTTCCATGAAAATAAAGAATCTTCGGTTTTTTTTTTGGCAATTGGTTCTAAGAAATTTTGTTCCCTTAGGAATTGGGAAAGAACAACAAATATAATGTTGTATATACTATTCTAGTCCATGGTTTTAAGTATTTTTCACTACACATACGAAAAGGTCCCCTGGTAGTTAAGAAGCAGCTTTGGTCTTAATGTTTCTGAAATCATAATAACATTTATTTCTGTTTCCATAAAATGGTAGTAGGATACATTATAAAAATGTATGTATTAAAATAGCTTACAAATTAGATACATAAGCAGCTATTTAATAACTGTTGGGGTTTGAAACGCTTGTTGTGATTAGTAATATATGAAAGTAAAAAATAAAATGAAATTAATAGTTATTGTGACTCATAACCGGGCTTTAACTATGAGGTCATATCGCCTACTACCAGAGCGCTCTTTCGTCTCTTAGGTGGACCTGAGCCCGACTCTACTATGGGAGTTCTAAAATTTGCCTACCCTAAATTTTTATTCACCGAGGGTAGCGGTCTTCAAAGAGTACCTGACATCGTACAGGCTCGGGATCCATCGTTTAACGTTCCATCCAAAGGACATATGTTATATGACATGGAAAATTTGTATTATCCCCCAATACGAATAACATTGTGCATCATTCTGGATGTGTTCAAAAACAGATTATTCTAATTATTCTCCTGCTACCGGATAACTAGTTAAGGAAAGTTACACGTTAAGGGTTTGCGGTCGAAACTACGTCAAGCGACTTAATGGGCTTTCCAAAAAGTTCCCATAAACTGACTTATCTAAAATAATACAATAAGAGGAAAAACCCCGTAATGACGTGAACAACCGCTGAAGACATAACGTAAATAAAAATTAAAATCTGTTCTCTCTAATCATGAAACAATTCTCAAGAGAATATACATGCCTTACGTAATTACTTGAATTTGAGAGATGATGGAAATATTCTAAATTCCACTTTAAATGTCTCCACTCAGAATTCCTTGATTAAAAATAGAACTTTGAGAATTTGAAGAATGGGAACATTTATTCTGCTGCAATAAATATAGACACTACAATGCATACAGTTGAGGTTAATTAAATAATAAATTATAAGTCAAGGAATGCAGCGATGATCATCGCTGTCTGCTTTAGAGACAAAACCGACACATTTAATGTCAGCGCGACGTTTCCACAAGAAAGGACCAGGTAACATTATATTGAAATCTACTCGTCCTTTCTTCCTCTCTCAGCAACCTTTCTCAAATAACTCTTTTTGTCTTTTTTGGAAGTCTTATATGCAAATTGTAGGTCACTTTTAATGGAAAGTCTTGTAAAGAAAGTTTCTGTAACGATTCAGTTATATTATTAATGTAAGTGCCTAGAGGCCGACGTAACGAAACGACGCGTCAACCGCAGCTGTTATCAGCGACGGACAGATTGTTGTCCTAGTCCAAACACTCAATCAGGAATATAAGTTATAAGTCTACATTACTACCAATGGTAGAATTCATGTCGTTCTGGATGGTGGGAAGACGAGTTGTCGAGATCCCCATTGCAAATCGAACGTGCAATGGGCTTAGCCCTTCGAATCAATTTAAACACAACAAAATTGTATTATACGATTATTGTCATAATAGAATATCAATGCACGATTCAGTCCAAAAGTATCTATTGCCTTCGATGTTTAATAAATATCTCTTCTTAAGCTGAGAGAGCAGTGGGGAAGTGTGAATACGACTGAACAAGCAGTTTTCACTTGAAATCGTTCATCAGAAGCTGCTCGGACTTATCAGAACAAGATATAATTTTAATAGGTGATGGCGCCGGTAGCTCAGTGGTATGCATGCTTGCTTACTGAGCTCAAGAACGCGGGTTCAAGACCCAGCCGAGGCCTTTAGCTTATTTTATCTGGAAGGGACGTTAAGCGATGATCTCGAGTCAGGTACTCGTTAAAGGTCCCTATCCTAGGTGAATAAAACTTTAGGCTAGGCAAAATTTAAGACTCTCATAGTAAAGTCGGGCTCATGTTCGCTAGAGTGACGGAAGAGCGCACTGGTAGTAGGCGATGTGACCTCACAGTTGAAGTCTGGGCTTGAGTCATAGTAACTAAATAACTAATTTAAATAGGTAGAGACAGCGGTCAGAAACTAATCTTTGACATACAGAGCCCTAAAACACCTTCTTCTTCTCTCGTCTGGAGGTTTCTTGCGTGAAATTAAAACGGTGGACAATATTTACTAATTGTTTTTTCTAGTTGTAGTAATATTCCGACAGCTAAAGATCAACAGAATATCGTCAAATTGAACTTCGTGACTGCGTAAAGGAAGACAAAAGGATAACTCATTACTGGTGAAAAAAGTGTTCTGGATACGTGGAAGAAGTCGCCTCATTGGATAATGTCCTTTCTGGGATGAATGCTGACTCATGGACGAGTTGAAGGGAGTTGAACCCATCCTTATGCACCTGTGACCGTAGCTTTCTCAGAAGTCTAACTTTAGCCAGGACAAGAACAGGATTCCTTCAACCGCGGCCCACCACTTCTTTCATCCAGTACTTCTTTCGTCCACACTCTGAGTCATCACTTCTCTAAAAGGATCCAAGAGGATGACGTCAAGTCCGCTTTCTTTTCCTTTTATTTTTTAGCGAATTTCTCCAAACATGAAACTCGCGCAATTGTCCAATAGAGATAAGGTCAGATTCTATGTATACACCTTTGAGGGGGCTCCAATTTGTGTAGTCAAATTGTGGCGTATACAATCACTTGAATGGGGAATTTATGTAACATAAATGCAATCTTTGGTAGCATTAGTGGAGTGTATAAGTAATATATGGAAAAGTTATGGAGACTTTGGATACTGCATTGCACATGAGGAGGGTTCTCCAGCTAAAATAAACATTGGCCAATGGTCATTAATAGACAAACTAACTAATAGTTGTCTATTTCGGATGGTACGTCTGGAGGATGCAGCAGGAGGCAGAAATCATAACTATTTGGAAGCTTGAAAATAAAACATGTAACTGGGAGACCTTTTTCCCTGGAAACTAGTTGAAGAAGGGATGTGAAACTAAACTACGAATAGAGAGTTTAGTGCACCCTCTAGACGGGAGATGAGTACACTAGTTTAATTAGTTTAGCCAAAAATGTATAGGTTGCGCTCAGCAAAGTGAACTAAAAGACCGCAACATTCTGTGTTACAGTCAAGACGTAAAGAAAATGGGTTTATCTCAATGAGGGCTGCAGATCTACGATTCTAATGCCATTCAGATCAGATTATTAGATCTATAAATAAGTGGTTTTCCGGAAGCGGTTCGCCTGTCTCTGTTCGTAAAATTTCTTCATGATACCTTAGCAAAAATGTTTCTTTTTTGCAAAATTTTCGTTACATAACTCAAGGTCTATTGATTTTGGTGCCAATTGAATCAGAAGCTTTGAGATTATCCACGATTTTGTTAACTATATAAGTATTGTGTATGAGCTGAGGGCAAATTTATTTTCATATTATATGACTCTTGCTCGGGCTTTTAACATCGCCTCACTACCAGAGCACTCTTTTGTCGCTCTGGTGGTCATGAGTCTGGCTCTACTACAGGGGTGTTTAACCTGACATCCTACAGGCTAGGGACCATAGCTTAACGTCCCGTCCGAAACTTCATGTACTTTTTCTCTTGGATGTGCTTTTAGTTTACTTCTTGATGTCCTTCTAAACTAGCAGGAACTTTACAGTTATGAATCCCGAAGAGTTTTACTCTCTAGAACTAGTATAAACCCCCAGCCAGACAACACAAAATTCCATAGTACGGCATGTACAGTTTCCCTAGGTCTTCAACAATAAACTCCCACATCCGAGTATTTGACATTGTACAGGCTCGCAACCATCGCTTAACGTCTCATCTGAAGGACGGCGTGTTCAAGGTTTTTTTTACCTCCCAGATAAAAAAAACCTAAGGGTCTCGGCCAGGTTTCAAACTCGCTATCTTGAGATCAGTAGGCTGATCCTGTGAGCTACTGGCGCCCTCTTTATTATATAGACGTTGTAAAATTCAGAAATGAATAAACACAGCTATCAGATCACAGCTACAGACAATAAAAAGAGCTCAAAAAAGAGAAGTTACTTATCATATTTAGGTGAAATGCAACATAATGTTACAGCTTATGCTGAAGAGTGCATATTTCTGAGGAGTGTAGGCTACCATTTGTTTTTGAACATATGCTCAAATTTCATCGAAATCTGTATAATTACATACAGTAATTCTTATTACATTAATACGGCTGGAACGAGAGTTTTTTGTGGGTTTGTTTCAACATTACGCCCAAACCGCTGGACGGATTTTTGTGAAACTTCACATGTAGCATCCTTGTAAGCCCGATTGAAAAATAGGCCATATAACGTCTCAAAGTTTTGATCGAAAAGAGGAGTTGTGGGGGGTTTGAAATATAAATAAAATACGTGCTAGCGAATTAGGTTGATCGGATTTTCATATGTTTTATTATTAAATGCCAAAATAAAAATAGGCTATGTGATGTCTCAAAATTTTAAAATGGGGGGAGGGGGGGGGGGGGAGAACGCTAAGCATAAAGATCGTGCTAACTCATTAATTCCAAAGAGAATCATTGAAAATTTTGAGTGTAATGCCGAAGAATTGCCTAGGAATCGCATGAGAGATCTCATCTTTTTTGAGATAAATTAAAAGTTTCCCGTAACTTTTCCATTTACTAGGAATTATATCCGTTTCGGTATGTACTACCATCATCAGTATCTATAATTTAATTGCTGTATTTTATTATTAATTATTTTTCTCATATTAATAAAATTTTTCTTTTTCAGAGCATATTTATTGAGTCCTCTGTGTTCAAATTCTGAAATTGAAATCTTGACTTGGAGTTTCAACATAGAAGCAAATTTGAAAAATTTATTAGTATGAGAAAAATAGATAGCAATAAAGAACAGCTAATAAATTATAGATAGCGGTGATGGGAGTACTTTCCAAAATGTTATTCTTAGGTTGTAAAAACCAGAAAATAAATGAGGAAACTGTAGTGCTGTGAAAAATTTATTATTATAAATTCATAATCTTAAACAACCCAAAATTGATAAAGTAATTCAATCTAGCGGATAGAAAAGCTCCGCTTCGCTTCGCCCGCAACAAGGAGGGGCTGTTAACTCACCCTGCTACTTTCCATTTTGTTTTTCTAGGTTGTTCTAGATATTGAACCAATAACTGCACTTTACGCTGATCCACTTACCTCAAAAACGTATGAGAAAGATGCACTCATGTCTAGAGGAAACTTTTTTTTTTTAAATACCCGTTTTGGTTGTACATAAACTAAAAATCGAGGTAGAAAACTAAAAAGGACCTCCAGAGCTCAACTAGGACGTTAATTTCGTTGAATACCGGTTTTAGGTGAGTTGGCGACTATCACAGTTTTCACTTAATAACAAGGACTCTGTCCTCTTGCGTTTCGAATAGCAGAAAGTTAACTTTCATGCTCAGAATCAAAGCATTACTTTCCCAGCTACAGCTATCGTATACGAAGTGTAGAGCAAGTTATGTTATCAGTCAGAAATTCCATGTTGAGTTTTACTGGAATTTTATGTTCTCCAAACTGCATAATTCTAAAAACGAAAAAAACAAAAAACATTTCCTATTATTGTGTACGTGAGGCTTTGTGTACACGATAACTTTCGATAGAATGAATGTATTGACAAGAAATTGTATATTTGTAATATGGTGATTATAATGTAATGAATGTATCGATACAAAATTCAGTTTGAGAAATCAAATGACAACTATTTAAGTTCAAGCTGTCGATTGGTTTTTGAGGGAGAGCAAAAACTGATGAAACTGATTTGTGCAGGGGAAGTACAAGGCCAGTGATTCAACAAAGATCTTTTTTCGCTTTGTTATTATTGTATTATTTTTTTTTACACTCGTCTCAATTATAAACAAAACGCTTTTTACATGAGAGATCAGAAGTCCCTGTCGTATCGACACGAAATTTTATATGCTTGCTTCCTGTGCGATGACAGAGACTTTGCCTACAGGCAAAGTAGAGATAGTCCCACTGTAGAGTCGGGCTCATGTCCACCAACGTATTAGGCGATATGACCTCATTAAAACCGGAGCATAAATCACAAAAACCACGAAAAAATGTCCTTTTTTTTTTTTTTTTTTTAGTAGCTTGGACAGCATGAAATTTCTGTGATCACATTATAAAATAATTTCCATGTATTCTGTACATATAGGTAAGTAAATTTAAAAACTAACTTCCAGACATTATTCTCAATTAGTCTCTCATTATTTTCACTGTCATCCCTTTCTTGCCTGGCTCGTCCTTCTCATTCTGTTTATAATGGCTCCTACGTAATCCATCATGCCTCATTCACTGGGGGGTCTTATAAGATATATTGGGTGGGTACACCTAGAGACGTATAGGGCGCCGCACAGTGGGCCAGATCCCGAATCTAGCGGGTCAAAAGTCCTGTGATTAAGTTACTGTTAAATTATTATTTTTCAATCATTCAGAAGGGCATAAAAAAGCAGAAAAATAACGAATAACACTATGGTTTGCCAATTACTTTTTTAATTGGTTATTATAATTAGAGCGATCAGTCTCTCAAACCAAAATCACTAACAGAATGGTTTTCTTCACTGCTAATTTCTGCCGAAATCGTTGTTGAAATTAAGAGTAAATGTCTTACTTTTTCACTTATACCAGTTTTTTTTGGTAGGCAATGGTCTGAGGGAGCCAATAAAAGGATCAGACAAAATAAGCAGGTTGTTTAAAATGTCAGTTAGTAGAAAATCGATCCATTTCATTTTTCTAGAAAAGCGTTCCCTGAACCTTTTTATCTCCTTATGTTGGCTTTCTTGAACGTCTTCGGCCAGGTATTAGAAAATGTTTGATAACAGCACTCCCATGTATAAGTATTGTATGAACACTGACAGGCACAGTGTCCAATCATACAGCAAGGCGTACCTACGATCAGTTTCTGCAGCGAAAGTTTCAAAGGCTTCCAATTAAATATCATACCCTGATGGCAAAGCCTGTAGAAGTATGCTAAACCTTTTGATTAATTCTTCATCCACTCCAGTGATTTCAGATGTTAAGGAAGGATTTTGGAAAAACCTTCGAGCTGCATTGCCATCATTTGTATTGCCACCTCCTTGCTTTAGCGTATCAATAGCTGCCGAGTCCACATTTTTTCTTCGTATATTCAAAAAGGAATGTAATTTGTTGGAGGGTATTTCCAATAGGACGATTTCTGGCTCTTAACACATCGTACAACTCCCTTCTGCATATAGACATTTTCACACCTGCAGTTACAAATATGATAACATTTGTGAAAAAAAAAAAAAAAACGGGGCAAAACGGGTCGTTAAATTTAGTGCCATTCAATTATCTACATGTTAACAATCAAGAATAATGAACGTTTACGAGGTACTGAGAGGTACGAAAGAAGTTACGGCTTTCTGAACTTGAATGAACTTTTTTTTTCAAACGTGCAATATTCTTGTGACCCTTCCAACACTCTGTGACTGACTTAAGACAAAACAAAAATTGCTAAGACTTTCCTTTTTGAATGCCTTCCTATGAAGAATAATTAAGAAAAGATCAGTAAAGTTCGGAAGCGATACTCACAGGTGAGAGATCGAGTAAAACAGGCTCGCCTCCAAGATAATACGGCTGTTTGCATGGTTTGTTTATTTAATCGCTGTGCTGTATTGACTTTGTCCTCTCGAATTCCCTTTGTTTATTTCTCTCTCACATACTAATTGTTGAACCAGGTTGTTTTCTTCCCGAAATCTCTCATTTCATTTTCGGACTTTTGTCCAGCTAGATTTGGGATCTGGCCCACTGTGCGCCGGTAGCTCAGTGGTAAGCGTGCTTACCTTCTGAGCTCAAGATAGTGAGTCCGAAACCCGGCCGAAGCCCTTAGTTTATTTTATTTAATGTGGGAGGTAAAATAAACTTAAGCACGTCGTCCTTCGGATGGGACGTTAAGCGATGGTCCCGAGCCTGTACGATGTCAGAAACTCGTTAAAGACTTCTGCCATGAGTGAATAAAAATTTAGTGTAGGCAAAATTTAGGACTCCCTTAGTTGCGTCGGGCTCAGGCCCTCCAGAGTGACGAAAGAGCGCTCTGGTAGTAGGCGATATGACTTCGATGTTAAAGCCCAGGTATGAGTCATAATAACTAACTAACCTAGGGACCTAAGTATCCAATGTTCTTATCCCTTCCATGCTAGTTCTACTGTGGAAGTCGTAAAATTTTTCGAGTAACATCGCATAGGCTCGGGACAGCCATTTAATGTCCCGTCCGAAAGACAGCGTCCTCAAGATCTCCTAAATAAAAAGAACCTAAGGGCCTTACTCGCGATCTTGAGCTCAATAGACTAGCACGCTAGCTACTGGCTATCTTAGGTTGACCTGGCAGCGGATTTAATAAAGACACTCTGACACATGTCCACCTATATTGTAGATGCGCTGCCTGAGGTAAAAAGCGGAGTTTTTCCAATAACAAAAGTCAGTGTGTCACAGCACACGCTCCGTTTATTTAAGCACATTACTCTTACCAGACTACCCTGGATTCTAATTAAAAATTACCTTGAGCACACCGACCTTCGGATGGGCTTTAAACGATGGTCTCGAGCCTGTGCGATGTCAGGTATCTCGATAAAGACGCCTACTCTAGGTGAATAAACCTGGGTTGGCAAAATTTAACGTTCCCAAAGTAGAGTCGGGCTCATGTCGATATGAACCACATGACCTCGTTCTTAAAGCCCGGGCATAAGTCACAGTTACTAACAACTTATTTTCGGAACTCTTTTTTTTTATGTGTGTGCAGCAAAGCCAATGCGCATGCGAGCTAAGTTGCGAAGGGTATACGTTAGTTTCTCCATACCATGACTATGACTGGTCCTAGCTCTGACGGCGTCTTTACTTCGACGTCCACACGAGATTGTAAGCTATTCTAGAAAGTTTTGTGAAAATTCGTTCAGAATTATTCTCAACAATTTTTAAGTAAAATAATTTAATATTTCCAAAATTGTTCTGGGATTTCTAATTGCGATTATATTGCAATTAAGCGACTATCGTTAAATCCCACAATAAAGATTATTTTTCGTTTCGTTTCATTGTAACTGAACGAATATATCTATAATCTGATATTATCACGTGATAATATCAGATTATAGATATGTGCAATTACAGGGTGTATATAACATAGTATATATATGTATGGTAATTATTTGGAAGTTTGATTATGTATATACTTTTTGAATAACGGCCCACCCTTAGGTGAATTTCTGCCTTTGAGCTACCAGAGGTGGTCTCAATTCAAAAACCCCAGTAACTGCCGATGTAGGTAATAAATGTATCGAGTTGAAATTTTATAGTTATTGTAACTCATGCCCGGGCTTTAACTACGAGGTCATATCGCCTACTACCAGAGCGCTCTTTCGTCACAGGTGGGCATGACGAGTACCTGACATCGTACAGGCTCGGGACCACCGCTTAACGTCCCATCCGAAGGACGTCACGCTTAAGTTTATTTTACCTCTCACATTAAATAAATTAAGGGCCTCGGCTGGGTTTCGAACCTGCGATCTTGAGATCGTCAGAGGAGAGGGGTCTCGATTAAAAAACCCTAATAACTGCCGATGGACACAAAATGTAGTATGAAAATTCAAAGCTTCTATGTAAGTCAACTATTGATTTTAGTCACAACGATTGGTTTTGGAGAGAGAGCTAAAATGTAATTCGTGGTGTGGAAATACATTGCCGGTGATTCAAGATTTTTTGAAACAGGATCTCTTCCTTAGAGTTGTCCAAGCCTATGTGTAGGTATATAATTTACTGTATGATGATTAGGTGTAAAAAGCTCTACATCCCGTTGCTATTGGGAATCCCGTTGTATTGGTCTTGTGACCGCAGAGAGCTGAAGGCGGCCTTGTGACGGCATCTCACCTCTCTAGGACCATTTATCTGATCAGAGATAAGAGGTGTGGCCTTCCACCCCCCTGTCCCCTGTCCTCAGCCCAATGGGGCACACACCCAGTTCGACTACGTCCTGTTCGGTTCATCTGACTAGACCGTAGGTAAACTTTGATGTAAAAACCCGTTAGTGCGTCTTTTACTCCCACAGGTGTAAGAATCGCTCAGAAAATCGATGTTAACTTTTCACCGGAATTTCATTTTAAGTCGGTAAAGTACTTCCACAGACCAAATTAATCAATTAAGGTCACTCTCTCTAAAACCAAGCGACCGACAAATCAATAATTTACTTGCACAATTATACTAAATTTCCTATCGATACATTCATTACATCGACAGTTATTAGAGTTTTTGAGTTAAGCCCCTCTAATGCCCCCATTTCTTATTGTTTATTTGGCTGAAAGCTGATAAAGGCAATATACGTCCTAGTGGGGTTCTGGTAACACATATTACATTTTCATGTTGATACCGGTAGTTAAGGGTCATTCATAAATTACGTAAGGCATTTAGGGAGGGGGGGGGGGGGATATAAGCTCAATATTACTAATTCTTACTATAGGGGAGGGGGGTAAAGAATTTGATCTTATGTAAGTTTTTGAATTTAAAATCTACTACTTTCGCGCTAAGAAATGGCGCTATTGGATAGCGCCCTCTGTACTTAGTTCTCAAATTCAGTATTGAATCCTACAGAAATCATATGGTCTCAGTACTTCTAGACATTTTTTTATTATATTGTCTCGCTGACTAGGGATTTCCTTATTGCTTGAATTTTGAAAAATAATTGTCATTTTAGTATCATTTATTTATTATACCTGACATATCTGGATATTAACATCCACTATTATTTAAAGCTTGGGTACAAGCTGCTCAAACTGTCTTTTATTTTATCAATACGATCATTTCTTACGAAAATTTCTTATCAAGGGGAAGGGGGGGGGGGGGGGGGGGGGGGGGGGGTAAAATTAGCTTTAAAAATGTTTTACGTAATTTATGAATGGCCCCTTATCGTGTTCACAGACACACATACATTTCTTGGAATCTGGTGGTCGGAAAACATGAAATTGCGGTGAAAAGTCTACATCAAATTTCTGGTCCATTACATAATTTCCCCCAACTGGAAAAGTAAAAATTCTTGTCTATTTCTAACACGATAACTCCCGATAGAATAAATATATCTAAATATCAAAAGAGGGCGCCGGTAGCTCAGTGGTATGCGTGCTTGACTTCTGAGCTCAAGGTCGTGGGTTCGTAGCCCGACCGAGGCCCCTTAGTTTATTTTATCTGGGAGGTAAAATAAACTTAAGCACGCCGTCCTTCGGATGGGACGTTAAGCGATGGTCCCGAGCCTGTACGATGTCAGGTACTCGTTAAAGACCCCTACCCTAGAAGAATAAAAATTTAGGGTAGGCAAAATTTAGGACTCCCACAGTAGAGTCGGGCTCATGTCCACCAGAGTGACGAAAGAGCGCTCTGGTAGTAGGCGATATGACCTCGTAGTTAAAGCCCGGGCATGAGTCATAAAACCTAACCTCTAAATATCAAAACTAAAACTTTATATTTTTGTCCAGAACCCCTTAACAACGACATCTATTAATTTTCAGCCAAATTGACCGATAAGGGGAGGATTAGGGAAAGTGGCTTAGCACAAAAGCTCCAATAACTGCCGAAGTAATTATTATAATAGATGAAATTTTATGTCATTACAAAACCACATAAGGACAACACCTTACAATTTATGACACGGCTCCAAAAAGGGGGGGGGGGGTGATGACGTCGATTTTTAACGAAATTTAGTATAAGGAATCAGAAGTTACTGAAAAAAAAATGATTTTCAGCAAAATTTAAATTGATTTTAGAGTGAAAGCAAAACATTGATTAATTCGAGGTGGGGAAGTACATTACCGATGATTTTTAATCACACTATTAAATGTTAACTGCAGTAGGGCTAGTCTTCATGAGTTAACTCCCAAATAAAATGTTTTATGAATTTAGTTAAATCATTATTCACTCTGAATAGTAATCATTTGTGCACATCTGACCTCACATATCGCATGGGTAATCATGTAAAATCGCATGTGTTATTCGAACTTTAGTATCCGATTAATCTTAATTATTGTGACGTTACTTACAGATATCAAGGATTAATGGATCAGGGAGGCCTAGTAAAGGGTGACGTTCGAGATATTACCAGGGTCAATGATTATATATCAGTGAAAAAAAAAAAAAAAAATACAGGAAAAAATGACCTTAAATAAAATCTGAATGAATAAGAAATAAAAAGAACACAACTGACATTTATGTGAATAGTTTCATTGATGTATTTATTTATCAATATCCGTTTCATGGTATAAAAAATAAAATAGAGAAAGAAATACAGTAAAAATGTATAAATAACGATTCAAACAATAGCACTGATATTCTAATACTGAATACCACTATTTATTATTGAAATATGGCAATGTACTTCCCCAGCTTGAATAAATCATCTAAGTTTTTGCTCTCCCTCCAAAACCAATCAAATGTTTGGGCTGAATACACTGGCCTCCAAAAATTTTTTTTTCACCATTCCTGCTGATTCTTATGTAAAATGACCTCCTGAATCCGAATATGACCCCCGTTTTCGGGGGAGGCCCCCCCCCCTCCCCACCTATTTTTATTACTTTTCGATAATTTGATGACCATGAATTTGATTTGGAGGGGTGAAAAGATTTTAGCTGTAAATAATAATAAACAAATAAGATAAGTACCTTCATTTTGGTAATTGCTTTCCTTTTTACCCTGAGGTAGAAGTTTCTCGTACCAAAAACCAGCAGTACTCTGCCAACATGCTCGCATTCCACTTCCCTGAAAATCTCCTCTCGAACCTATTGATCACTTCATGGAACCGTTCCCCGTGTTCATCCGAAACTGATGCTAAATTTTCAGGGAAGAAGTCCATATGTGAGTGAAGCAAATGAACTTCAAGAGACATGTTACACCCCATGGCCTTGTACGCTCACAGCAATTTCTCGACATGAACCATATAATCATCCCTTTTCTTGTTACCCAAAAAATTTTCACACACTTTTGGAATGCAAGCCAAGCTCGTTTTTCTTTTCGATTCAGATGTTTTTTCACCTCTCTAGCCCCTCAGAAGAGATGTAAAGGCTAAAATAATCTTTTTCATCCCTCCAAATTATCGAAAAGTGATAAAAATAGGTGGGGGACCTCCCCCGAAAACGGTGGGTGATGGGGGAAAACGGGAGTTTCAGGAGGTAATTTTACATAAGAATCAGCAGGATTGGTGTCAGGGCCGATTTTCATGCCGACCAGTGTTATCAATAGTTGACTTATATCGAGACTTCTGAATCGCATACTTAATTTTTTTGTCGATACATTTATTATTTAGTATGAGGATTCAGAAGCCCCTATGTATGTCAACTATTGGTTTTGGAGGGAGAGCGAAAACTTAATTGATTGATTTGTGTTGGGGAAAGTACATTACCGGTGGTTCACAATGTTCTAAAGATCCCGTTGGAATATGAATAAGTTCTTCTTTAAGTTTATTATAAACAGCTTTATTCGATCCATCAGATTAAAACAGGTATTTCTGTTGACTTAACTGGTTATTCTCATTTAACCTTATTATAATATATTTTACAAAGAAACAACATAAGCAGAACGTTTTACTTAAGAGAAGGACGCAAAGCTGACAATCTAGTCAGGGCAACGGCCTGCTCCCCAGTCTCAAATCACCCTTTATGTAACATTTAAAATTACAATTGTCAGTTTCGAGATGTTTATGTGAGAAGTAAATAAGCATACATTATCTAACTAGATACAAGGCACTCTGACTCTGTCGTTATTTATGCAAAACAATAATATACTACGGTATATGGGGAGTGACTTGGTCCTACTCCCTTCAGTTAGTTCTAATGATCTATATGTTCTATAGTATAAATTAATGGGCATCTGTTTATACTAAAGACGATTTCTCATATTGGAAAAACTAGGCAAAAACTTCGTCGGTGAATCATCGGCATCGTACTTCCCCAGAATGAATTAATCAATTAACTTTTCTCCCCCGAATTCCTGACCATTTGCGCTAATGTTCAACAGATGTCTTACATAGGAGCTACTAAATTGTGTCGATAAATTCATTACATCGGCAGGTATTAAGGTTATTGAACTGAGCTCCCTCCCCTGAACCCCCTTTCCTTCAGCCGATATCGCTGAAATTTTACAGGTTATGTCCTCATTGGGTTTTGACTTTAAATATGAACTTTCATGTCGATACATTCATAAAATCGGCAGTTATTGGAGTTTTTGAGTTGACCCTCCCCTCTGATATCCCCCTTCTCTTCTACCGACTCCGTTGAAAATTAATAAGTGTCGTCCTTATGATGTTTTGAAGTAACATATGAAATTTCGTGTCGATAATTTCATTACAACGGCAGTTATTAGAGTTTTTGAGTTAAGCCTCCCCTCTATTCCCCCCTTCCCTTTGACTAATTTGGCCTAAAATCGATAGGTGTTGGTCCTTTTAGGGCTTCAGTCACACATATGAAATTTCGTGTTGATACGTCTTTCTATCGAGAGACACACAGACATTTTATTTTTTCTTATTTGGAATCAATAGGTTGGAAATTCCATTGAAAACTCCACATTGAATTTTTGATCGATTACATAACTTCCCCTATACTTCGTATAACTGGTGGAGTAAAAGTCGTCGATGAATCACCGTAAATGTACGTCCACTGTACAAATGCTAGGTTGCTACTTCGTCACTCGAGTGCAGATGAGCCCGATTCTGCAGACACAGTCCTATATTTTGCCAATCCAGGTTTATCTACCTAGGATAGGGGTCTGTAGCTGACATCGCACATCCTTGGGAGTAACGATTAATATTCCATCCAAAGGACTCAAGGTTTTTTTTGCCTCCCAGATAAAAACCCTAAAGACCTCGGCCAGAAAATAAACAAGTGTATTTCTTATAAACCTCCAAACTCGCAAATTGGATTACAGTATCAATTTGTTCATTCTATCCGGGATATCTTGCTCACAAACAACATTTCAGACAAATGGTTTTCTAGTCATATTAGGATTCATGGTCATATAAAGCATGACATTTCAGAATAAACCAAAATCATATTTTTGAATGATTTGATAACTTCCTCAATAATGCATGTAGCGAAAGTGAGACGATTGTTGTACCTACTTTTATTAAATTGTTTTTATGACGGTGCACATACGGTGTTTTTTTGAAATTGTTGAGATGCTAACAACAGCACTGATTTTGTCAGAGGTACGATGTTGGCTACAACTCATGACACATTTGTCAAACATGATTCCACATTTTGGCTGTTGGCCCGTAATGTACTTTGAGTCTACCATCTGGACATCATTATTTAAAGAGCAGTCTTACCAAAACAACTTACAATATAGAAAACAGATGTTAAAATTGGATGTACTGTGCGCAATTCGTACACTAACATGTTTTTTTATTAACTTTTCTAAAGCTAATGTTGGCTCCATATCTTATATTTTTCAGTTATGTTCGGGACAAGTGAGTTGTCGCCTAATAACATCCAAGAAAATGGATGGTGCTACCATCTATGAGATTAAAATTAAATCCCTTGCTCCTTAAGGTGGCGACCAGTAGAGTGCACTAGCGCCGAGTTTAACCTTCACTGAGGGAGTCCTAAATGTTGCCTACCTAGGTTTATTCACCTAGTTTGGGTGTCTTTAACGAGAACCTGACATCGCATAGGCTCGGGACCGTTACTCAACTACCCATCCGAAGGCGGGCGTGCTCAACGTTTTTTTCACGTTCCAGATAAAAAATTCAATGGCCAGTTTTAGAATCCTGATTAATCAGGTTATAAACGCTCTTGCCCCAACATCCGTGTAAAGTGAATCAAATAGTAAACGAAAGGGGGAATCCACTTAGCCCAGATCCTGGACCTAGTCCTTTGGTCTCTGTTTTCCGAATTCTAACTACTAACGCCGAGTTTTTGTAATCCGTTCAACTTTGCCTCTTAAATAAATTGTATCAAGCCTTATGCATTTTAGTTCAAACCGATATATAACTATGATGACTATTTTACTCCTGATTCTTTGTATATTTTTTTACAAGTTATCCTGAACTCTTTAACTAATATTCCTTCTTTATTTTTTTTTGTTGCAGGTATTCAGGAGTTTGAGATCAAAAAAGCCAAAGCCGACAGGTGAGGAAAGTCCGTCGCTTCGACGTGAATCTTTCTACCTGTCGAGTGTTTCACTGGAGAAGAGACGACCCAGTGAGCAGTCAATCGACACCATCATAACCCTTTTGGATGAGACCTGTACCCTTGACAATAGAGTCAACGAAAAAATTGAACAGCTCACTCTAATTGACGGATTAGTTTGACAAAAGGAAACAGCAATCGAAACGCGGATATACTGTTGATTCACCAGTCAAAAAGTTATTCAGCTGTCGAAACATCCATCATTTGAAAAGTCATCCATTAGTGGTTATCTAGAGAGCTGTTCCTATGAAATTATATCTATTCCCCGTAAGATGCAACCGAAAGAGGTTCCGACGCGCAGGTTCCCCCACCATATCTGTGCAAAGCCCCGCCCACTTCTCTTCTTTCTACGAGATAATTGTACGGCAGAAGAAAGCCCCGCCTGGTTCTCTTCTCTCAAAGCGATAAGTGTACGACAGAAGAAAGCCCCGCCCACTTCTCTTATCTCTAGGCGATAAGTGTACGGCAAAGGAAGACCCGCCTACTTCTCTTCTCTCAAAGCGATAAGTGTACGGCAGAGGAAGCCCCACGCACTTCTCTTCTCTCTACGCGATGAGTATACGACAGAAGGATGCCCCGCCCACTTCTCTTCTCTCTACGAGATAAGTGTACGGCAGAAGAAAGCCCCGCCTGGTTCTCTTCTCAAAGCGATAAGTGTATGGCAGAGGAAGCCCTGCACAGAAAAAGTTATTTCTTACGGGGAGTAGACTATATAATATTTTGGTTTTCACCTCCATTCTTTCTCAGAAATAAATAATTCACTTTCTCTATTGTTCTACATCAGTCAAAAGTGTCAAAACCTGAAATTTCAAGAACATCGAAAATTAGGCGTTGCACATATAGTGATACTCCAGTCATTGATAAATAGTCCATCCAACATGCATGCTTCAGTTTAAATAAAAATTACTGAAAATGGCAAAAGTAAACATTGCGTCAAAAATCTTGTAAAATAATATTTTATAATAAAATGAACTATTATAATTTAGAAATCATCCTATTTGACCCTTGAATAGCCCAAATATTGTGCCGGTTTAGGGTTTTGTAGGTCAAAGACCAAAGAAAACCTAAGGTTTCAGTTGTGTGTCTGTGGGCAAACTCTTCCACACAGCCACATGAAACTGTATTCAGACAATCCGAAACCCTTTAACGTGTGGGCATTGGGCACACTTGAGTGTATTTTTTTTTCAAATATTTTTATAAAATTATTTTTTAATTTAATATAAATGAAATAATTATATTTTGGTTTCATCTCCATTCTTTGAATTCTTGTCAAATATAAATAGTTTACTATACATTGTTAATGCCTTATATTGCAGTATTAAGTATTTCGGATTATTGAGGTTCAATGAACAAACAAATTTCAACTTTACACATTTTTTTTTAAATAATAATAAAAATGTTATAATATATATATATATTTGTTTCTTACTTTTGAAGATAATTTTAAGATGTAAAAGAACTGAGTAATTTGTATTGCTTATTTATAATATTGTCGATGTTCATTTTTAGTTCTCTATATCAGAAGTAGTTCAAAACAAAAAAAAAAAAAAAAAAATAGAGCTGATATGTGTGATATGATCTAATTTTATAAATATTCCTTTATATTTGCTCACATTAATAAATAAATGAACGAATGATAAATCAAGTGACGTCAGTCAAAAAAATTGTTATTACTTCCTAAATGAATTATATGGAACTCAAATTCACCTGTTTTCTCGAAACTGACAAATTTGACTAACTCCACTTGATATCTCTATCATTCTTAAAATATAATTTAAAAAAAAATATTGTAAATTTTTGTAAATAAATCTAGGTGTACAATGTGATCCTATTAATGCGAGATTAATACAATTAAGTTTAAAAAACTACAGATAAAATTAATTTAATTTGTTAATTACTTCTGCTATACCTACTTGATTCTTTGAGAGGTTATCCCGAGGTTGTGTTTTGGGACTTGGCTTTAGTTAATTTTTCTAGTATTTTTCCATAGGTCACTATAAAGTTACATTTTCGGGTTCGAACATTAAAATGAAAATAATTTGTCATCAAAAAAAAAGGTGGCAACCAGCATTAAAAATTTCTTCCCAGGAAGCCCTAAAGATTTAATACGATCATAAAAGTAATTTATGTCCCTGACCTCATAAAATGTAAGGAACAAAACAATACTTACTTGAAAAAACAAGGCAACTTGCCTTTTAATATTTTTCATTTCTTCTAAAAATTCTTTGATTATTGACTTCGATTTCATAATTACTACTATTTGTAATTGCCATATATATTGTTCGAATTTTATGAAATGGCTTTTTAATAGTGTAATCCTACATGTTTTGCAATGAATTTTTGCCACAAAAATTTCAAATTTTAGCAAAAATATTGTTTTCAAAATAATTCTAAGATTTTATCATATGCAGGATCTGTAAATTTCATCTTAATTATAATAATTTTATTTACTTCTTTTATTTTTTTAGTATTAAGAAAAAATTATACCTGATCTCTTATTTGTGTGTATGTGTGTCTTTTGTGTATCTGAAATAGTGCCAAGGGCGTGATCGAGGTTAGATTTATTATTTTGTTTTCTTCTATTATTTCTAATTTAAAAAAAGTATTTATAGTTTTGTATAAAAAAATAAAACATAAAAAAAAGAATATTAAAAGAAAAAATTGACGTATGATAAAATGCGTGTTTATTCTAGTCTATTTTTTATAATAAAAATCTTTTAATTTATATTTTGTAATTTTATTATTTCCTTTTCCTAATACAAAATAGCAATCAACTACAGTATACACGATCGTTTCGCAAAATTCTTAAAATCTCTTTCTCAAAATTTTGTTTCATACGGTTATAAGTTGGAGAACGGTTATCAAAATATACTTCAGTAGTGAGGAATCGGAATATGAATTATTTTTGAAGTGAAACTTCTTTAGCGAGACTAGTGAATCGGAATTACTTCGACATAATAAATCAAACATGAAACGCTAAGGAGAAGGGGATGAGTAGCGCATGCGTACAAGTCAACAAGTTTAGGTCGGTGTCGATGCGTCAGTTGTTGTGTACTACTTGTTTGTATACGGTTTATGCGTTAAAACAATACGTTCGCTTATTAATTGAATACGTTTAGTTTTATTCTGAGTTAGTGTTAAATAGTTAAAAATGCCATAAATTTTAGCGGTACTTGTTTTTACAATTCCGTGCAAGACAAAAGCAAATACAGCAACAAGAAAGTCAATATAAAGATAATGTTTGATAATTACGCTCCATTTATATTTTTAAATTATTAAAATTTTTTATTGATTACAATTTTTCTATTCAAAATTAATTTAATTCAATTTACACATGCATTTTCACCTGCTTTTTTATATTCAAAACTCAGTATTTTCCATTGTGAATTAAGTGAGCTTTTCTGGAGCTTAAGGCACAATTTCCTTCGTTTAGCATGACAGCTGAAAGAAATGCTGCATGTCTCAACATATTAGAAAGGCTCTCATTGTTACATTCTGTTATTACTTGTTCTAATTTTCGTAGTAATTTAACTAAAGAATTTTACATATTATTTTTTTCACATAATGCATTTTAAAACTGAACTCAATGTGTTGATTCACTTCAATTTTTTTAAAGGAAAGTGGAGATGAAGGTGGTCGATAAAAATAAAATTATAAAATTTTTGCCTAGCTTTCGGCACTGACTGTGCCTTCTTCTGTATACATTGTAGATAGGTTTTTTATAAGCTAAAATTAAATAAATATAAAACAATAAAAACTAATTATTACTAAACAAAACCTATATCATAAACAAATAATTTGTTTGTTTAGTTATCATATTTTGTTTTATTTTAAATATTTTTTTCGCTTTATGATGTAGGTTTTATTTAATTTTTATTGTTTTATCTTCAATTAATTGATAATGTTATATGTCAATACAGGCCCTTAAGAAGACACTCTCAGAAAGTCTCCAAGTTCGTTTTCATCTACCACAGGGCTCATCTCAATCTTCGATCAATCCTCAATATTTAATAATTAAGAAAAATAGTTTGGAGAAGAAGAAAATGAAGGGATAACAAATAAATAAGAATATTAAAAATGAATAATTCTCATTATGTAAAAGGCTATTCGCCGTGATTATGTGACGTCAAACTCTTAGAAATCTTGTGCAGATAAAAGATTTGATATGAAGGCAGATATGCACTGTGGGTATGTACGTGTCAACAGAGGGTCATATTTCCTGTAAAAACACTAGTTACATGATAAGAGGTGTAAACCAATAAAACTGTCACTTTAACGAAAAGATAAGAAAAAAAAAACTGCGTCAACTCAACAAAATTTATTATTCTTACATTACGTACAATTTCAAAAGAACAAGTTTGCTAATTATTGTTAAACTATAAAAGATAGTGGAAGACCTCTATTCATTTTATTCACTGTAATAGTGTATATTCATATACAAGTAGATATTTACAAGTGTATAAAAAATATATACAACAAGCAAATGTGTGAAAAAAAAGTCAAGAGAGGGGAAACCAACCAGTGGAGACAATCCTGCTAAGTCGCATTTATTTATGGCTAGCACTGTCACTCCCTGATCTGGGGTCTCTAGGCCTACTCAGAGGTTCAAGATCGCGGGTTCGAAATCCGGCCGAGACACTTAGGTTTTTAGGAGGTGAAAAAACCTTGAGTACTCCGTCCTGCGGAAGGGACATTAAGCGTACGATGTCAGGTCTCGTTAAAGACTCTTATCATAGGTGAATATACCTGGGTTGGCAAAATTTAGGACTCCCGCCATTAATTGAAAATGAATAAATTATTCTCATTCATAATAGTTTTCTTAATTCATGTTCTTGGGGAGTGATTATTGTTTAGTTAAGTTATTGTGACTCTCCAGGCCTTAACTACAAGGTCATGTCGCCTACTACCAGAGCGCTCTTTTGTCGCATAGGTGTTTTTAACGAGTACCTGATATAAAGGCCAGGGACCATCGCTAAGAGCCTCGGCCGGATTTCGAACCCTCGATCTTGAGCTTAGCAGCCTACGCTAACTATGATCTACCGGCGTCGAAAAAAAAAACAAAAAAAAAAAAATTGCTTTAGTTTGAATAATATTTTACAGAATAACAATAGCACGAAGCTCCGTGTATTACATTGCCTGCAGAATAATATATAAAAGGTTGAGTTTACTGAAATCAAATTTTGTTTCACATAAAAAACAATCTTTTCAAAAATAATAGCACATTTCTTTCGTGGGTATAAGAGAATAATAGAAGTTAGCGCACACAACCAACCATGTTGGTCACTGTCTTGATTGGTTTATTATTACAATATACTATACAAGATTAGCAAAAGGAATAACTGATTCCATAAAAAAATTGATCGCGAAAATCGAAAAGCGCTGAACTTTATCAGATATCGATTTTTTTCTGGAAGGTGAAATAACCTTGAGCATGATGTCCTTCAGATGGGACGTTAAGCGATGGTCCGTAGTCTTTACAATGTCAGTTACTCATTTAAGACCCAGTTCCTGGTTCCTACGCCAATCTCGACTCTGAGAACTCTGACCTGCTCCAACTCTAGACTCCCCTGTTTCCTTGCATGATGTCCCACTCCTCATAGCACCCAGTAATCCATAGTTTCTCTCCAAATTGCCTGTCCCACTCTACTATAGCTCAATGATCGAGCAGATCCATTACGTCTGGGATCTCAGCGAGGCGGGAGGGGTGGCCGGGGAGCTTGATCGGCTCCGCCGGGATCTCTGGACTGATATAGTCCTCTGGGGCTTGGAGGGTGTGGTCAGCGCCCCTCTCTAACTGGCCTAGCTACACCGGGGCCTAAGCCCAATGCCTAAAGGAACCCGGTTCTGCCGTTGCTTGTCCCCTGGCCTTTGCAGGGTCCCTCTCCGTTCGCCCGCCGGTTTCTCTACGGGATCTCATATTGATTTGAACAGTCAGAGATCAATGACCCTCGTGGTTGATATGCCTAAAAAAAAAAAGACCGTCCCCTACATGAATAAAAATTTAAGGTAGGTAAAAGTTAGAACAAAGTCTCATCCGAGATTTTGGAGGGATTTAGGCCGGAGGTGATGGCAGAGGCCATCGCCACCAAGTTGATGCTAAGGTCGACCCTCATGCAGCCCAGCATCCCGGCTATGCCGAGGGATCCCCCCTCCAACGGCCTCCCTGCCCTGGACGAGGACCTGCCCCAGAACAGCACTCCGCCAGGAGGGGTGCCGGAGAGGAGGGCGAAGAAGAAGAAGAGAGGAGCGGCTGAAATCACACCTCCAAGTGCTGCTTCCCCCAAAAGACCCGCCGCCCCTCCCTCCGTATCCAGCCAAGGGAGGGAAAAGGATGGGATCCCCCTCCCGTCCTCTCCCCCCCCACCTCCGGTCACTGAAGCGGAGTACCCGGACGCCATGTCCTGGACAATGGTGGCGTCGAAGAAGAAGAAGAGGCAGTCGAAAACGACTCCTCCAGCCCCATCTGCAGCCCCGAATTTCCCACCCAGGACAGCGCCCCCCCGGAGGACGAAGGCGGATGTCGTCCGCCAGCTGAGGAGGGAACTGACAACCGAGGGAGGTGTCCGCCCGGCCGCCGGTTACAGGGCTGTCGTCACCTTCCAGCAGGAGAGTGACGGCAGGAGGCTGGAGGCGGCCCTGGAGCTGGTGGACCCGAGTGAGCTCGGGATCAAGGTGAAGTCGGCCAAACCCGCCAGGAGAGGAGGGCTCCTCCTACAGGTGTCCACTCCGACCGAGCTGGAGTCCCTGTTGGGCGCACCGGCTCTCCAGGCAGCGGGTCTGAGGGCCGAGGCGCTCAGCAGAAGAAGACCCAGGGTCGTTCTTTTTGATGTCCCTGCCAGCTGGTCGGGGGAGGACCTCTCTAGGAGGCTCGAGGCAGTGAACCCACTGTATAAGGGGATTACTCCACTTTACAGGAAAGGCCCCCCGAAGGGCGGCCCGACTACAAACTGGGTAGCGGAAGCCTCGTCGGATGTCCGGAGAGAACTGGTCTTGGCGGGGTCCATAACGCTGGGTGGGTGGTATCCGTGCAGGGTCGGGGACTGTTTGGATATAACAAGGTGCAATAGGTGCCAGGGATTCGGCCATATCGCCAAGTACTGTAAGGGCAGGGAGAGGTGTGCGTGGTGCTCAGCGGAGAACCACAGCGACACCAAGTGTCCGAATAGGAAAAACAAGCCGCCGAAGTGTTGCAATTGCGGCACAGGAAAGTCTGCCGCGAATCACAGTGCTAACTGTGATACCTGCCCGACATACATCCGGGCGATAGAGGCCCTGGCCGCTCGCACGGACTATGGCCGGTAGGCAGCGTGACGGTCTTCATGTGTGGCAACACAACATGAATAGGCGCAGAATCGTTGCTGCGGAAGTACGGCACCTGGTATCCCAGGAGAACATCCAGGTACTTGCTCTCCAGGAGCCATATTGCGTTAGAGGCGCCGTGGCAGGCCTAGGCACCGGCCACAGGATTATGGTTGGGGCGAGGGACAACCAGCGGCCTATGGCCGCACTGGTTGTGACTGACCCCCTGATGGACGTGATGGCACTCCACCATCTGTCTACCAGCCATATGGTAGTGGCCTGTGTCAGGCATGCAAACGTGAGCTGCTATGTCATCAGCGGGTACTTCCCCCCTTCTGAGGACATAGAACGACAGTTAGGCCACTTGGATCATATACTTGATGAACTCGAGGGGGGCAACGTGATCATCTTGGCGGATGTTAATTCCTGGTCAGTCGCCTGGGGATCGGCTCGCACCGATCGCCGGGGTGGCAGGTTACTGGATGTGATAGCCCGCCATGATCTTCGCATTGTCAACGACCCGGACTCCCCACCCACATTTCGTGGTGCAATGGGAGAATCCCATATAGATGTCACACTTGTGTCCGGCGGACTAGGCCAGGCTGTGGGAGGATGGCGTGTCAGAGAAGTCACATCTAGCGACCATTGCGTCATAGATGTTCAGCTCTTTGACCCGGGTCTTCCAGTGGTCAGGCCTAGAGACCCGCGCTTTGCTACACGCAAGGCCATCTCGGACGCCTTTGTGACCGCCGTTGCTACCTACTCCTGTGACGAGGATTGGGAAGGCCTCGGGAGCGTTGACCCTGTTGACCAGATCGAGGAGGGAGTCGAACAGCTCGGAAGTATATTACTCCGAGCTGCCGATGAAACCATCCCCAGGAAGGTGAACAGGCTCAAAAAGGTTCCCTGGTGGAGTGAGGAGCTTACCCTCGCTAAGAGGGTTGTATACCGCGCCAGGCGTAGGTACCAACGGTGCGGGAATCCCCTTCTGAAGGTGTTAAGGCGGGAAGAGTACCGACAACTGAATAATGCCTACAACCGAAGCATCGCCACTGCGAAGAAGGTAAGTTGGAGGAATTTCATAGAGGAGGAGAGTGTCAGAAACCCGTGGGGGATCCCTTACCGGGTCGTCACCGGGAGGCTCAGGCCGGTCGCCCCTGTGGCCTCCATCAGGGACGGGGACGTTTACGCCTTGTCCCTGGAGGAGGCAGGACGGATGTACCTGGGAGTGGCCTTTCCGGCGGACGACCCGACGGAAGATACCCCCGCCCAGGTAATAATCAGAGAGACTGCCCGTGCCCTGCCGGATACGGAGGACGCTCCGGACTGGGACGAATTAGATTTAAGCCTGGCGGTTGGGAAGCAGAGGAATGGCGGCGCCCCTGGGATGGATCTCATAGACGCCGCCATGATCAAGAAGGCATTCCCGGCCATAAAGGCGGATCTTCTTCACCTGGTAAACTCCTGCCTAAGGACTGGCCACTTCCCGAGTGCTTGGAAACGTGCACTTGTGTGCACGTTTGTCAAGCCTGGGGACAGGGACCTCTCCTTGGTGGGTAGCTATAGACCGATCAGTCTACTCCCAGTCTCCGGCAAGGTGTTGGAGACTCTGATTCTCTCAGGAATTCGAGCCCGGGTACAGGCCTTCGTATCGCACAGACAATTCGGATGCATGAGGGGCAGATCCGCTGAGGATGCGTTGAGGATGCTGAGGGCGGATGTCGGGGAGGGCAGAGGGAAATACTCTCTCTGTATCTTCTTCGACATAGCCGCGGCCTTCGACTGCGCCTGGTGGCCTGCCATTCTCTTGCGACTACGGTCTGTGGGAATTCCCAGGAACCTATTCGGGCTCATCTCCAGCTTCCTCAGCGAGCGCTCTGCGACGGTGAGGCAGCAATTCACCAGCACTACAGTGAACGTCACCAGGGGGTGTCCCCAGGGCTCGGTCCTCGGACCAACACTCTGGAACATCCTCTTTGACGGACTGCTTCGTGACCTCGAGACTCGTGGACTCAAGGCAATAGCCTATGTCGACGACCTAGTGGTCACGGTGCACGCTGACAGTCGAGCTACTTTGACTGCCCGAGCCCAAGCCGCGATTGACGCTACGGACACATGGTGCCGACTGAACAAGTTAACCCTCTCTCCCAGCAAGACAGCGGCCATGCTGATGAGAGGAAAAACTGACGCCCGCCACCCCCTAGTTCTTGCAGTGTACGGCCGACGCGTTGAGTTTCCGGCAGTGGTCACGTACCTAGGTGTGGGGATTGGGCCGGGATTCAACGTCACGCCCCACGCAGTTGCCATCAAGGATAAGACAACAGCTACCTTTAGCGCTCTGAGCTACCTAGCCCGAGCGACATGGGGCCTCGGGTACTCCGCGTGTAAAACTATTTACGCCGGGGTCTTCGAGGCCGTAGCAAGATACGCCGCTGCCGGATGGTGGCATCACCCCACCAAACGGCAGCGTACGTTGCTATTACAAGCTCAAAGAGCGGCCCTCCTCAGGGTTACCAAGGCCTACCGTACAGTTTCCACGGCTGCGCTGCAGGTGCTGGCGGGGGCTCCTCCCATAGACCTAGTCTTGGATGGAGCCGTCGCCTCTTACTTCTGTAGACGCGGCTTACCACTGGAAGCAGACACGGACGTGGCCTTGCGTCAAGCCTTAGAGGAGGGGATGCAAGGACAGGCGAGACCGGAGCGCCTGAGGGGCATTGTCCAGGCATGGATTGTGGAAAGATGGCAACGGCGTTGGGCGCAATCGACAGATGGCCGAACCACCTTCGCCTATTTCTCGAGCGTCCGGACGCGTCTTGACTCTCCATGGATACAACCAGACCACTGGATGTCACAGGTGCTATCAGGTCACGGTGACTTCAGCGCCAAGCTCTTCTTCTTTAAGAGGAAGAACAGCCCTGCCTGCTCGTGTGGCGGCGTCGAGACTGCGGAACACGTAGTCCTCGAATGCCCGCTATACGACGGGCCAAGGGCGGCGCTGATTCGCCGGACAGGATCGTACCTGGGACTGAATCTGCCGGGACTGATGACGGAGACTGGCTACCCGGCTTTTGGTCGGTTCGTCTCCTCCTGGCGAAAAATTAAGAAAGCCTTCTAACCCGGTGCCGGGGGCCCCGCCGACCGCCGACAGGCGCTGCGGTGGCAGCCCCCGGCTCCGGGAGATAGGCAGACCAGAAGCCACCGAAGAGTCTCGAGCTCATTCGGCGCAATGAGGCGGCGAGGAACCAAGGACGACTGCCGACCGTAGCCATCGAGCCGGTCCACAGCCGTCCATAGCAGCAAAAGTAAATTGTGAATAAAAACGGAGAAAGGTTACCCATTTCCCCGCCGAACAAATAGGGTGATGTGACCGACCCCCCCCTCAGGGGGTCAGGGGCACCCTAAAAAAAAAAAAAAAAAAAAAAAAAAAAAAAAAAAAAAAAAAAAAAAAAAAAAAAAAAAAAAAAAAAAAAAAAAAAAAAAAAGGTAAAAGTTAGAACTCCCTCAGTAGAGTCGGGGTCATATCCATAAATGCGACGAAAGAGCGCTTTGTTATTAGGCAATATGACCTCCTAGTTATAGCCCGGGCATGAGACACAATAACTTGGCGCTTAATTTTTTTAGTGAATGGGAGGATGTTGGTAAAACTGATAAGTGTAACATGGAGTCATGTATACTGAAGCTACTTATTGGGCGGCGCTAATGGTGGCGGGAGGCGGTGTATCACATTCCCACTTGTACTGGCACCACTAACATTCAGCTCAGGTTTCACACCACTCTCCTATGTAGGCATTACTTGTCGTTGATTCTTAACATTTTTTGCAGAGATAGTGTAAAACACATAATAAAAAACTAGTGTGTGCTTGGAACGGACGCCAGAAGTAAAACTTTTTTCGTGATTTAAAATTTTTTTTTTGTTTTTTGATCCATAAATATTATTTTTATGTAGTATGGGATTTCTCAATTAACATTTTAGATGCAAAAGTTTTATTTATTGAGTTATTTTATTTGTATTCATTTGTTAAATCAACATTATAATAGGTCTACAGAGAAATAAGAAATGTAGGTTTTTGAACGCGAGAGAATAGAGAATGAGAATTGAGAAAGA
The DNA here is from genome assembly GCA_963662175.1 of Aradus depressus. NCBI lineage: Eukaryota > Metazoa > Arthropoda > Insecta > Hemiptera > Aradidae > Aradus > Aradus depressus. Next base: position 32,112,100 of record OY759215.1, read on the forward strand.
AAAAGAGACGCTGTTTGTGACGCCTGCAACGCTAAGCAGGCGTACTCTCACCTTTGTGATTCATTATCAGTAGATTGAGTATTAATATAAAAATGATGCAACACTTGTAATTTCTGAACTTAATTTCCTCTTTTTGGACGACGATCCTGAACCATTATTCTCATATTCGGATCTGTATCACTGCCTGTCATGATTTTTGGGTTTACCAACAGGATGAGTGAAGCGGGAGATTGACGTGAGGAGAGCTGCCTCGGCTGCTCCGGGAGGCGGGGTGGGGAGCGCTCCCCTCTATCAGCATGCCCAACGATCCCCAACTGCCACCCTGTGCGCAAACCACTCGTTCGATGTTGTCTAAATACAGTAGTTTCCGAAAAGGGCCCTAAAAAAATATCAGAAGTTCAAGACGTGCATTTTTGAAGAAAGTGTATTTTTAAAAGAATTTCAATTAACAAACATTTCATTTGAATTTCTAAAGAGATGCCATTTTTAATTGTTTTTCAATAATATTAATTCTAATCAAAAGGTTTTCAAATTATCTTACTGGGCCTCTTCTTTCAATACGATATTTTAGGGCGATTATGTGCTCCTTTTTCAGGTCAGTAAGAGCTAAATAAAGAAAGAAAGTACATATATAAATAAATAAATTACGAAATAACAAAAAAGCAAATAGAAAATTACAATTAAAAGTAATGATAACAATAAAAATATTAAAAGTAATTGGGATATATCTTATAGGACATGGGTAGAGAAAATAAAATGAAAGGAAAGTCTGAATTAAATCATTTATATACATAGCACGTCATGTATAAGATGGCTATTATTATTTTTTCTTAACATTAATAGTTTTCTCTAACATAAATTTGTTTTTATTGAATTTTTGCTTTTATTATAGTATATTGCTTTCAAGAAGTGGGGGAAGTTGACTTCTTTATGGGTTAAGACGACCAAGTGTCCATAAGAGATTAGCGCTAATAAAAAGTAAAAATTTGGGTCCGGAGGTGCCAGGAGGCTTAACTTACTTCAAAATCAAATCGATTTGCGAATATTTCTATCTGCTCAGAACCAGAGTAGTGTCAAATAATAACAATAATATTTATTTCAGCGAAACCATAACATGGTAATAGCATACGTCATAAGTTATATGGTAATATGATACGTCATGTATGCATTAAGATCGCTTTAACTACGAGATCATATCGCCTACTACCAGAGCGCTCTTTCGTCACTCTGGTAGACATTAGCCCGACTCTACAGTGGGAGTCTTAAATTTGGCCTACCTATGTTTATTTACCTAGGGTAATGGGGTCTTTAACGAGTGTCTGACATCGTACAGGCTACGGACCATTGCTTAAAATCCTCTCCGAAGGACTGCATGCTCAACTTTTTTTCACCTTCCAGATAAAAAACTTAAGGGCCTCAGCCGGGTTTCGAACCCGCGATTTTGAGCTCGGTAGGCTAGCACACTAGCGCTCAGCTACTGGCGCCCATTTATAAATTAGATTCATAAGCAGCTACTAACTCTTAGAGTCTGACATACATGTGATTACTAATAACAATATTATTTTAAAAAAATAAAATTAATAAATACATAAATAGAAGAATTATCTACTAACATTCTCCCCACAAATCCACCACGGAGCCTCGGAGGACCGTCGGTGTCAATAACACTAGGCGGGCCTAACCCGGCATGAACTCTCCGAGAGTCAGCGCACCCTAGAATACTACCACCATGGTTCCTCAACGAGGACGAGGAGGGTGTTATGGTCCCACACCAGGGATGAAAGCACCCAAGAAACAGGGGGGTGGTTTTAGTGGAATCACCACACTGTTGGGATGATCGCAGCATCCCTTCGTTGAAAGTATTTCCCTCGTCCAGCGAAAAAAAAAAAAAATCCACCACGACGCCTCAAGCGGATATGGCAGAGGGACCTGCTCCAGGACTAGCCTGGACTCCTCTTCGGTCACAAACCTCAGCAGTACAGACACGCACCTGACACTGCACTATTTATCACAATGGCAAATGTTATGCCGTTGTAAATATATAAATAAATATATATTTTTATAGCTTAAAAGTGTCTTTTTCACGATGATGTAGTTGTGCAAAGACTTCAGAGAATGACAATAGCTAGTAGTAAAGCAATTGCAGCTGTTTTAAGATCCAAAATACAAAACTTTCTTTTTGGAAAGTGTTCAATTTCGTAAATAACATGAATGTGTCGGGTGGAATAAGAGAGAAAAGGGAATGTCTGGTATGGTGTGATGAGAGTGAAAATAAAAATATTTATTCAAGTACAAATATAAATCGATGCCAACCTTGACTTTTAGATCGACAAGAAATTCCTTTGGTATAAAAACATATAATTTCACTTTCATATTCAATTAAATAATTCATTTATGTGCAAATAAATAATATCTAAGCATTTTTCAGAGGGTGACCATCTCATTATGGTTATTCTATTTTAGGACAATCAAGTTATCACGATAGAGGATTTATCTATTATAAAGATAATATCAGGTCTTGGGTATATTTTTGAAAACCATAAGACTGGTTTCTTGCTTTCATTTTAGACATAAAATAAAAATTTTATTCCATACTTTTTTCTCGCTAGAGTTAAAAATAATGGAGATGAATAACTTTTCTACGATCTGTATCAATATAGTGGAAAGGTAATAAAATAAATAGAAACAAGAAACTTGTTTTACTCATTTACCACGGAAACTGCGGGCTGTGCCCCCGGGAGTCTATACCCCCACCCCTGTAGCATAACTTTGCCACCCCCCTGCTAAAAATCCTGGATACGCCCCTGCATTCACATGTTTCTCTGTCTGTGTAGAAGGACAAAAAGGCTAATTTAATGAAACCAAGATTTAATGAAACTAACTATACAAAGCCAGTGGTTACTTTTTGACATCAAATCCTATGAATACTCATTATTGTAATGTACTTTACATTAAACTTTACCAACCACATCCAAGGAAACCACAATTTTTCGTTATTTAGCTGGTCAGGGAGCCAACAATATTCAAACGTAAATCGGGTTACTTCTGCTATTATCTGAGAAAAATTGCCAGAGGCACCACTTTTGTGCTTATTAAAAAAAAAAAATTGTTACTTGATTAGGTTAGGGTATATGACTCATGCCCGGGCTTTAACTACGAGGTCATATCGCCTACTACCAGAGTGCTCTTTCGTCACTCTGGTGGACATGAGCCCGACTCAACTGTGGGAGTCCTAAATTTTGCCTACCCTAAATTTTTATTCACCTAGGGAGGGATCTTTAACGAGTACCTGACATCGTACAGGCTAGGGACCATCGCTTAACGTCCCATCAGAAGGACGGCGTGCTTAAGTTTATTTTACCTCCCAGATAGAATAAACTAAGAACCTCGGTCGGTTTCGAACCCACGTTCTTGAGCTTAGAAGGCAAGCACGCATACCACTGAGCTACCGGCGCCCTTGACATAATTGTCTGTTTTCATTTTTGGAATTTGGAGGTCGGAAAACATTGATTTCCGTTGAAAGGCCAACATCAAATTTCTAGCGGTTACATAACCTCCCCTGTACTGGTTACAGTTGGGGAGTATAATACTGAAAAGTGGTGTTTGCTTCATGTTTGTTACTGCAACCATCTGGGTTAAAATAGGGCTACCTTAGGTATAATATATTATAATGTAGGTACTATATGCATACAGTATAAATATATATTATAGATGGACATGAGCCCGATCTATTGTAGGGGACCTAAATTCCTACTCGTTTATTTACTTAGGATACAGGGTACTTCAGCAAGTATCTGACATCACACAGGCTCAATATCGATCGTGCTCAAGATTCCTTTTACCATTCAGATTAAAAAAAAAAAAAAAAAAACCCAAAGGCTTCGAACTGTTAAACTATTGATCTTTACAAAAATATTCTCGGGACAGAAAGATATAAATGTAATTTTTTCATCCAAAATTTAGGAAAATTCAAAACATTGGTCTTAATTTTATCTCATTATAGCCAGAAAACAACAAAAATAAACCTTCAGCATGCCGTCTTTCGGATTAAGCTATGTTCCCGATGCTGTGCGATGTACTAAATACTTGTTAAAGATCCCTACATAGATAGGTAAAATTTAAGGACTCCCACAGTAGACTCCACCAGAGCGACAAAAGAAAGCTCTGATAGTAGGCGACATGACATGGTAGTGAAAACCCGGACATATGTCTCGAAAAACGAACGAAAATAAACCCAAATAGAAATTTCTTTCAAATCTCTTTTTTCTTAGTGGATAATAAGTTTAACAAAAACACACAAATGTAAATATTTCCACAGTATTTATTTACCAAAGAAAAATACAAAATTTCAAATGAACATAATATCCTATGTATATAATACATTATATAAATACAGTATAAAAATATATATTGTATATAATATTCACCCTTGATTCTTTAACTTGAAAATAGCTCTAGATAATCTTTATTGAAGAGATGAATAGGCATGGTTATAGAGTTTTCCACTAAGACCTCTTCTAGAGGGTCCAGGCTGATGCTCCGATAAAAGTTTGTTGTCCTCTTGATGGCAGTTCAGTTCAATGTTTATGTTGCGATATGCAAATGAGTATGCTAATGTGGACAAGGTTGAAGCGCTAAAAATATAGATACAAGCACAGAAAACACATTGAATGTATTATGTATTATTCAACTAATCGATATCTGAGGATTTCAAAGAAAAATGAAACAATAAGTTTGCATTATTTAGTTATTTGCAACTGTTTATTATTTCAAGTTGGAAATTGTTGATAAAATACTTCAATCAAAGTGATAGTAGTAGTAATTGGTTTATGTTTGGCGTGCAACAGCAGTCTATTTTACAATATCTAAAAAATGAAATTATAACAATAATAAAGGAGAAACAAATTAACTTTTTTTATTATTTATTTCATTTTATTTTTCAAACAAACAACAGTAACAAGCCTGAGTGTAAATTCAGTTTGGGAAACGAGCTGTCACTGACGAAGCGTCAGGACACTGACAGAGTGGTCTTTCTTGTATTTATGTGAAGTTATTCGGCCAGAAATTCGACTTTGAGTTTTCAACGGAATTACAGGTTTTACGACCCTCCGATTTCAAAAAAAAAAAAAAAAAAATCCTGTCTGTCTGCTACTCTGAGTGTGTCTATGAACTCGATAGCTCCCGAAATACATCGCCATGAAAGTTTACTTGTGTATAAAGAAATCAAGTACTCGACAGGGACGAACCTATTCATACTTTTACATTTTTAGCAGAGATATTTTGAAGCACTTAATAAAAAATAACAAACTATTTACGATTTACAAAAACCATTATACGTCCAATTTGGACCTACGGACTGGAACTTTGGGGTACAGCTAAACAATCCTACATCAATAGTATCCAAGCATTCCAGTCCAAACTCCTCCGACGAATTGTCAATTCTCCTTTCTATGTCACCAATAAAGTCCTACAGAGATCTCAGTATTCCGACTGTCAAGGAATTAATCAAATCCCGATTCCAATCATTCCACAGAAACCTTTCTTCCCATTCAAATCCTTTCGCACAAGACCTTTCCTCTCATTCCCATCCTGACAATCCTCCCCGCCGCTTGAACATGAGTTGGCCTCGCGATCTTCTCTCGGAGGATAGTGAATAATGACAATTAACTTTCGAGGGAGTGTCAGCGCTGGCTGACTTCTCCCATCAAGTGACGTTATGTTTTTTATTTTGACCACATATTTGCTCATTATGTAATATATTGTATATAGATTGCAAATAGAATTTAAAAAAAATTAAAATTAAAAAAAAAATAAAAAATTAAGAAAAACGTGTTTAAAAAAAAAATCTATTTCACAATTTAATATATATAATACGGGAGTACTATCGGTATTGCTACCATATTATATATATTTTGTGAGGGCGCCGGTAACTCAGTGGTATGCTTGCTTGTCTTCTGAGGTGTGGGTTCGAAACCCGGCAGAGGCCCTTAGTTTATTTTATCTGGGAGGTAAAATAAACTTAAGCATGCCGTCCTTCAGATGGGACTTTAAGGGATGGTCCCGAGCCTGTATGATGTCATGTACTCATTAGAGACCCCCTGCCCTAGGTGAATAAAAATTTAGGGTAGACAAAATTTAGGACTCCCACAGTAGCAGTGGGGTCATGTCCACCAGAGTGACGAAAGAGCGCTCTGGTAGTAGGCGATATGACCTCGTAGTTAAAGCCCGAGGAGTCATAATAACTATTTTGTGTAATAGACAATATGTTTTATGACACCTATTTATTAGCGGTAGATGGAAAGGGTGAGATTTGATTCTAATAACCGCCATTGTAATGAATGTATCAAAACGAAATTTCATATGAGTATTCAGGTGATGTGAGTAACACGCTTACTGATTTTCAAACAAATCAGTAGATTAGGTTTAGAGGGAGAGCGAGCACGCTGTGCAAGTATATTATCGACCACTCTTTATATACATAAAACCTGGTGAAAGACATCTTAGAAGAAAGCGTGGAAGTTTAGGATTCTAAGGAAAGATCGATCGCTTCTCTTCCAAGAATCTAGTATCATTTTCTTTATCATGTTCTGACAAAAACACAAAATAACAGACTTAAAAAACATTACTTCAACTTCATGAAGTTATGGAAAGTAACACTGTTCCAAATCAAAAAAAATCCTTTTATGGGTTTCATAGGAGGGGAGGGAACATAGTATTTCAGAATTTAAAAACAATCATCTGTAATTATTATTATACAAGTGAAATTACATAAGATGTATAGTTATTGTATCATATAAGTTAGTTATCATATCGCCTACTACCAGACTTTGCTTAACGTCCCATTCGAAGAAAGGAGTGCTCACCTCCCAGATAAAAAAACCTAACACCTCAGTAGTGAACTACTCGCTTCGGTGATACATAATACTAAAATTATATAATATATATACAAGGTGTAACATGTCGTGAAAAACCTTGATTCTAAAGACCAAAATAAGGGAAAACATTTTCTATAAACATGGGTCCGAAAAAGTTATTTTAAGCAAAGTTGTAATCATAAAAGAGGACTTTAGATGATTGGACCATGCGAGCATTCTCAGATTCATTGAAGAAACTGGGAGACAGTACTTCATGAAGGACTTGGTTTTGGTAAGATGCTTAGGTCCCTAGGTATAAAACACCAGTCCACCATATATATTATTATAGAAACATTCCTTTCTTTCTTATTTTCTCTGAGGAAGTATTGCACAAAATTTTGATTACACCCTATTATATAAGGTTCATGAACGTCAAGAACTTCTCACATTGTGATTTCAATTAAATAAGTTTTGTTTGTGATCTTATGAAAACAAGTTTTAGATGAGTTGAATAGACAAAGATTTTAGCTGTCTCTTGCTGTATTAAATTGATGTCAAAACAAGTTAGAGGAGTGTAATGAATGGCTACCTGCTTTGGGAGAACTTTGCAACTTCATTCATCTCCATTGTTTGCACTTACTCAGACTAGTAAATTATTCATTCAAGTTCCCTTTACAGGAGAATTTAACATTTCAAACATAATTATATACTATTTATTTTTAAACATTTCTTACTTCCCCACCTATACGAAGTAATCGGTTAGAAATAAAAACTAATGATCTGATTTTTCGTCAGAACTAAGGGAGTTATTTGAATAAGGATCTAAGGCGCTCCAGCTAATAGAACCCAATATGTTACAGGCACCTAAGGGGCCAGGTACATAAGGTGCCGTTCACAAACTACGTCACGCAATTTTGAGGTGTTTTTAACCCCCTCCCTCCCCCTTGTCACAATTGGTCACATTTAATTGAACCCCCCTCCTAAACGTGACGTCATTTTTTCATGACTCCCCCCCCCTCCCCCCCCCTTGTAATGTAATTATCGATTAAATCCATAAAATGAGAATAAATGAATTTTTACCCGTCAAACATTGATTCCCCAAAGAAATTTGTTAATAACATCAAAGTTCAATCAATTTTGAATTGATTGAGCATGGTAAGGATAAAAAAAAATTGTATACTCATGCCGAAAAATTTTTTTGAAAAATGAGTCAAAAAATTGAAAAATCGCGTTTTTTATGAACCAGATGATATGTTTTTGGTGACATTTTCAGATTCTACGTTCAATTTCCAATAAGAATCATGTGCGATACATATATTTTGAACAAAAACCTTACTGTGAGAATTAAATAATCGAAGCGCGTAGTTCTACAAATTTGACATCGATGGAAAAGTCATTATAGTATACTACAGTTGAAAAAATCTAAAAAGTTGGATTTAGACTAATTTTTGGTCGAGGAATCCGAAAATGACATCAGTTTTTCGATAAAAAATCGGCCCATTGCACGCCATGCTGAGTTCGTGTGGAATTACCCATATGTTATTTTACTTTAATAACATAAATTTATTAAAATACTAATGTTAAAAAAATTTGCATGAAATTAATTTTTAGAAAATTGTCTACGCCCTTATATATATAATAACCCCCCCCCCCCCCCCCCCCCGGCGTGTGACGTAGTTTGTGAACAGCCCCTAATATATTATCCCAATTTCGAGTTTTACCATGATTTAATAATTTTCCCAATGAGAAAGTAGAAATATATAAATGAGAAAGCGAATTAAAAAGAAATATTTCTCTTTAGTAAAAAATGAACTTGGTAATTTCAACATAGAATCCTTTTTAAAATCGAATTTTCATTCTAAGAAAACTATGGTTCCATTAGCTGAAATAATGAACGACCAAAGAAAAGGGTTCATTAAAAACCTTTTTCTCAATCAAGAACCTCTATAGAGAGCCTACCACATAATGAAACGTCATTTAACTTCAACAAAAGAAATAAAAAATTGTTTTCATTCATGCAAAAAAAAAAAAAAATAATAATAAAAAAATCTTAATGCCTTCTATGAGGTTCTGAGGTTACAAAAATAAAAACAATATTAGAGGTAGTGCTATGCCATCTAAGTAAGACTGGTGAATCATGTCTCTCGGACTGTTGACAAGTAGGGTGGAGGGAAGCGATGTTGCCGCTTGCTCATACCGATCTGTAAACATGGTTAGTATAAAAAAGGCCAGATCACATATATTTAATTTTTTTAATTTTTCATAAAAACTATCAATAATAAAAAAATATATAATTCTTTTCTATGCGATACATTTCTTTGAAATATTTCCTACGGGAATTTATTTTCCACTGTTTGAGGCACTATATCTTTTGTCGTATTGATCCTATCACAAATCTGAGAACTTATTAGCGTTTGGGAATTTAATAAGGAACATTTTTAGTTAACTAATTTTTCGATTGAACTAACCGTTTTTGAATAAATCAAAGAAACTTCTAAAAATATGTCTTTCAAAATATACTTCAGGAAGGTTTTCGGTATACATATCAAAACCGAACGAACTACGAAAATATTTATTTTACGTTTCTCTACAACTATTACCTGAGATGTGTCTCGCAAATCTCGAGGACATCGAAAAAATGAAATTGGATGTAAAATATGCATTATAGTAGGTATCTCTTACAACTGTTATCGGTAAAGATTTTTGATTAGATCATAAAAATATACCCGAATTACTTATAAAACAATTCATTTGAAAAATGTAATTTTGCTTTTTATTATTCTTAGAATTCGCTGAATGTGATCCCTTTTATTGAATAGAAAACGGGCCCTTGCAAGAAGTGTTTACATTTTCGTCTTCTCTCCTCCCTTCGGTTTTCCTAGAAACACGTTGTTTTCCTCTCAAACCGCAACACATCTCAGTCGTTATTTTATAATGAAGTTAACTGGCCCTCAAAATGACACCGCAAAAGTTCCTTACTTTAAAACAAAAATAGAAGTGATTAATTACATCAAACTTCATAAGTCTTCTGCGGAGAGGTTTAAAGTGGGCGTCAGAAATCGTGTAGATTTTTTTTTTAAACCCTCCTCAACGAACACGCTTCTGCAAAGGACAATTTTCTTGGTCCTGTGACTGTCCGTTGCGGAGGGGTTTTACTGTATTATATTGTAAGAAAGTAAAAATACGATAAATGTTCTTAGATATATTATGATGTATTTATTTTGATATAAGACTTATCTCCCTCTCTTCTGAGATAAACCCCAAGGAAACTCGATAACAGTTTGTGAAAGCCTTCAAGGTATCCCTTCTTATCTTTAGAGACAACCTGACCGGCACATCCCTCTGGGACACTGTTGAAAACAGAAACTTACAATATGGTGGAAATTTCGTGTGAACAGGTCTACTAAATGAAGCTAATAGGTTGTAACGGTCTGAAATTAGGGGTACCTAAATAATATAGGTTAGGTTAGGTTAGGTTTTATGACTCATGCCCGGGCTTTAACTACGAGGTCATATCGCCTACTACCAGAGCGCTCTTTCGTCACTCTGGTGGACATGAGCCCGACTCTACAGTGGGAGTCTTAAATTTGGCCTACCTATGTTTATTTACCTAGGGTAATGGGGTCTTTAACGAGTGTCTGACATCGTATAGGCTCGGGACCATCGCTTAACGTCCCATCCGAAGGACGGCGTGCTTAAGTTTATTTTACCTCCCAGATAAAATAAACTAAGGGCCTCGGTCGGGCTACGAACCCACGACCTTGAGCTCAGAAGTCAAGCACGCATACCACTGAGCTACCGGCGCCCTCTAAATAATATAAAAAAGTAAATAATAATTTTAATTATCGAAAAGACTTCGCCATGAGGGGAGGGGAGAGAGCTGATCTGGCGGAGGCGTTCACGTCTGTCTGTCTCCGAGTGTTCACGTCTGTCTGTCCCCGAGTGTTCACGTCTGTCTGTCTCCGAGTGTTCACGTCTGTCTGTCTCCGAGTGTTCACGTCTGTCTGTCTCCGAGTGTTCACGTCTGTCTGTCTCCGAGTGTTCACGTCTGTCTGTCTCCGAGTGTTCACGTCTGTCTGTCTCCGAGTGTTCACGTCTGTCTGTCTCCGAGTGTTCACGTCTGTCTGTCTCCGAGTGTTCACGTCTGTCTGTCTCCGAGTGTTCACGCCTGTCTGTCTCCGAGTGTTCACGTCTGTCTGTCTCCGAGTGTTCACGTCTGTCTGTCTCCGAGTGTTCACGTCTGTCTGTCTCCGAGTGTTCACGTCTGTCTGTCCCCGAGTGTTCACGTCTGTCTGTCTCCGAGTGTTCACGTCTGTCTGTCTCCGAGTGTTCACGTCTGTCTGTCTCCGAGTGTTCACGTCTGTCTGTCTCCGAGTGTTCACGTCTGTCTGTCTCCGAGTGTTCACGTCTGTCTGTCTCCGAGTGTTCACGTCTGTCTGTCTCCGAGTGTTCACGCCTGTCTGTCTCCGAGTGTTCACGTCTGTCTGTCTCCGAGTGTTCACGTCTGTCTGTCTCCGAGTGTTCACGTCTGTCTGTCCCCGAGTGTTCACGTCTGTCTGTCCCCGAGTGTTCACGTCTGTCTGTCTCCGAGTGTTCACCTCTGTCTGTCCGTATGTAAAGTTCTCATCTGCATTTTTTCATTTTTATATGGCATCAACTTAGGAGGAGACGAAAGAAGAGAATGCCCGCTCAAGAATGCACATGAGCTGTGAACAAATATGTCCCGCTTCACGACTCCAGGAAAATCACACAATATGACGCTCGCTACAACCCATTAATCAACAAGTAAAATATGTTTCCACAAGACTTTTTATAAAAATACAGATACAAATTAAATTATCTTATAAAAGAAAAAAAAAAAACAGAAATTCGTTCCTATCAAATTTTAAAGATGCCACAATTTTTGATAATTAAAATTATTATTTACTTTTTTATTATTATTTAGGTACCCCTAATTTCAGACCGTTACAAGGTATATGAAAATTTTCAATAAAAGTTTAGTATTCGAAAAATGTATTTTATCTTCTACTAAATCCCAGAAATAGTCATAATCTCTTAAAGAAAACAATATCCTTCCCGAAACAAAAAACATATGTGCAATCTGGCCATTACAGGACATTCTTATACCAATCACTGTTGTACATTTCTAAAAGTAACGAAGTGGAATCATTGTTTCAATGGTTTCATTGTATCGCGTATATCTGAGAGTGACAACATAGAAACTCTAATAACTGCCTTAGTAATGAAAGTATCGACACAAAATTTCAAAATATTCAAAACCTTGTCGGCAGCAAAGAAGGTGGAGGTCAGAGGGGGGCTCAACTCAAAAACAGCCGATATAACAAATGTATCAACATGAAATTTTCTATTTAAATTCAAATTTCCATATGAATAGTTAATATCTGTTAGTTGTCAGTGAAATCGGCCGAAGGGAAGAGAAGGGTTCAAGGGAGGGGCTCATTTCAAAAAACCCTAATAATTACCGATGTAATGAATGTATCGGCATGAAATTTTATATTAAATTCAAATTCTGATATGATGATACCAGTGAATTTTTCAACAAAATCAGCCAAAGGAAAAAATGAGTTTGCCTTCTGAGCTTAAGGTCGTGGGTTCGAAACCCGGCCGAGGCCCTTAGTTTATTTTATCTGGGAGGTAAAATAAACTTAAGCACGGCGTCCTTCGGATTGGACGTTAAGCGATGGTCCCGCGAGCATGTACGATGTCAGGTACTCTCACAGTAGAGTGGGACTCATGTCCACCAGGGTGACAAAAGTCTCTGGTAATAGGCGTTATGACCTCGTAGTTAAAGTCCGGGCATGAGTCATAATTACAAACTACCCATTTAAGGAGATACCGAATAGCTTATTTAATTTTTAAATGACAAACTACAAATGAATACGAATCGAAGCATTTCAACAAATTCGAAAACTACTATTGACGCTGTTATCTCGCGGTATTCAGAGACATTACAATCACAGTTGTATATATCTTATTTTAGCTATCACAAAACTATAATTTCATGTATAAAAGAAATTGAAGAACAATAAATGTGAAAGTTTAATTCCTCAAACTACTTTTCTTATTGTAACATTATAAAACAAATTTTTTCATTTTCACATCAATTCTCTTGAGTTTTTTGTTAATTTCTGTTTCAACCCGATTTTTTTGTTCCGAAATAGAAACTCAAGGGAGGTAGGGAATTATAGGGTCCAAGAGACAAAACACAAACTTTTCTACCTACGTTGTTATCCGAAATAACAGAGCATCATGTGATAAAAGTGAATTATGTGAAAAGTTAGTAGAGGCGGAAGGGCCCTCGCTAATATTTATATGTTCTGACAAAATAAACCAATGCTTTAGTTTGAAAATTCAATTTTCCTTACATTGGTAAAAGGGGAAATAGAAATCCTGACAACCTTAGACCATTTCCAAACAGACGTGGCAAGAATTTGTAAGTTGAAAAAGTTCCGTCAAAATTTTAATTGAAATCAAGCACAAACCATTTCACATGAACTTCTTTCTCCAAGCCAAATTCTACACCTCAAGTGATCTCTTTCACAAGTTGCCAAATAAAAATGTAGTCTGACGTCTGAAATATTTTATTATAATATATTAGCCAGCTTTCGAGGTTGCCTTCATCATCAGTCTGATAATTTTTTTTTTTTATTTAAAAACTAAGATAATAAATACAATTGTTCAATAAATAAAAAATATAAAACTGTTAAAAAATTTAGAATTTCATGGATGGAGACAGATACGTTATTCCTGTTCATATTAATATGAAGACGGATGATGTAGTGTGAAGTGATTATTTCACAGGTTGCAAAATAATATATAGTCTGACTTCTCAGAGATTTTATTAATCTTTGCTAGCTGGCTTTCGAAGTTGCCCTCATCATCAGACAGTCTGGTAAAATAATTTTAAAAACAACATAATTTAAAATGGTTTTAATAAATAAGATTTAAAAATTAAAATAATCGTATACTATAAAACTATTTACAAACAATTTAAAATTTCATATGTTATTCCTGTTGCGCATCTGAGTCACTAACTGTCCTCATCCATGAGATTGTAGAAGGTTATGAATAGTTTTTATATTTCTTTTACTTATTGGCTAATTCTATTTTATTTATTCACATATTTCTTCATAATGAAAATTTGTTGATGATGAGAGCAACCTCGAAAGCTGGCTAGCTATTATATTAAAAAAATCTGTGAGAGATCAGAACAGATTATCATTATGCAACCTGTGAAATAATCAATTACGTTCTATAATACCAAAAACAAAAATCCCAAATATAAAGATTTAAAACAAAACCCGAGAGACTACAGTATGTTGAAATCGCAATTTCTCAGGCTTTCCTGTAAATCTGGTTACATCGCCGCCATTACGCTATAAAGTGGACGTTATAGGCCTACAATTTACACAAGATTAAAGGAGAGTATTTTATTTTTTAAATGAGATGCTACTCAATACTGTAAGTGACCCCTGTAAGAATTTCTGGCTGATTAAATATGAAGTAGCCAAATAAATATTTTTTTATAATATCAACATTAATAATTTTAAATAATCTAGAATTAGAATGGTTATATATTCGGATAATGATGTAATATTACCATCTTTCACAATTTTACATGGACACAAAAGAAGACCGCCAATCTATACAGGGGCGTAGACAGGAGAAGTTGACTTTACATGAACAGCAAAAATGCAAAGCGCAGCAGCAGCAAATCTACGCTGTGGTTTCTGTGCTTTTAGAATTAAATGACTCACATCGAATAGCGTGCATTTGCTGCTGCAGCGCGATTGTGTCGATGTAGTGGAAAGCTGATAAAATAAATAAAGTAAAGAACTTGTTAAGGTTTTATATTGTCTAATTTTGCAAAAATGTTAACACAAAGTAAATGTTCCTATTAGTCTTAGGAAACTTAAAACTCACTTTGTTGAACTTGGACATCTGCCCCACTAGCAATATTTTTGTAGAATTATCATATATATAAAGCTGAAAATGTCTGTGCGTTGTACCGCTCTAACTCACCAACGGCTTGATGGATTTGATTAATTTTTTTTTTAAATTTGTTCGTCATCGTCTCTGGAAGGTTATAGGCGTATTAGTACCTCAATATCTGTTCCATCCCAGCATCCACTCAAGCAATCTTTGTAACTCAAAAACCACTGCAATGATTAATGAGGAATCTTTTTGAATAGATAAGTTTTATCTATCGGAAGGTTAAGGTCTATTTTTTAATCAACCCCTGGTCCATCCCAGCATCCACTCTCGCAATCTTTGTAACTCGAAAACCATTGCAACGATTAATGAGAAATCTTTTTGAATAAATTAGTTTTAGCTCCAAAGCTAGCGTTACTACAGTTGAAGGACTATAAGCCTTATTCCGTATGAATTATTGGAAATTATAACATCATGAATGTACTGTCGATGAACTGAATAGCCTTATAGGAGATATTGGGAGAAAAGTCAAAGTTCCCCGGGCAACGCCGGGTATTACTGCTAGTACAATATATAGTTTTTGTTTCTTTAATTATTTAATTTTTCTTGGTATTTTTATTTTCAGGTACCTGGTTCGAAAAGTTCAAATATCTCTAAGGCTGCAGCTACAGAACAGCCCCATCAAGAGTACATTATATTATTTTTTTCCACGTGCGAAGCCATTCATCAAAGAAATAGGTCAGACAGGGCATGCTCGGGAGTTTCCGAAGATGGCCGAATGATGTGGAGTGCCGAACACTGCCCGCCCGATACTGATTTACACGTAAAAGGGCCGGGCGAGGTCTGTTTTGTTAATACACCGTTGTTAAGGCTGTCGGAGACTACACGAACACACTGAGTATGAATCAGCTCTATGTATAATAATCCCACTGGGACACACTGTAGAACGAGCGATTGTCGAGACATCCAAAACTATTGACATCGAGCGAAATTCAGAAACTACGATTAGAGTTAGTTATAGTGACTCATTCCCGGGCTTTAATTACAAGGTCATATCGCCAACTACCAGACCGCTCTTTCGTCGCTCTGGCGAAGATGAGCCCGACTTTACAGTGGAAGTCGTAAATGGTGCCTACCTAGGTTTAGTCAGCAGCTACTCTTGGGAATAAATCTGTGGTCACAAGGAATAAATTGGTAAGTCTAAATTCGTAACTTTTCAGGGCAGCACTTTTTTACTTTTGCATTAATCGTGTAAATCCGGTTTTTGGAATAAATAAATTATGTTTGCATCATTATTAATCATTTACCTTCTAAACCTATAGGAGTGAATGAAAATTAATATTGTTAATCCTTTCTTGGATTTTCCTTTAGTTACCTAATCATTCCCCATCACTTACCTAATTTTTATACACACTTATCTAATTATTAACTTTTTGAAATACTGGTAAATGATGCCTCTCTACAGTTTATTTAATGTGGGAGGTAAAATAAACGTAAGCGCGCCGTCCTTCGGATGAAAAGATAAGCGATGGTCCCGAGCCTGTTCGATGTCAGATACACGTTAAAGACCCTTAATAACTAAACCTGAGTAGGCAATATTTAGGACTCCCACAGTAGAGTCGGGTTCATGTCCACCAGAGCGACAAAGAGCGCTGTGGTAGTAGGCGATATGACCTAGTCGTTAAAGACCGGGCATGAACCACAATAACCATCAATGAAATCATACTGTTAGCATGCAGAAACTACTGGGATAAATGTGGCATCATTAGTCATTAAAGTAGAAGGCAATCTGGAAGAAAAATTCGGCAATGTGGCGTCGATTATCATATTTCAGACCACCCACACCATTCTTTACCATTGAATGAGGGATCGGCCATCGTATAGTCTGGGTGATTGTATAGCAACAGTGTCATGGTGATGAATGGCTCTCTATCAAACTGGTATACATTTTGCCTTTTGATGTAAAAAATCATTACAAAACACATTATAATTATTAAAATACTCAAAATAATATATAATAAATAAAAATTAAAATAATTACTTTTTTTTTAAAGAAAAGAATCGAAAAAGTGTAAATGTTTTCTTATAAAAACAGCTAAAATGTAAAAGTTTTCATATAAACAGCTTTTAGGACATTAATAAATTAATTAGTGAATATAAGTATACAAAGACTAGACCATTCGCTTTTGTTTAAAAATTAATGGAGACCATTATATGCACACAGTTGAAGGAGAGTAGTGTCAGGATTAAGACGTCTGAGAGTGCGAGATGATGCGCGAGTTCAAGAGTCAAGTAAGAGTTCAACAGTCAAGTGAGAGTTCAAGAGGAGTGTTAGGCTTAGCATAGATGTAGTACATAAATGAGCCAAGGACAAGTAAAGAGTGAGCCGCAAAAGAAAAAAATTTTAATTATTAATATACGAGTATATATATATATGCCCAGTAAAAATTTTAAAAAGTGGCCACAGAAAAAAAACTGATGTAGTTTTAGAAAATAGTACGAATGTTTGTAAATAATTTAACTTTTTTTTTTATTTTCCAAATTTAATTTCTGATTTTTATTATGTAGATTAAACATTAATATAGCCAATGTTTTGTTCTCGATTCTATGCTATTCATTTTCCCTGTCAACCAAGTAAGATAATACCTTTGGATTAGATTAAACATTTTTTGCGAATTTAGAAAATGTTGATGGCATCTTACGACTATATACATATATAGTCCAAGATGCCATCAAAATTTTCTATATATGAGGAGTTTGGAGCCAGAGCGGACCAACTGGTTTAAACTGAACAGGAAGAAAATGGCAATTGAAAATTGAGTACATTTTGTTTATCTCCATAAATGGGCCCCAAATATTTATTTATATTTGAAATTTTAGAATAGTATTGGATGAGTGATCCCTTTTTGTGTTCTATAAAGGTTTTGAAGGCCATATGATCCATTGTGACTTTGAAAATATATGCACAAAATATTTGTGGACTAAACTTAAAGTGCTGCTATCTATCACTGAAGTGAAGAAACTAAGTGATTCACACTGGTTTTGAAAAAAGGGAACCTATGCCAACATCAGAATGGTAATAACTCATTTTCAGAAAAATTGTGGGTTGGTCCGCTCTGGCTCCAAACTCCTCATATATATATATATACTTTAGAAGAAATCCAAATGAAATAATTATTAATTGAAATTTTTTGAAATACCTGCACTTTCTTCAAAATTGCACGTCATATACTTTCTATATTTTTATTAGGACCCTTTTTGGAAACTACTATAGAAAGCAAAATTTCGTAGAAGGTCATCAAACAAGGAAATGTGGTAATTTTATTATTATTATTTTAATAATAATTTCAAGTTTATTTTATACATTATTTAATTATTATAGTTTTGTGACGCCCTAAAACACTGGTTACTACTGCTAGTAAATTATCCAAAAAATAATTGCTTGTAATAAAATAGATCAGTCTGTAACTTGTTAGGCCCAATTCTTCTTTAAGTCTATTCACTAGTTATTACTAGTATTTTATAGAACTAGCATAATCTTTATTACCGACACACCTTCTATAATCACTCTTTTTTTTTTCTAATGATATATGATAATAGTACTAAAAGATACCCTACTCTATATTAAATTATAAAAAAAATACATATTAAGAATATATACAACAAATTTTTATGATTCTCATATTATGTTGGAACTAAAAAAAATATAGATCATGTCTCTAAGGCATTCTGTTAATAACATTTGAAAATTCTTATTAGATTCTTAATAAAACTATACTCAACATCTGGAGAAAAAAAGATAAGTAAGGAAATTTTATTTCCGAATATAAAATAGTGATAATTCAGAATAAATGCAACATTATTGTCGTACAGAAGTCATATTAGGTTTCGCAAGATTTCAGATTGGATAATAAGAGGAATGTCATATATCTATAAATATGTATAGTGTAGGCGTCGAAAATCTCACCTGGATACGGGGGAGTACTGGCGGATCCAGGGGTCAGGTTACATCTCACGAGTTGAGGGTATACTGGAAGAGGTGAGTTGGTAGGAAAGTGGGTAGATCAATAAGGAAGGAGGAGCGCAGGACTGGGCCAACACAACTTGGAGTGAAGGAGGCCGCCATATCGAGCGGACCTTGTCTTCTAGATCTGCGGATGGACTCTCCAGCAACTTGGTTTCACTGGAAGAGGTGGGTTGGTAGGAAAGTAGGTAGATCAATGAGGAAGGAGGAGCGCAGGATTGGGCCAACACAACTTGGAGTGAAGGAGGCCGTCATATCGAGCGGACCTTGTCTTCTAGATCTGCGGATGGACTCTCCAGCAACTTGGCTACACTGGAAGAGGTGGGTTGGTAGGAAAGTAGGTAGATCAATAAGGAAGGAGGAGCGCAGGACTGGGCCAACACAACTTGGAGTGAAGGAGACCGCCATATCCAGCGGACCTTGTCTTCTAGATCTGCGGATGGACTCTCCAGCAACTTGGCTACACTGGAAGAGGTGGGTTGGTAGGAAAGTAGGTAGATCAATAAGGAAGGAGGAGCGCAGGATTGGGCCAACACAACTTGGAGTGAAGGAGGCCGCCATATCCAGCGGACCTTGTCTTCTAGATCTGCGGATGGACTCTCCAGCAACTTGGCTACACTGGAAGAGGTGGGTTGGTAGGAAAGTAGGTAGATCAATAAGGAAGGAGGAGCGCAGGACTGGGCCAACACAACTTGGAGTGAAGGAGACCGCCATATCCAGCGGACCTTGTCTTCTAGATCTGCGGATGGACTCTCCAGCAACTTGGCTACACTGGAAGAGGTGGGTTGGTAGGAAAGTAGGTAGATCAATAAGGAAGGAGGAGCGCAGGATTGGGCCAACACAACTTGGAGTGAAGAAGGCCGCCATATCCAGCGGACCTTGTCTTCTAGATCTGCGGATGGACTCTCCAGCAACTTGGCTACACTGGAAGAGGTGGGTTGGTAGGAAAGTGGGTAGATCAATAAGGAAGGAGGAGCGCAGGACTGGGCCAACACAACTTGGAGTGAAGGAGGCCGCCATATCCAGCGGACCTTGTCTTCTAGATCTGCGGATGGACTCTCCAGCAACTTGGTTACACTGGAAGAGGTGGGTTGGTAGGAAAGTAGGTAGATCAATAAGGAAGGAGGAGCGCAGGATTGGGCCAACACAACTTGGAGTGAAGGAGGCCGCCATATCCAGCGGACCTTGTCTTCTAGATCTGCGGATGGACTCTCCAGCAACTTGGCTACACTGGAAGAGGTGGGTTGGTAGGAAAGTAGGTAGATCAATAAGGAAGGAGGAGCGCAGGATTGGGCCAACACAACTTGGAGTGAAGGAGGCCGCCATATCCAGCGGACCTTGTCTTCTAGATCTGCGGATGGACTCTCCAGCAACTTGGCTACACTGGAAGAGGTGGGTTGGTAGGAAAGTAGGTAGATCAATAAGGAAGGAGGAGCGCAGGACTGGGCCAACACAACTTGGAGTGAAGGAGACCGCCATATCCAGCGGACCTTGTCTTCTAGATCTGCGGATGGACTCTCCAGCAACTTGGCTACACTGGAAGAGGTGGGTTGGTAGGAAAGTAGGTAGATCAATAAGGAAGGAGGAGCGCAGGATTGGGCCAACACAACTTGGAGTGAAGGAGGCCGCCATATCCAGCGGACCTTGTCTTCTAGATCTGCGGATGGACTCTCCAGCAACTTGGCTACACTGGAAGAGGTGGGTTGGTAGGAAAGTAGGTAGATCAATAAGGAAGGAGGAGCGCAGGACTGGGCCAACACAACTTGGAGTGAAGGAGACCGCCATATCCAGCGGACCTTGTCTTCTAGATCTGCGGATGGACTCTTCAGCAACTTGGCTACACTGGAAGAGGTGGGTTGGTAGGAAAGTAGGTAGATCAATAAGGAAGGAGGAGCGCAGGATTGGGCCAACACAACTTGGAGTGAAGAAGGCCGCCATATCCAGCGGACCTTGTCTTCTAGATCTGCGGATGGACTCTCCAGCAACTTGGCTACACTGGAAGAGGTGGGTTGGTAGGAAAGTGGGTAGATCAATAAGGAAGGAGGAGCGCAGGACTGGGCCAACACAACTTGGAGTGAAGGAGGCCGCCATATCCAGCGGACCTTGTCTTCTAGATCTGCGGATGGACTCTCCAGCAACTTGGTTACACTGGAAGAGGTGGGTTGGTAGGAAAGTAGGTAGATCAATAAGGAAGGAGGAGCGCAGGATTGGGCCAACACAACTTGGAGTGAAGGAGGCCGCCATATCCAGCGGACCTTGTCTTCTAGATCTGCGGATGGACTCTCCAGCAACTTGGCTACACTGGAAGAGGTGGGTTGGTAGGAAAGTAGGTAGATCAATAAGGAAGGAGGAGCGCAGGATTGGGCCAACACAACTTGGAGTGAAGGAGGCCGCCATATCCAGCGGACCTTGTCTTCTAGATCTGCGGATGGACTCTCCAGCAACTTGGCTACACTGGAAGAGGTGGGTTGGTAGGAAAGTAGGTAGATCAATAAGGAAGGAGGAGCGCAGGACTGGGCCAACACAACTTGGAGTGAAGGAGACCGCCATATCCAGCGGACCTTGTCTTCTAGATCTGCGGATGGACTCTCCAGCAACTTGGCTACACTGGAAGAGGTGGGTTGGTAGGAAAGTAGGTAGATCAATAAGGAAGGAGGAGCGCAGGATTGGGCCAACACAACTTGGAGTGAAGGAGGCCGCCATATCCAGCGGACCTTGTCTTCTAGATCTGCGGATGGACTCTCCAGCAACTTGGCTACACTGGAAGAGGTGGGTTGGTAGGAAAGTAGGTAGATCAATAAGGAAGGAGGAGCGCAGGACTGGGCCAACACAACTTGGAGTGAAGGAGACCGCCATATCCAGCGGACCTTGTCTTCTAGATCTGCGGATGGACTCTCCAGCAACTTGGCTACACTGGAAGAGGTGGGTTGGTAGGAAAGTAGGTAGATCAATAAGGAAGGAGGAGCGCAGGATTGGGCCAACACAACTTGGAGTGAAGAAGGCCGCCATATCCAGCGGACCTTGTCTTCTAGATCTGCGGATGGACTCTCCAGCAACTTGGCTACACTGGAAGAGGTGGGTTGGTAGGAAAGTGGGTAGATCAATAAGGAAGGAGGAGCGCAGGACTGGGCCAACACAACTTGGAGTGAAGGAGGCCGCCATATCCAGCGGACCTTGTCTTCTAGATCTGCGGATGGACTCTCCAGCAACTTGGTTACACTGGAAGAGGTGGGTTGGTAGGAAAGTAGGTAGATCAATAAGGAAGGAGGAGCGCAGGATTGGGCCAACACAACTTGGAGTGAAGGAGGCCGCCATATCCAGCGGACCTTGTCTTCTAGATCTGCGGATGGACTCTCCAGCAACTTGGCTACACTGGAAGAGGTGGGTTGGTAGGAAAGTAGGTAGATCAATAAGGAAGGAGGAGCGCAGGATTGGGCCAACACAACTTGGAGTGAAGGAGGCCGCCATATCCAGCGGACCTTGTCTTCTAGATCTGCGGATGGACTCTCCAGCAACTTGGCTACACTGGAAGAGGTGGGTTGGTAGGAAAGTGGGTAGATCAATAAGGAAGGAGGAGCGCAGGACTGGGCCAACACAACTTGGAGTGAAGGAGACCGCCATATCCAGCGGACCTTGTCTTCTAGCTCTGCGGATGGACTCTTCAACAACTTGGCTACACTGGAAGAGGTGGGTTGGTAGGAAAGTGGGTAGATCAATAAGGAAGGAGGAGCGCAGGACTGGGCCAACACAACTTGGAGTGAAGGAGGCCGCCATATCCAGCGAACCTTGTCTTCTAGATCTGCGGATAAACTCTCCAGCAACTTGGCTACACTGGCAGAGGTGGGTTGGTAGGAAAGTGGGTAGATCAATAAGGAAGGAGGAGCGCAGGACTGGGCCAAATCAACTTGGAGTGAAGGAGGCCGCCATATCCAGCGGACCTTGTCTTCTAGATCTGCGGATGGACTCTCCAGCAACTTGGCTACACTGGAAGAGGTGGGTTGGTAGGAAAGTGGGTAGATAAATAAGGAAGGAGGAGCGCAGGACTGGGCCAACACAACTTGGAGTGAAGGAGGCCGCCATATCCAGCGGACCTTGTCTTCTAGATCTGCGGATGGACTCTCCAGCAACTTGGCTACACTGGAAGAGGTGGGTTGGTAGGAAAGTGGTAGATCAATAAGGAAGGAGGAGCGCAGGACTGGGCCAACACAACTTGGAGTGAAGGAGGCCGCCATATCCAGCGGACCTTGTCTTCTAGATCTGCGGATGGACTCTCCAGGAACTTGGTTACACTGGAAGAGGTGGGTTGGTAGGAAAGTGGGTAGATCAATGAGGAAGGAGGAGCGCAGGACTGGGCCAACACAACTTGGAGTGAAGGAGGCCGCCATATCCAGCGGACCTTGTCTTCTAGATCTGCGGATGGACTCTCCAGCAACTTGGTTACACTGGGGATGATGGCTCTAAGGAAACATCCTGGCAATGGGTATTTCAAGACTGGTTTTGAAATTCTGTCCATGATACGCAATGAGAAAAGTAAGGGGGGCTTTAGAGGGACAATTCTGTAATAAAAATAATAATATTATTTACTTCCTTTAAACTATAATATGCATGGAGCCCTGCGGGCTAAAGCGTAGGGCTTTGGTCGCATATTGCCTATTATTACTATTACCAGAGCGACATGGTGGACATGAGCCTGACTTTACTGTGGGAGCCCTAAATTTTGCCTACTAAGGTTTATTCACGGGTAGGGGGTCTTATCGAGTACCTGACATCGTACAGGTTCGGAACCATCGCTTAACGTATTATCCGAAGGACGGCGTTCGCAAGGTTTTTTTCATTTATCAGATAAAAAGGGTAAGGGCCCCGGCGGGTTTTGAACCCGCGATCTTGAACTCAGTAAGCAAGCACCCATAACACTGTGCTATTGGCGTCTTCTCCTATACAAGTTAAGTTGTTATGGTTATCACTTTTTTTCCCCTATTTCAAGACAGCTTCGACCACCTTTTTTTCTCTAGAAAAAAACAAAGTCAGAGACGGACTTTGTTGCGCTCAGAGGCAAAAAATATTGTACTGCCCATTTAAGGAAAGAGAAATACATATTTTTATTTAGATATATATTTTTTTGCCCAGGGCAAGTGCCTTGAATGCCTTTATTGTAAATCCGTCCCTGAACATAATAGTTTGCTAATGTGCGATAAACAAGTTAAAAATCGGAAAAAGAAACAGAAACAACGCAGATAGGTTAGAGAAGTTTTTAACACTTGGCCAATAGAGAGATGTGACGGATTAAACTCCTTTAACATTATTGAAGTTTATTTAGTAACGAAATGATGTAAATAACTGAAAATTCTACGTAAGCTACACTATATCAAAACGTAAGCGACTAAAGGCGTTTACAATTTAAAAAATGCATTAATAGCGTTTCCGCTCAGATAATGTGGCTATTACGTTTAGAGATCTGTACTTACGATCAATACACAGAAAATTAATTATGCATAATATAGTAAGGCAAATAAGCTCTTTATAGCGATAATATAAAACAATATTAATCCAAAATAGAGGAAATTTCGTTAAATGTGACGTTTACTATTATTTTGCTTTCCAGTCACGAAATGATCCGTTCAGAAAATTATGTGAGTGAAGAAAAACATTAATTTTTTCATGACAGAAACGATCTTTCTTAAATTTAATTGATATGTACTTTCTTGGCAACACTGGACATAATTTCAATGCAGGTTGCAGTTTCGGAAGGTTATATAGTTTTAGTTCAGATTGAGAAGGTTCTTTTAGCAACACAATTACTTATGTATTTATGCTATACTTAGTTAAACAAATACGTTTTATTGAAGGTGATTTGATGAATGCATCATAAGCTTTATTTACTTTGAGGGATTGAAGAAAAGTGATAAAGGAAACTATTGTTGGTATGTATTTTGAATTCGTACAATCATATACAAACACTAACTCTGTCAAAAATTATCATTTTTGGTTGTATTTTAAAATCTTAATTCGGAAATAAATTATTAGAATAGTAATCTACCGTTTATGAATCTAGCAAAACTTTTTTTTTAAATCCGGGATTAAATCTCACAATCAGCCAAGTATAGTTTTTTTTTTCTTTTTAGTTTTCTCTCAAACGAAAAACAGTATAAATTATATTAAAAAGTCACACAAAAGAAATAGTTTTAAAACATGGATTTTAATTGATCTTTCTTCTAAGATACGCCATGCGTAATTCAGCATAAGATGGCAAGGGGCTAACTTAATAACCTTAATTAGCCTCTACCTTCAACATTTTTATATTATTGCATGGTTATTATAGCTAAATAAGGTTTGAATATTTTGGGTTTTGAGTAAATTCTCTTTTTTTTGTATAAACTAGTAATAGTGATGTGTACAAAATGTTGATGCAAATAGAGCGGAGTGACGTGTTGCGGTAAATGAGTGGGTAAAGTTGTAAGAGACTGGTTTGCTTGTGTTAGTTTGTGGGTGTGCCATGTACGTTTTGTGTCCATGTGCAGGCCGAGATATTGTAATGTTATTGTGAAGTATTCCAGGCAATATCGGTATTATCAATTTGGTTGTTGTTGGTTTGACATATTCGACGGAGAGAAAATTTTGGTTGGTCATTTTGAAGGATTTAATTATAACTTCCAATTAGAGAAGCAGGCTGAGATGATGGAGACTGCTGATTGGAGCTTAAAATACAAATATTAATCAACCGCAGTCAAATTAAACCCGTAATAGATATAATCTGTGTGTTGAACTACATATATACTGGGTGGACCGGTGCACGTACCTAGGGACCTAAGTATCCAATCTTCTTATCCCTGCGTGTTCAACTAAAAGCATAGGCCATACTCGGTCCGAAAACTGTCATTTCTACAATAAAAACTGGGTGAATGGCCCCGAAATTATTGTAATTTTCAGTTCTCTGAAATTCTCTACTTCAAAACTTAAATTCTAATTAAATTTTTTTATGCCGAAAAGTATGAAAAGTGACGCACCGCTCTCCAAAGGCCCTACATTTATTGATAAATTTCAATGTATTTATGGATTCATTCAACTTAAATAATACATGGCGTCCCAAAATAATAATTTATGCCGAGGGTCCTGGGTAAGTGACACGCTACAAAAAACCATGAATTGATAAATTTTACTATTTTCAAAATTAGGGGGCTTCATTAGTGATATAGGCAGGAACTTAGATAGATACTTACAATACGGCCTTCTGCTGCTCTGGAAATAATACTCACCAATTAAAATAAGTTCTTCAGGTTGTAAAATGGAAATGTTGTGAATTCTCAAAGAATGTACTATATTGTGTGCTAATAAAAAGTGAAACTTCTTTCGCGATTTTTTTGTTTTTTGATCCATAAATATTATTTTTATGTTGTCCATACAACTAACTCAACATTTTAAGTGTTATTTATTGGTTTATTTTATTTTTATTCAAAGTAGAGACAATAGGCCCATCGTAAGAGAAATAAGAAATATAGGTTTTTGAACGCGAATTGAGAAAGAAAAAGAGACGCTGTTTATGACGCCAGCAACGCTAAGCAGGCGTCCAGTAACCTTTGTGATTCATTATCAGTAGATTGGATATTAATATGCAAATGTTGTTCCTCCGAACATGATGCAACACTTGTAATTTCTGAAGATTAATTTCGGCTGTTGGTAGGACAAAGCTCCGGGAGGCGGGGTGGGGAGTGCTTCCCTCTACTAGCACGCCCAACGATCCCCAGCTCCCTCAGAATTAAAAAAAAATTAAATGCTTTAACTCACCCCTGTTCGCAAACCACTCGTTCGATTTCGTCCAAATTTGGAATGGTAGGGTCTTTAATCGGTGCCCTCGCAGATTATACACTTTGTTTTTTCAAAAAAGGACATTTTAAACCACTTTTACGGGGAACGAACTAAAACTGGTGCGAAGGTGTTTAGCGCGTCACATAATTTCGTAACTCATTTACCAGTCTCCAAGTTGACCAGTGCTTGGCACTTTAACTTCCACTTTAAAAAAAAATCTATTGGATCAGCACATTACAGTGCTATACACAAAAGTTGAAAACATTCAGAATAGAAAAAATGGTATCGATAGAAAGTACTTCTTGTACAAAATATAAAAGTTCATGGCCGATTAGTCTTGGTTTGAGCCTCCTTCCTGGTGTTACTCCCAGCTTGGGGATATAATACAGTGCTCCAGGCACTAGGACGAGGTAGTCATAGTAGTCCCGGGTCAGTTAGGCGATGAAAGCCATGATGTTCTTTACGGATCTGCTGATTCCGGACGAACCAAGGTGCGCCCACTGCTAAACGAAGGACCTTGTTTTCAAACTTTCGAAGTTTGTCTAGGTTTTGCTTGCACCTTGCCAAATGGGTGATGAGTGGTCGTAACAAGGCTGTGTAGAAGTAGTGTGCAGCATGTGTCTGAGTGGTGTACGTCTGTTCAGTAGTGGGTTTAGTTGTGATAGTCGAGCTTGTGTGTCTTCCATGTCAGTCTAAAGTCGAAATGTACCCGAAGGTAGAAATACATTTACAGATGTGGTTGGCAGCATTAATGTGATTCATTCCACCACTACTTAGAACCGTAGTGTATTGGAATGAGAAGAAAAAAAAAACGAATATTTGGACTGATTTTTTAAAAAATTATGTTTAAACAGAATCAGCAACGAAAAGAATTTTAAAATCGAAATGGTGGCGTAATGATTTTCTTTATAGCTTTCCACTGAACTTATAGAATTTCCTGAACGCTTGCAAAGATCAACTGGCCAGGTCAGAGCAGACAGAGGACCTGTAGGATCGGAACCCTTCTGCGGGATCTCTAAGAGCACCGCAAGGGCGGAAATGAAACGTTGGCTGACCAGGAAACATCCAGTTCTGGAGAGGGGTCCCAAAGCAAAGACATTCAAAACTCTTTGTTGCGGAACCCTCAGAGAAAAGGAGCCGAGAGCTCCTGAATATGAGCAGAATGGATTTAAGAACCATGACAGGACTGATCACAGGACACTGTCATATGAACAAACACCTGCACAATATGGGCATCGCTACAAGACCTCTGTGCAGGAAATGTGGCGAGGAAAATGAGACTCCGGTTCCTATTCTAAGCCAGTGTTGATACTAGACAACAGGAGATTATACTGCTACGGGTCTGCCATAACGGAACCGAAGCAGTTAATGGAGGGAACCTGCAGCATAATCCTGGACTTTATTAAAGATACGGGACTGCTGTAGGGACCAACATACACAGGGCACACAATAGGCCTATTCTGGCCGCGGTGATTAAATAAGCCCTCGGAAAAAAACCAATCTTTGTATTTAGCTACAAATGAGAGTGTTGTCGTATGTGTATGTGCGGGTTTTTGATATAATGTACAAAAATATTAGGTGGTCGAGTAGTCAGACAATTAATGAAGTGGTATGCCAAATAAAAACTTTAGGAAACGCTGATCTAGAATTTCTGATATTTTAGCAGTTTGTAAGTCGCTCCGTAGCCCACAGTAGTTGTAATGGAGTGTTGGCACGTTTTTACAGTTTGGAACGGGAGTCTAGAAATATTTAAGTAAGTCCTTAACCTTTGTTTAATTCAGTGTGTGAGGATTCTAGGTCATTCTGCTGAAAAAATAAATCCTAAATATCGTACGTTTTTTGTTGGAATTTAAATTTTCATTCAAATACAGGAGAGTGTTAAAATGAAATAAATAAAGGTTAAAACAAATTATCTGTGCATAATTTTTTTTCTTATTGTATTTGAAATATTAATTAATAAACCAACAACAAATTAATATAAATTATGTGTAAATTACTATTCACAATATTTTTTATATATAATACACAAATGTAAACAAAATGGTTTCGGATGTCAGGAATATATTATTTTCACACTGATCCAACTAGGAAGATCACGGGAAACAATAATCCTCGCTGCTGAAAATAATTGAGCGAATAGCGAATAATATGTAATAAAGTTTACACTGTATCGTAATAAAAACATAATATTTATACATTATATATGTAAATATTTGACATTAAATAATAAAACATCTGGCCATTTTATTTATATATAAAAGATTTAGTAACAGAAGCGTTGTCATGACAACAATTTGCTTGTATGAAGCCTCCCCACCTTTCAAATATTATTTTTCAGTTTGAGTAACGGTGTTTTTCTTTACTATTTGCTTAAAAAAAAAAAAAAAATTATGGCACACATAGTCCTTAGGCCTCGGATCGAGGATAATATTTCCCCAGAATGATCAAAAATTGACGAGAGGCGATATAATAAAATAAATGATAAAGACGAAAGTATGTATGATTTACTGGGGATTTGAGAGGTAGTTGTAGCCGACTAGTTAAGGGGTAGGGAGAATGAAGAAGACGGCTCCAGGGCCAGGATGGAGGAGGAGAGATGGCGGAGACTCTAACGTTCACAGTCTGCTGACAGTTACCGTACCAACATCCTACTGGAGTACTAGGCCGATCTGAAACAGAATAATCCATTGTCACTCCTAGTAAATACACTAAAGTATACTTATACATAACATCGTTAATTACAAAAAATGCATGGAGCTTAAATAGCAAAATTTTCATATTAGGTGGTTCACTTTTCTTATATCTTTAGCCTGGTGTCCTATTTGACATATGACTCGGTGTGTACTATCTTCTGGAGTTTATTACTTATGCAAAGTTCTTGCTAACTACTGTTAAAAATATTGAATTTATTTTTATTATTATTTTATAACGAGCTGTTATTCATAAACCTGTTATTCATAACGAGCTGTTATTCATAGGCCTTCTTGCAAAGTCTCCCGTCCTTCTCTTTATTTTTAGGGCAATACAGCAACCCAAAACATAAATCCCTAAAATCAAGATAATAAAAGTAAACTGAGGAGATTAAGAAAAACACCTAACTACAAGAAGAGCCAAAAAATTGAGTAATTCAATAGCATTTTATATACCTAGGTCGAGGGAGCCAAGCCCGGGCATGAGTCAGTTATTACTAACTAATACAACTAATTAATTAGAATTATTTATCTTTCTCATTTACGCCGTAAATACATAAGCTTTTCTGCAACTCCTCGACTTACATTAAAATAAGCAAGTTAAACAGTTCATAAATAAATACCTTATGCGGGGGTATAGGCGGGCACCTCCAGTTGAAGAGATAATATTGAAGATTTCCATCTCCGATTCCAAATTTTAAAGGCTCTAAAAATTCTTTATTTTCCATTAGGTCTAGAGCGTTGAAGACATCAAATCCAGCCTGTGAAATTAAATGGAAAGATTCAATGAATAAGCAAACATTTTAATACAGAAAATACATTTTTAGATAAACTACTTGATAATAGTACTTCAATGCTTTTATTTTATTGTTGTTTATCGGGCAAGAAGAATTTTTTAAATAATTATATATTCGTTTCATTTATTAACTTTATAAACAGTTATTCTATTTGGTTTGTAGATGTTAGCTTTGGCGATATGCTTCTTAAGCAAGGCTTGTCTTATTGAAAGAAAACTGTCTATACAAAATAGGACGGATTAACAGTGGTGTCCGTTGGTCTTTAAAGGATGTGTTCATAGTAAATGAGGGAAGCTGGTAAAATGCATGTTCATACATAAAATAGACTGTAGGTTGTAGTGCGCCTGTCTAGTTAACCACCCATTCTACTGTCTTCATAGGTCATATCCTGCACTTTCACAATGAGAGAACTTATCGCACTCTCTAAAAATTCAAACTGAGTTATGTCCAAGCCAAGAATATTTAAATCGTTTTGAACTTTTTTTTTTTTCTTGACAACATATATTTACAATTGCATAAAGAATATATCGTGAGCTTACAAGCGAAAGACACTAAGTCTGGAAAGATGGTTTTGAGTTAAAGACAATTTTAATATTTAAACCCTTTTCTTAATTTTGCTACAAATTATTTAGTGTGATCAATTACTTTAGGTGAAAAAGTATATGCTTGAGAATAGTATGTTACATGTTTTACTCATACAAAATAATTTTATTAAAAAAATAATTATAAAAATGTCATTAGTGCCTTTCTGTTGTAAGCCCACGATATAAAACTAGCAAATGTGCGAAGGGACGAAAAATGGCAATGTTAAACAATGTAAAAAGAGGAGAAATTACCATAAGCACTGAGATTTATAGACGTTAGTTAATCACTGTCACTCTTGGTATTGAGGTCTTAAGGGAATTGGCGCTCAAGAAGTCATACGGCAAGTGGGAAGAATGAGCGCGCAATGAAGGATTATTGTAGCTATTAGTAGTGGGCAATATATAATTTTATAAATTATTTAACTTCGTTGTTATGAAATCCGATTTGTGAAAAATTTACTGCGGATTAACAAAAGTACGTTAGCGCTTTCAACTCACTTCATTTCTATTAAATTTTTAAAATATTGAACGTTTTCAATTGGAACTACACTAAAACCTGCCTGCATGTAGGTCCAACATTTGTGCTGAATTTCGTGCTCATAAGGCCAACTGTATAGAAACATTGTGAATAGATAGACAAAGTTCTCCTTTATATCCATTTTGTTACACATTAGAAGATAGGTTCAGATAAATGTGCCACCATTGGTTTAAATGCACACTAATCATCTAATAATAATACAAAGAGTTGAATAGTATGCCACCTCCCGAGCTGCAGGTACATACGTATGTTAACTTCTTACATTTTTGGCAGATATAAGTGCGTCGGTCATGAGGTCGATCCAAGGTGTGCGTGTAGACACGTTGTAGAAGGAGTAGGCGGCCTTCAGGGTTCTGTAGACAGGATGATGCATCACCGTTGAGGGCAGTGTGTAGAAGCTTACCATGTCTAACAACATATTAAACATATTATTAATATTAAATAGGATGCCTCTTATTTCAATTTTTTCTCAGAAAATTAAACTCCAATTTATATGCTGAACATTTATTTGATATAACAGCGAAATAAAATGATTCGAGGCGTCGACAATAAAACTCGTATTATACACTTTTGCCAACAAAGAGATGAGATCTATTACTACCCTCATTTCTATAGCGCTACCCTTAACGCCCCAACACAATACTTATTCACTAGAAATTAGCAGCTAAAAGTCAACTTCTATATCAAAACTAGGATCCAGGTTCACTTGATTGTAACCTAGGATCCAGGTTCACTTGATTGTAACAATAATAATTTTATTGTGTGGATACACTTATAAATCAAAAATAATTCATCATTTTTTCCTTTGCATAAAATAACATATTTATAACCAAATATTTATTTAAATAAATAAAACAATCTTATTTTTGAAATATTGTCTATTCCACCATAGATATTTACAAAACTACCAGTTTCGGCCTGATAACATCGTCAGGTCTAGTTATGGACTAAATATTTATTTACCCTTACAGAAAAAAAAAGTCTAAGTGAGAAAAAATCATAAGACCTGTTTCTCTTCTTTTTGGAAAGAGGCGTACTTTCATTGGGAATAGAAATTAATAATTCTCAATCAGCAGTCGATACAACAATATGATTTTTAATTGTCTGTATTGCTCCTAGGGTATGGTATGTATGTGCTTCGACGATTTCGGGAGATGTCTCCCAGCTCCAGGTCTGGGGAATAGTCTCACTCAACTGACAACCTACCCAGTATAATAGCTTCTCGCCAAACTTCATACCGCAGTAGCGGACAAATGAAAAATATTTCAATTTTTTTTGCTTTATGTTTCAGCTGCCATCAAGGACAGAAGGATGAGCGCATTGGGACGAGTGACCCAGTGGAATACCTTCTCGCGGGCATGGCATCTTTACGATGCCAAATGGCAGAACCCCTTCCAGTCAGCGGTGGTGTTGACAAGGTACTTGGAGGGGCGGCATAAGCCATTCTACCATCCCCTGGCCGACTGTGGGGACATGGTGGTGGTGATCAACAGTGCGCACATCGCCCTGCCGGGGGACGAATGGAGGAAGCGGGTCTACTTTCATCATACAGGCTACCCGGGAGGGGCTAGCTGGACTCCCGCCTGGGAGCTCCATGAGAAGGCGCCTACTCTCATCCTGGAGAAGGCTATCTACACGTCCATGAGGGGGAACCTCCAGCGGCGCTACACTATGAAGCGACTCATCCTCCTCCCCCAAGAGTCCATTCCAGAGGAGATTCAAGCCAATATTACCTCACAGATAAAACAGCTGAGACAGGTTCCTAAACCTTTAGACAAGGATGAATTAGACAATTTCCCAAGGATAGCCAAGTTACCAGAAAATTACATACCTCTGTAATATTTATACATACATGTAGACATGATTTTGTAACGCATATTTTGTTGTATACATTATATTAATGTATTTTTGTTTATTAAAACGCTAATTAAATCATAGAACTTGTTTTTAGATTTATTTCCTCTAAAATGTGTGTGGAAAACTTTGGATCCCATGGCCCCAGGGGTATATATAAATTGGTCCACCAGCTGGTTAACGAGGCAAAATAAGAACTATACACTGGGACCAACCACTATAAAGATACCATTGTAACAAATTTTAACTTAAGTAAAATAAAGCCTCATTCATTTATTCTACAAAAACTGAATGAGCAACTAACTGGAAGGCATTTTGAAGAAAGTTAGAGAACTACCACCCCCAAAAAAATTGAACACTCCGAAAAATTTCTAGAGGGGGCCCTGCTTCCATTCTAAACTTTTATTTTTTCATGGGTGATTTACTCAATTATCTGAACGGTGCAATTTACAGGCCTTGTTGTCCAACCTGTTCTTCTATATGATATAATTGTTCCAGTTTACATGCCTTGTCTTAACCTGTTCTTCCATAGTGGTCCAATTTACATGCCTTGTTGTCTATTCTTCCATAGTCGACCTACGTCCTATTTTCCAGCCTCATTTACTACAAAAGTAATAACGTATAATATTCACCAATATAAGTTTTTATGCACATCATATAAGAAGCAGTTATTCAGCTTCTTCGCGAGTTGACAAATATATAGTGACTGAGCTCCCCCTTTGCGCTCAGGCACTCCAACCAGGAGGATCATGGATGTCTTGTAACTCATATGGGATCCTCAGAAAGGCCCAGGGATTATTCCGAAAGCACGGGACTGAACTGCCACAAATAATCGAAATTGGTGTTCTCTGAAAGAACTCTTTTACTAGTTCGACATTTTTGAACTCTGATACACACAGT
This sequence comes from Aradus depressus, assembly GCA_963662175.1. Classification (NCBI taxonomy): domain Eukaryota; kingdom Metazoa; phylum Arthropoda; class Insecta; order Hemiptera; family Aradidae; genus Aradus; species Aradus depressus. The sequence continues at coordinate 32,146,097 of OY759215.1, forward strand.
AGAATAATAAAAGCTCGCTTCATGGAGCGGCTGAACTGCATCACCATCTCCACGAGTGCACCACAACGCGGCGAACGGCGATTTGACGTAGAAGAGGCATTTGGCAAGGACGAGACTGACATTGCTTCCACTAGAATGTTCTGATGGACTCGTGCAGATTTATGTCTAGTTGTGTGGACTTTGTGTAATGATGTTAAGTTCGGGATGTATTCTCTTTGGTAGACCGGATAACATAATTTAAAATAAAGATATTTGAGGTAACTTGTTGACTTTTTTTTTTTAGATAATTCTAATAAATAACGAATGGTCTTACCAGTAACTTGGCCATCCACCTCAACCACGAAGGCGTCCACAATGCCTGGCTGAGGAAGGAACCAGTACCTGACCTCTTCATCCGAGAAGACAGGGGCCAGATCAAATTTTGACAGGTACTGCGAACACAACCAACAAAACACATCATTTGAGCCCGCAGCTTCTCACAATTACTGCAAAATCCCTTTGTGCCGTAAATACCTTTTTTTATATTTTGAATTATTTGCGGTTTCTAGGGGTTACTTTTGTGCAATAAAATCACTCTATACATTATCTTACATTCACCCCCTCTCTTTAAACATCTCCATTTATTCTAATAATAGTCTAAGATACGCTGAATTTACTGGTAACCTTAAATCCTGTGTCGATGGTACCTAAGAAGAAAGTCGTTATTCAGAAAGCGCGTCAATAACACACGTTATTCGAATAGTCGATCAATAAGATCGTAATTTAGAAGAAAAATCAATAAGGTAGTCATTCAAAAATGTAATTTACAAAAGGTTGGCAACACCTTCAGAGGAAGAAAAATGTTTATTATTATCTAATAGTGATATAATTATTTATAATACCTAATTGATCTATCAAATCCAAAGAACATTGTACACATCCCTGTTATTAAAAATCCTTTTTTTTAAGGGCCATTTAAAAATATATGTCATGCTGCACCAAATAATTAAAATACTATTTTGTTTTATTGCATTATATTATATGTAAAATAAACATTTGCAATTTTCCACTGCCGCAGCGAACATGCTAATACAATTAGAACCTAGTTATTATTATTAAAAATTATTATAAATGATGAAAAAAATATATATAATTTGAAATAAATTAAAAAATATTTATTGATGATTATTAAAAAAAATTCAGAAATATAAAAAAAATTGATGATAATAAAAGAAATTTTGAAAAAAATAAAATAGAAAGGAATCTCTTTGGATTTGATAGATGAATTAGGTACTATTAATAATTATATCACTATCAGATAATAATAAACATTTTTCTTCCTCTGAAGGTGTTGGATTTTTTGTAAATAACATTTTTGAACCTTATTGATTTTTTCTCTAAATTACTACCTTTTGATTGACTATTCGAATAACATATGTTATTGACGCGGTTTGCGAATATTTATCTTATTCATTTCCCTCTAAATAACTACTTTATTGACCAACTATTCGAATAACGTATGTTATTGACGCGCTTTCTGATAACGACTTTCTTCTTAGGGACCATCGATATGTGTTTATTGCTTTGATACGAAGTTACCTCAGATAGTCAGCACTTGTATATGTCAAAAAAATAATAAATATGTTTTCACTTTTACTCACTAATTAAAATACATTCAGATTCAAATGAAAATACAAAATACTTCGTACAACTCTGTCCCTGAATCAGGTTCTGTATTTATTTAATAATCGGTGCAAAGTGCATTCAAATGCATACATTCATTCCATGTTTTTCCCTGTATTATACCACCCTGACTGACCCACTAATTACTTATTATAGTTACTGTGACTCAAGTAATAGTTGTAGAGAATATTAAAATACATAATTTATATGAAATATGATTTTTTATAGGTCGTCCGGTTTTTGAGATACATGCCGAAAAACATCTTCAAATGTAGTTTTCAAACACATATTTTTAGATGTTTCCTTGATTCACCCAAAACGGTTAGTCCTATCGAAAAATTGACCCTTATCAAAATGTTTCTTATACAATTCACAATGCTAATAAATCCTCAGATTTGAGATAGGCTCAATACGACAAAAGTTATAGCTCTCCGAAGAATGTAAACTAAATACCAATAAAGAATATATCTAATTGAATTTTTTTTAAATCGTAACTCATAGTAACGAACTTTAAAATATAGTTTATGTATTGGTAGTTTTTTTTAGCATTATCTTGAGAGTAGACATTCTTATACCCAGTAATTCCGGTATGAAATAATTTTGAGAAGATTTTTTTGTAAGCGTGGTCGGTAAAAAGGAAGCCCTGTAATGGCCACATCTCAATTTTTGATTAGGTCATAAAAATAAAAGGTATCTTGTACAATGTACTTAGGCTCCAAAGTAAAGTGGTCTCAATTTTCGGCTGATTTCGGCTAAAATCTAATCAGATTTAATTGTAAGTTGGCACATGTGACTCCTACTATCGTTTTTGCGGTAGAGAGCTCACAACTTTCCAATCACATACACATACGCACAGACATTATAGCGAAAATGGCCAAAACGTATTCAGGGGACATTGAAACGTGAAAATCCATTGAAACCTCGATCTCGGATTTTCGCACGATTACAATACCTCTTTATACTATAGTTATAAGAAATTAAAAAAGCAAGGTGCAGTACATCTATAAAATACCTCTCCAATACTCACATCGGTAAGTAGTTTCCTAGCTTTGGGCAGATCGGCTACGGTAAGTTTTCTAAAACCAGGAGTTCTGGTCTGTTCAGGAAGCTTGTACAGTTTCAGAGTTCGCTGCATCGTCATGTTCCGACTTAAATGGGAGAACTTCACCTCGATCAACTTCTTCGGATTCAGAGATCGATGCCAGTACCTAAACAATGAAATACATAAATAAATAAAACTTTTTTACATAGTGTCCACTCCACGAAAAAAAGAAATTTATTCAATTACTTTTCGGTCCCCTTTCAAAACCAGTCGACCGTTTGCGCTAATATTGAATTCAAAACGCTAATATTCATTGGCAGTTATTAGGGTTTTTGAATTAAACCCCCACCCCTGAACCCCTATTTCCCTTCGGCCGATATCACTGAAATGTGATTATAACCTCATTGGGTTTTGACTTCAAATGTCGACTTCATGTCGATGCATTCGTTACATCGGCAGTAATTGAGATTTTGGAGTTGATCCCCTCTTCCGAATCTGCTGAAAATTAATAAGTGTCATCTTTATGAGGTTTCGAATTTACATTAGAAATTTTGTGTCGATACATTCATTGCATCGGCAGTTATTAGGGTATTGGAGTTGAGCCCCTTCTCCTGCCCTCCTTCCCTTCGATCGATTTCTTCGACAATAGGTGCCACCCCTATGGGGTTTTAAATTTAAATATAAAATTTCAAGTCGATACATTCATCACGTCGGCAGTAATTGGAATTTTTGAGTTGAACCCCCCTGACCCCCTCCTTTCTTTTCGTCCGAATTAGTTGGAAATTAAGAGGTGTTGTCCTTATGGGGTTTTGAATTTACATATGAAATTTCGTGTTAATAAATTCATTATGGCGGCAATTATTAGAGTTTTATGTTAATTCCCCGTCCCTTTGGCCGATTTGGCGGAAAATATATGTCGTACTTTTGGTTTGTGACAGAGCCAGTGTTGGGAATATCTCGGGAGACACACCGAACCCGAATTAAAGAATGGACTAAGGATCTTTTGGAGCGTCCATGGAGAGAAAAGACCACATGCAGGCAGTCGAAGATGTTCCTGGTAGGGGAGTCCAGAGTTCTGAAAGACGGGATCCTGAACCTAAAAGGAACGAGCTTAGGCAACTGAGTGGAGTTCTCACTGGACATGGTCAGTTCAATAGACACCTACACACTCTGTGAGGCGGACTTTCCTACCTGCGATAGATGTGGGGAAGAGGACGAAACGGCAGGCACACTTCCTGGACATCTGCTCGGGATATGCGCGAACGAGATTTCGCATCTTTGGTGGAGATATAATTGCAGAGGAGGACTTTAGAAGATTGGACTATGAGAGCATTCTCAGGTTCATTAAGGAAACTGGGAGACTGAGCACTTCATAAAGGGCTTGGTTCAGGTAGTATAAACATACAGGTAATATAATAAGGGGGGAAGCCCAGCGCTTCCAGGGAAAGGATAAGAGCACTGAATCCTTAGGTCCCTAGGTGCAAAACACCAGCCCACCAAATATATATACTAGTCATAGAGGTTTCTGAACACATACAATTTTAAGACGATATATTCATTCTATCAGGAGTTGTGTTCACAGTCACATATACACACAGAAATATTTTTTCAGAGTCGGAAAACATAAAATTCTGTTGAAAACTCATCATTGAATTTCTGATTGCATAACTTCCCCTATAATTGCACTTCCCCTGCATAATTTCGTATCGCTGAGGAAGTAAAAAGATCTGTCAAGTAATTAAACCTCGAACTTAAACTTACCTTTTATTGACATAATGAACTTACCTACAAGTCCCGACTGGCTTTGGCAAAACAACTCCAGCGGTGTAGACAGCTTGAAAAACACCAGTCAGATTAACTCTCCGAGTGATTTCACGTATCAAAACGGGAGCCACTCGCTTGCTTCTCAGTTTCTTATGGACGCAAAGAAAATTTATTTCCACAATTGATTGTACTCTGGAAATAAAACAAAAAGAAAATAAATTAAAAAACGAGTTGAAGATATCGAATTATAAAGTCGTCGGTGAATCACCGGATATGTACTTAATCAAATATGTTTCCGCTCACCCTTCAAAGGCAATCGATTTGGGCTAATGTTAAATATTTGACTTACATAGTGGCTTCTGAATCCTCATACTAAATTTTGTGTCGATAGATTCATTACATCGGCAGTTATTAGGGTTTTTGAATCGAGCCCCCCTTCCCTTCGACCGACTTCATGAAAAACTGCTCATGGGGTTATGAATTTAAATATAAAATTTGATGTCGATACATTCATTACATCCGGAGTTATTGGGATTTTTCAGTTGAACCCTGTCTTATTCCTCCTCCTCTTCGGCTAATTCTACTGAGAATTAATAGGTGTCGTCCTTACAGGGCTTTGAATTATTACATTACATATGAAATTTCGTGTCAATACATTCATTATAACGGCAGTTATTAGAGTTTTTGTGTTAAGCCTCCAGACTAATCCCCCCTTTCATTTGGCCGATTTTGCTGAAAAACAATAGGTGTCATCCTTAGGGGGTTCTGGATACACATATAAAATTTCGTGACGCTATATTCATTCTATCGGGAGTTATCATGTTCACAGTCATTTTTTTGGAATCGGGAGCACTGCTCTAACTAATATGTGCTGAGCAAAGGCCGGCACCCCAGCTAGTATGTGCTGAGCAAGGCTGGGTACCCCAGCTAGTATGGGTTGAGCAAAGGCCGGCACCCCAGCTAGTATGTGCTGAGCAAGGCTGGGTACCCCAGCTAGTATGTGCTGAACAAAGGCCGGCCCCCAGCTAGTATGTGCTGAGCTAGGCTGGGTACCCCAGCTAGTATGGGTTGAGCAAAGGCCGGCACCCCAGCTAGTATGTGCTGAGCAAGGCTGGGTACCCCAGCTAGTATGGGTTGAGCAAAGGCCGGCACCCCAGCTAGTATGTGCTGAGCTAGGCTGGGTACCCCAGCTAGTATGTGCTGAACAAAGGCCGGCACCCCAGCTAGTATGTGCTGAGCTAGGCTGGGTACCCCAGCTAGTATGGGTTGAGCAAAGGCCGGCACCCCAGCTAGTATGTGCTGAACAAAGGCCGGCACCCCAGCTAGTATGTGCTGAGCTAGGCTGGGTACCCCAGCTAGTATGGGTTGAGCAAAGGCCGGCACCCCAGCTAGTATGTGCTGAGCAAGGCTGGGTACCCCAGCTAGTATGGGTTGAGCAAAGGCCGGCACCCCAGCTAGTATGTGCTGAGCAAGGCTGGGTACCCCAGCTAGTATGTGCTGAACAAAGGCCGGCACCCCAGCTAGTATGTGCTGAGCTAGGCTGGGTACCCCAGCTAGTATGGGTTGAGCAAAGGCCGGCACCCCAGCTAGTATGTGCTGAGCAAGGCTGGGTACCCCAGCTAGTATGGGTTGAGCAAAGGCCGGCACCCCAGCTAGTATGTGCTGAGCTAGGCTGGGTACCCCAGCTAGTATGTGCTGAACAAAGGCCGGCACCCCAGCTAGTATGTGCTGAGGTAGGCTGGGTACCCCAGCTAGTATGGGTTGAGCAAAGGCCGGCACCCCAGCTAGTATGTGCTGAGCAAGGCTGGGTACCCCAGCTAGTATGTGCTGAACAAAGGCCGGCACCCCAGCTAGTATGTGCTGAGCTAGGCTGGGTACCCCAGCTAGTATGTGCTGAGCAAGGCTGGGTACCCCAGCTAGTATGTGCTGAACAAAGGCCGGCCCCCAGCTAGTATGTGCTGAGCTAGGCTGGGTACCCCAGCTAGTATGGGTTGAGCAAAGGCCGGCACCCCAGCTAGTATGTGCTGAGCAAGGCTGGGTACCCCAGCTAGTATGGGTTGAGCAAAGGCCGGCACCCCAGCTAGTATGTGCTGAGCTAGGCTGGGTACCCCAGCTAGTATGTGCTGAACAAAGGCCGGCACCCCAGCTAGTATGTGCTGAGCTAGGCTGGGTACCCCAGCTAGTATGGGTTGAGCAAAGGCCGGCACCCCAGCTAGTATGTGCTGAACAAAGGCCGGCACCCCAGCTAGTATGTGCTGAGCTAGGCTGGGTACCCCAGCTAGTATGGGTTGAGCAAAGGCCGGCACCCCAGCTAGTATGTGCTGAGCAAGGCTGGGTACCCCAGCTAGTATGGGTTGAGCAAAGGCCGGCACCCCAGCTAGTATGTGCTGAGCAAGGCTGGGTACCCCAGCTAGTATGTGCTGAACAAAGGCCGGCACCCCAGCTAGTATGTGCTGAGCTAGGCTGGGTACCCCAGCTAGTATGGGTTGAGCAAAGGCCGGCACCCCAGCTAGTATGTGCTGAGCAAGGCTGGGTACCCCAGCTAGTATGGGTTGAGCAAAGGCCGGCACCCCAGCTAGTATGTGCTGAGCTAGGCTGGGTACCCCAGCTAGTATGTGCTGAACAAAGGCCGGCACCCCAGCTAGTATGTGCTGAGGTAGGCTGGGTACCCCAGCTAGTATGGGTTGAGCAAAGGCCGGCACCCCAGCTAGTATGTGCTGAGCAAGGCTGGGTACCCCAGCTAGTATGTGCTGAACAAAGGCCGGCACCCCAGCTAGTATGTGCTGAGCTAGGCTGGGTACCCCAGCTAGTATGGGTTGAGCAAAGGCCGGCACCCCAGCTAGTATGTGCTGAGCAAGGCTGGGTACCCCAGCTAGTATGTGCTGAACAAAGGCCGGCACCCCAGCTAGTATGTGCTGAGCTAGGCTGGGTACCCCAGCTAGTATGGGTTGAGCAAAGGCCGGCACCCCAGCTAGTATGTGCTGAGCAAGGCTGGGTACCCCAGCTAGTATGGGTTGAGCAAAGGCCGGCACCCCAGCTAGTATGTGCTGAGCAAGGCTGGGTACCCCAGCTAGTATGTGCTGAACAAAGGCCGGCACCCCAGCTAGTATGTGCTGAGCTAGGCTGGGTACCCCAGCTAGTATGGGTTGAGCGAAGGCCTGCAAAATAAATGTTCAATTAAAATATAAAAAGTGTACATACGTGCCATATATAGACAGTTTGGCAGGGATGGCGCTGATGAAGCCAACCAGACGGCCACTCTTGGACACTCTCACACCACAGTGCCACTCTTTTCGCCAGCCTGGAGGCTGCAGGGCCCTGCAATAGTCACAACTAATTAGATGGAAAACACATTCACAAAACCTACAAATGGTTAAAGAAACAAATAGGCGCCAGAGGCTTTTGTAGGTCGATTTCAGGTCCTTCGTATTATATTTTTATATTACATATTAACAGCAATGGTTAATACCGGAGGGCTATATACAGGTTGTCATCCTCTTACCAACGACCATAGGAACTGGGAAGAAATATGAAATGTTAACTTTGTTACTGATGGGAGTCGTACCCACGAAATTATAGTTGGTAAGCAGGCATGCTATTCACTCCAACACCGAGTATCCACACCAGTATTCTATATATGCTTGCGTACTTCATGTACCCTTTAACATTCTTTATAGCTCATCGAAATCATTCAAAATGTACTATTTCGCGTTTATTCCTTTCGTTATGCGAATCAATTGTGTCTATTATGTGTGACCCACTCTTTTCTCATCTTGCACCTGAACATTATAAGAAGAGAAAATACCCTTTTTATTTGTTTGCCTTTTTTTTTTTGATTCTTTGATTGAATTTCTCAATAACGATAAACTCACTATGGTATTTTTGAACGTTTAGAATTAACCAGACTCCATTATCAGGACATCCAGTCGAATTTTCGAGATTTACCCCTCTTCAGTGAAACTTGGTTGGATAATACAGAAACTGTTTCTTTGTACAGTCAAATTGATAGAAACAGACAGACATAATGATAAGATTATAATCTTCAAATATATCTCTCACATAAAAATGCAACAAACATGACGCAAGTTATATCTCACATGTACGGAGACATTTGCGGAGCTACATGCCATTACTGCAATGAAATGAATCTATCTTCAGGATATCTATCTCCTGGTGCACATCTAAAAACATCTGGGGGTTCATTTATCAGAATTTGTTACCATATTCAATTGAGAATTCTAAGTTGTAAGAACCGATGATGGTAGACAAGACATTAAAGAAAAATGGATAAACATTATGAATATATTCAACCTCCAAACAGCTCTAACTTCCGATGTAATATAATAATGCGATGAAATCTAATATCGGTGGAATATTCAAAAATATGTCGTCTGTCAATTGTGAAATTATGTATCCTGCTTTTCTCACCATTTCAATTGTTGGAGCGTGTAACCAAATTTTCAGTAAAGTAATATGGCAGCTTGATTATACCCCCAAATTTTTTCTGAACTTCAAAAAAAGAAAAATGTAACCACTATACAACTGAAAAAATTGCATTTCAGTATTATCTGTAAAACCAAAAAATAAACTAGCGGGTCAACAACTCTGTTTTGTTTTATTAAATACAGCAAGCTCACAAAAAACTCCAAAAAATTCCTCTTTTATCAACAAGTCAAGATTGTTGTTGGAGAAACTCGCAAGAATAACAAGAGTTAGCACTGAAAATGGTCCAATGTGACTCCGCAAAATATATTAGTGGAAAGACAAGTATGTTTTTTTTATTAAATCCGAAATATGTTTCCTTCCGTGTGTTGCCGTTATTATCACAGGCGTTATGATTATAATGCTTGTGATGATCAATCATCATCAATCAACTTACAAAATAATAGGTAAAGATAATCCCACAAATTAGTGCCTATCTTCAAAAGCATTTCAAGTTATTTTAAGGGACTATAAAATCTTTTGAGAAACTGTAACATGAAACAGTCAATCCAAACCACGGGATCTGTTCTGCATTAACAAAATATACCTACAAATATAAGTCTTCTCTATAAGAGCTTCTGTTTTTCCATATATATATATATATAACCAAATTTTCAGTAAATTAATATAAGGCAGCTTTATTATACTCCCATTTTTTTCTGAGTTTCAAAAAAAAATTTAACCACTATACAACTGAAAAAATTGCATTTCAATATTATCTGTAAAACAAAGAATGGTAAAAAATGTGGATTTTTCGCAAAAGTTAAATGCAAAAACGACGGTCTTCAACCAATAGCCATTATATTTTAATATTAAAAAATAGAAAATTATTACAAAAACATATTTTATCAACCTAAGTAGACCAAAAAAATGCCGCTTCCAGGCTCCAATGGTGGATCTTGCGTTTTTTTCAAAACTTGGCAAATATCAAAAAAGTTTTTTCATACTTTTTGTTTGTTTTCTGACAAAGACAACTTCCGAGTACTACCCAATGACGAAACTCGACAAAGGTCATTTTCTGGTTCACCCTATATATCATGTATGTATTCCTATATTCTTTGAAATCTCATTTTGAGAGCACAACTCACTAAAACAATTGAAACATATAGGGAAACAATTTCTGGGATCTATTTACAGAAAAATTCTCACCATTTGAGAAATTGAGGTGGATAGTCGAACCTAAACATAGCGTCATCGTCCTCGACATAGTTCTCAGTGAGTAGGGTGTAGAGCTCTTTGAGGACGAGAGGGTCGTCTAGAAGGAGGGTGTCCCAGGTGAAGCCATCAGGAAGGGAATAAGGCTCCTGGCGGATCTCCGAGAGGGACTTGTCCGGCTCGATCGGCCCGCAACCTGTAATCTTCTCATCTGCAACGTTCAGAAATAGTACGATTACATCATGTAACAAGATATTACATTTCATGTTTTGGTAATATTTTTATCATGTTGTAGGGGACATTCAAAGAGAAAACTGCAAGAAAAACCAAATATGATATCATCTAATATCTTCTTCTATGTCTAACTCCTAACCAACCGTTCAACATGGAGTAGCCTCAGCCCAGGACATCCAAGAAAGTCTACACTTCAGCTAGCGTCCTCCCACTCGATTTACACCAGGTCATCTTCTTTAAAACACGCATTCTTTTTTAATCCCTAAGGATGCACTGAGGATAGCTAATGGTAAGTTACGCCGGGGAAGGAGCATATCCGTTTATCAGACAGGGGCTGTAACTATACCGGGTAGTCCACCATAAACCCGAAAAAAAAACTTTGGGTAAAACTACATCAAAAAAGGAGTAAAACGCCACCAACCGCAGCTCTCTGTTTCAAACCGTTCAGACATATGATTTTTTTAAGTCATTGTTTGTATAAGTGTAAACCTGCAAGATTTTCTTGTTGTGGGATCCAAAGTTCAGTGTGATTAATAAGCTTTGACCGGCTCCTCTCTTGAATATCGTACCACATTTTTATATCTTCACAATGCAATTTGTCCAAAAGTATTTGAGGAATCGCATCATTTGACCTACCGTTGGAAAGGTTTTATGAAATTTGACAACTTCTAGATCATTGTGTAGGGCAATGTCAAATTTTATTGGACGGGAAATTTTTCGCTCTCGGAACCATAGTCAAAAGTGAAAATTCGTGTCCCAGAAGCTGAGAAACATGCTTATTTCGATATCGAGTCGGGTTAATTCTGAACAAACTTTAAAAAATCATACTCTGGTCGGTTTGAGATGGAGAGCTGCGGTTGGTGGCGTTTTACTCTTTTTTTGATGTAGTTTTACCCAAAGTTTTTTTTTCGGGTTTATAGTGGACCAGCCAGTATACAGAGACTATCACCCGGATCTGGATAGTCCGAAATAATATACCTACATTTGTTTTCGTAACAAGGTTTAGCACTGAAGACGGTCGAATGTGACTAAATGCAGGCTCCGAAAAATAAACTAGCGGTTCAATAACTCTGTTTTGTTTTATTAAATACAGCAAGCTCACAACAAACTCCAAAAAATTCATCTTTTTTCAACAAGTCAAAATTGTTGTAAGAGAAACTCGCAATAACAGCGTTAGCACTGAAAATGGTCCAATGTGACTCCGCAAAATAAATTAGTTGAAAGACAAGTATGTTTTTTTTATTACGTCCGAAATATGCTTCCTTCCGTGTGTTTTCGTTATCATCACAGGCATTATGATCTTGATTATAATGCTTTTGATCAATCAACTTACACAATAATAAGTAAAGATAATCCCACAAATTAATGCCTATCTAAATGACTATAAAATCTTGTGAGAAACTGTAACATGAAACAGACAATCCAAACCGAGGGATCTGTTCTGCATAACAAAATATACCTACAAACATGTCTGAGCTTCCGTTTTTCCATATATCCAATAACAATATCACTCAATACATGATATTTTTTATTTACAAAGCTTGCACTAACTCCATTTATGAATTGCCAAGACAATAAATAGCTCCGCATGAATAACTTCATTCCACTTGATAGATTAGGTCCAACATTTTCAAAAATAAAAAATAAATACTATTTAGCAATCAACAGGCAATTCATGCATTAACATATTTCCTTTTTTTTAAATACTCGTCTGAAATAGTACATTAAAGGAGAGTAAACATGTTACAGAAAAAACCGTTGAATAGAAATTAATGATAGTCAGAGTTACAGGCTATAAAGAATATTAACTTAAACATAAATACCCATTCTAGGCACAGGCTGAGTGCTCCAAAACTGATAATGTTTCTGCATAGCTTCTTCCGTTGTTTTTGCTGCTTTTTGGTGGAAATTGAACACTTCCATCGCCTTCTTGATTTCCTAAATCAGAATTTAAAAAAAAATACATCATTTATTTGTTACTTGCGAAAGTGTATTATTTATACACAACAGGTGAATATCAAACCTGAAATGAGATGTTACAACTTCCAGGTAATTCTATTTCATTAACATTAACATTTACCGAATCTATAGTGACTGACATGTCGGTGTTGTTGTTCTGCTGCTTCTTTCGACGATTTCTTTTCTTTGAACTAATAAACAATAAAATAAAAACAGAACGATTAGCACAACCACATTATTAGCAAGTTATCCATATGTTTACCACATAAAGAAACCGACTCAATGTACTTATAATTCTCATTTACTTAGTAAAACATGCAACGAAGAACAAAATAATTGGTAAAATACCTTTTAGATGTTGATTGTGTTCCTTGTGGTTCTCCCTTAGATTCGCCGATTTCCTTATTTTCGTTACTATCACTCATTTTTTTAAATTATATGCAACTATTTTACAGAACTTTGGTATATGTATGTGCAAAATGATAATTTACAACTAAAAATAAAATTTTACTAAACTAATCAAAAAGAATAATATTCACAATACCTAATCGTGTAAATTTACTGTTATAACCTAATCGATGGAGGTCTGAAAAATCGAGTCATCTGTGGAAAATGTAGCCTCCCCCTCGCAGTGTTGCTCTCCTCTTTAGATATATCACAAAATTAACTGACTTCTTTTGCTGTCTTAATTACCTTTTGATAAACAACCTTACTTCATTCATGTTCGTCATGCTTCAAAAATAAAATATAATTTACTCACTGTCATTGTTCATAATGTGCTAAATATAAAAAATTTAAGTTGTGGGGGAACCCATTCTTGATATCACTTGCGTACGCTAACACTACTTGAATTTCTATACTGGCTATTATCAGATATTATATGATACATATTCAGTACAGATGCAATTTTGTGTATAATTATGTATACAATAGTTTAATAATGTTTACTAATAAAAATGGTTATTTTGAAAATTTGTTTTCAGAAAATAACCTTCAATGAGAACTATTACGACAAACTTTTTGTTACTTTATTTGTTTTTATTTAAATCACATATTCATTTTAAAATTGGGAAATACATTTTAACAATACTAGCATTCCCGGTGTTGATAGGGTTAATAACATAAGGATATAAAGTAGAATGTTCTTGAGATTTACTGTTTCACTTATCGCACCCCAAATCAACAAAAATTACCTATTATTATCTAAAGATATTTTGGAAATTTCAGTAATTCAATGAACTTTCAATAATGGTGTGTAAATTATCCGCCCCCCTCGACATGCCTTTTAAATGATACCCTTCTTCGGATCATGAGATTTTATATGCCGTTCATTGTTAAAACACGTGTGGTTAAGAAATGTGATGCTATGATTATCCAGTTAATTACTATTCAGCAGCCATTTTGTTTCGCGCCTTCCCGACACTTCTTCTTTTTAAAACTTTTTGGTGTGTCACTTGGGCTCCGTTTGTGCTTATAAAGATGTGAAATTTTACGAAAATCCTATCTAACTTCACAGGTTGCACAATAAGAAAGTAGTCTGACTGTACACAGATTTTATTTTTAAATTTAGTTATTGTGACTCATGCCCGGGCTTTAACTACTACATATCGCCTACTACCAGACCGCTCTTTTTCACTCTGGTGGACATGAGCCCGACTCTACTATGGGAGTTCTAAATTTTTATTCACCTAAGGACCATCGCTTAACGTCCCGTTCGAAACACGGGTGCTTAAGTTTATTTTACCTCCCAGATAAAATAAACTCAGGGCCTTAGTCAGGTTCAAAACAGTAAGCAAGCACTGAGCAACCGGCGCAGTCAAATTTTAAATTAGGCTAGCCGGCTTATGAGGTTGCTCTCGAAACCAATTCGATGCACATAAGAAGGTATAGAGTGCAGGCAGACACATATCTCTTTTTTATACATTAGATTCATAGTATACCCTTTAAAATTTACTGATTGAGAAATGTATAAGATGTATTTGAAATAACACTTTTTTTTCATATAATAGAAATCATCCACTGGAATCTCTCGCTTTCCCCTTAACTGTTCAAAGCTTTTAAAACTTGATACTTTTATATACTTGTAGTATAAGAAGGTATTATAATTGCGCAAAAATCCGAGATCGAGGTTTCAACAGATTTTCACGTTTCAAGGTATAGTACGTTTTGACAAATGACGTCAGTCTATTTGATTGGAACATTGTGGGCACTCTAACTTAGAAACAATTGTAGATAAACACTTAAAAATTGAAACGAAGATGTCACATGTGCTAACTTAGATCTGATTAGATTTTGGGATAAATCGAACGAAAATTGAACCACCTTATATATACCTACCACTTATAGTTATGGCCTAATCCAAAATATCTTCTCGTAAAAGTTGTAGAGAAAACTGAAAGGCACATTTTATATGAAATAGGATTTTGCGCACTTTGCGAGATACATGCCAATAATTATCATTAAATATCGTTTAAAACCGATACTGATGATGGGAGTACTTCCGGAAACGTCTGTATGATAGGTTGTAAGTCTGTGGAAAATTATTATACTAAAATATTTAAGAAATTGAGATACAAAGAATATCCATTTTCAAGAAAAATATTCTAGACGTGATTATCGACAGATAACGGGAGTTTATCAAAAATGGTCGTAACTCATACAATATGTAAGTTACATTTGACGATATATTTTTTTTTTATTGCCTTCTAAGCTCAAACTCGTTGGTTCGAAACCCGGCCGAGGCCCTCAGTTTATTTTATCTGGAAGGTAAAATAATCTTAAGCACGCCGTCCTTTGGATGGGACGTTAAGCGATGGATCCGAGTCGGTACGATGTCAGGTACTCGTTAAGGACCCCTGCCCTAAGTGAATAAAAATTTACGGTAGGCAAAATTTAGTACTCCCACAGTAGAGTCGAGCCCATGTCCATCAAAGTGACGAATAAGAGCGCTCTGGTAGTAGGCGATATGACCTCGTAGTTAAAGCTCGGGCATGAGTCATAAAACCTAACCACAAGAAATATTTCAAAGTCACGCATAAATTGAATCGCGTAGCGTGGAATTATAAAATATTTTTTTTATGATTGGTGATTTTTATTAAAAAGGAAAACAATAAAATATATGTAATGTGGTTATAACAGGACCTTCTTATACCAACAGATCACTCTCTCTCCTCCTCCCTCATCTGAAAGTCATTTCGTACTGGCATTGCTGTGTATATAAAGTCATTTTCAGAATTACGGTGGACAATGAAACTATATATTATCAGGTCATGGTGATTTCAACTCCAAGCTGTTCTTCTTTCACAGGAAGAACACCCCGAACTGTTCGTGCGGCGGTATCGAGACTGCAGAACATGTGGTCCTCGAATGCCCGCTGTACGACCAAGCTAGGGTGGAGTTGATTCATGGGACAAGATCGTATTTGGGACTAGATCTACGGCAGATGGTGACGGAAACTGACTACCCGATGTTCTGCCGATTCGTCGGCTCCTGGCGGGAGGAGAAACAGGCAATGTAATGATCCCGAGCTTTGCCTAAACGTAGACTGGGTGATGTTGCTGCAACGCAAGGCGCACCCTCTTTTGAAACCAAATAAAAAAAAAAAAAAAAAAAAAGGACAATGAAACTATGACAACCACTGACAAACATTAATTCAAATATACTCAATAACAATTTAAAAAATCTCTACATGATAGTAGAATATCTCTGCAATCATATATATAAAGCTGAAAATGTCTGTGCGTTGTACCGCTATAACTCACGAACGGCTTGATGGATTTGATTAATTTTTTCTTTAATTTGTTCGTCATCGTCTGTGGAAGGTTTTAGGCGTATTAGTACCTCAATATCTGATCCATCCCAGCACCCACCCACGCAATCTTTGTAACTCAAAAACCACTGCAATGATTAATGAGGAATCTTTTTGAATAGATAAGTTTTATCTACCGGAAGGTTAAGGTCTATTTTTTAATCAACCCCTGGTCCATCCCAGCATCCACTCACGCAATCTTTGTAACTCGAAAACCATTGCAACGATTAATGAGAAATCTTTTTGAATAAATTAGTTTTAGCTCCAAAGCTAGCGTTACTACAGTTGAAGGACTATAAGCCTTATTCCGTATGAATAATTGAAAATTATAACATCATGAATGTACTGTCGAGGAACTGAATAGCCTTATAGGAGATATTGGGAGAAAGGTCAAAGTTCCCCCAGGCAACGCCGGGTATTACTGCTAGTAGTAACTAAATTTACTATTGCAGAGATATTTTACTATTATGTAGAGATTTATTTTATAGTTATTGTGTATATTTGAATGAATGTTTTTGTATGTAGAGTGAGAGAACCTAGCTATCCCCACCCCTTAGAGGTATGTCAGTTCTTCTTTAACCTCTACTCTGTGTGGGTGAAATAAGTAAGTTTTTATTTTGTTACTCTGTACCCTGATTTATAATTTTCATTATTTGTATATCATATTTATTCTAACATAGATGTACCACTGTTGATGACGCCGTTGCGTTGAAAAGCGGTTCTGGTCAAAAATAAAACAATGGGAAGACAGACGTCTTTTAATTTTATGTTTAATTGTAGGTATATACTCCGGAGGGTAAATCATAGATTTAGCTGTATGACACGGAGAAGAGATATGTTTGAAAAGTTGTGTTTAGCTATGACCAGCCGGACGAACACCTCTGACCTCACCTCTCACCTGCACTAACTTTCAACTGACATTTCTCAATCAAAAAACCTCTCACTGCTCATCCAACACGTCTCACTCAACATTGGTGCAGTTTTACATGTTGGCCAATGTATGTATAAATATATTTGACTCATCTTGGACTCAACCAAGTCAGGGCTTGTTTCGGCCCTCTTCTTCTTCTGGGTTGTCCTCAACCTGAATAGGAATTTAGTTTTTTTTTAAATGTTGCAAGTAAATACGAACAAGTAAAGTTGTTCAATACGCATAATAATACATCTGTCTCTTTCTTATATGTTTAGTTAGAACCCACGGTGACACAAATCAGCCTTCAAAAAAAAAAAAAAAAAAAAAAAACTCGCGCAAGCGAGCGA
Organism: Aradus depressus; assembly: GCA_963662175.1. Classification (NCBI taxonomy): domain Eukaryota; kingdom Metazoa; phylum Arthropoda; class Insecta; order Hemiptera; family Aradidae; genus Aradus; species Aradus depressus. The sequence goes on from OY759215.1 coordinate 32,163,463, forward strand.
ACAGGGACAAAGCCCGTAGTATTTTTATATTTTACCTTGTATATGTCTCGAAAAAACATGAAAAATATTTTTATTTAATTTTTTTTTTCAATATATGCAACACATTTTTTCGGCAGCTATATTCTCATTTATTTATTTATTTTTATTGTTTTCACAACATATCAAATCACAGACGTTTCGGAAAGTACTCCTATCATCAGTATCTATTTTGTTTTTACATTTAATCAGCAACAATCATTACCATGTTACATCTCAAATATTTCTAAAAATATATATATATATTTTTTTTTTTACCAAAATGCTAATTATCCTCAAGTTAATTTACAGAATTTGTATGTAACGTTTTTTGTTATTGTTCCATTATTTTATTTGTGGGGTCATTTATAATAATTGAGCTGAGTTTACGAAGCTCTTTCTTAGGCGACTCATGTATTTCGATGTACTCGTACTCCTCCTAAACCCCTTTACCGATCACATTGAAATTTGTCACGATGGTAGTGGACACGGTGACGATGGTTTACTACTAAAAAAATCTGAAATTGCACATACTACGGAGGAATAATCACCGAAAAACGAAATCCCCATTGAAATCATTTGAGAGACAAAATTCTCACGCAAAATAGAATTTTACAATTTCAAATGTAAAAATCCGGGCGAAGCCCTTTTCGGTTTACCATCGGACACCACTTTTTTTGAGCCGTTTTTTTCAGGGTTCTAAAGTACGAACTTCGACTTTTTTTCGATAAAAATATTTACAGCTGTTGTTGTCTACAAAAAGGCTAGGAAAAATCCATTGAATTCAATTGAAATCTATTTAAAGCAATAATATATTCATAAAGAACATAATCAAAATATTTTAGTAAATAAAATTTAAAATTTTTTATAATAACATTTTTTTATTTATCAGACTGCCTGATAATGAGGGCAATCTCGAAAGCCGGCTAGCTAATACAAATAAAAATCTATGAAAGCTCAGACTACAACTTATTTGACACTGTGAAATAATAAATATATGTATAAATATATAATTTAATATAACAATAATAAGCAGGTAGTTAAATGGAATATTTTGAATTCATGTAATTAATGTAAACTTGAGTTTCTCATCATTTATGGTTTATTATTCCTGTTCACATTACGAATGTGGAATCAGAGTGAACATTAACATAAAAATGTGGTAACATTAAGTATATTCATTTGGCAATATTCACATTGCGTTACTTATGTAATTCTCCTGCGACTATTTTCATTATTACGATATAATATTTATATTACTTCCCAATGTTTTCACATTCCAAAAATGAAAAAAAAAAAAAATTCATAAAGTACAAAATAAATAAAAAAACAATAGTTTTCTCCGTTAAAAGCTTTGCAGGTATCAGACATTCTACAATAATATCAACAGAAACATTCAGATACATTAATCCTTAAATATGAAGATGGCTGGTCTAGTGAGAAGTGATTATTTAACAGGTTGTCAAATAAGATGTAGTCTCACCTCTCACAGATTTCTTATTGGTATTAGCTAGCCGGCTTTCGAGGTTGCCCTCATCATCAGGCAGTCTACAAAAGAAACCATCCTTAAGCAACAAAAATGAGGGCACCTCGAATGCCGGCTAGCTAATACCAATAAAAAATCTGTGAGAGGTCAGACTACATCTTATTTGACAACCTGTATGAGTCGGGCTCATGTCTACCAGACTCACGAATGAGCCCTCTGGTAGTAGGCGATATGATCTCATAGTAAAGCCCGGGCATGAGTCACAATATCTAACTAACATTACACTTAAAGAAATCAAGAAAACTACTTTATTTGGTTCAGCGTAATACATAATTTAAAACTACTTATAATCACCAAACGAACGAAACAGGTGATAATAAACATATGATCATTTAAATAAATAGATCACCAATGTCGATTATCGGTTACATACTCATCCAGGGTCATTCTAGATCAACAATGAATACTTAAATGACCTACTGATAAAAATAAATGATTCAGTTCGTAACAATATTATTTATGTGCTTCTTAGGCTTTGAGCACACTGTCCTATGGATGGGACGATAAGCGATGGTTCCGAAGCTGTACGTAGTCAGGTACTCGTTAATGACCCCTACCCTAGGTGAATAAAAATTTAAGGTAGGCAAAATTTAGGACTCCCAGAGTAGAGTCGGGCTCATGTTCACCAGAGCGCTCTCATAGTAGGCGATATGCCCGGGCATGAGTCACAATAACTAACTTAGAGGGAGATTCTTGATCTCTCGTGTTTTTTTTTTGTTTTTTTACCATATTTTGGTTAGTTTTAACGTCCGTTCTTCAGGTTAGAATGATTGTAAATATTGATTTAAAAATGAGTTTTGCAATATGGAATTCTTCTTATATTTTAATTACAGTTTCCAAAAGCTATAAGGCCATTATTACGGATGGTTTATGCAATGAAGCTCTATCCTCTGCGCAACTTTAGGATAACCTACTTGCGAACCCGCGGTTCAATAATTATTGTTAGGCAAACTAAATGCTAAAATAATTGACTTCTTCCTATTTGCAAGAAATAAACAGACTACTAGTCAACAAATGGACACACTTTCCAAACGTGTAAATAACAGACAGGCAGGTCCGAGCTGCGCGTACATTGTGATAGGCGCGTCTCGACCGTTTTGGCTGTTGCGTTTGACCTTATGACCCAGGAAAGGTCTAAGGGTCACAGTTGTAACCCTCTCATTTGCTGTTACATCACACTCCTAGAAATAACTCACTACGTGAGCCCATAAACTTGTTATGTATATCCATCATAATAAACAGTTTGTGAGATTATAATATTTAATCATTTGATCGGTCTGGAGAAAAAAAAGTAGTCGGTGAATCACTCCCCCAGAATGAGTTAATAAATTAAGATTCGCTCTCCCTCGAAAATCAACTTACTGTTTGAGCTAAATATTATGGGTGACTTACATAGGAGCTTCTGAATCCTTGTAATTAATTTTGTGCTGATACATTCATTACATCGGCAGTTATTAGGGTTTTTGAGACTGCTCCCCTTTGATCTCTACCTTCCCTTTCCAGAAATAGCTCAGTCTGATCCTGACGCCCTAAAACATGAAAAAGTGCAAAAACCCAACTCACATACATTCATTGTGACATTTCCCGATAGGTCTCACTCTGATCCTGACGCCCTAAAACATGAAAAAAGTGCAAAACTCCAATCCACAAACCTACATCGTGACATTTTCCCGAAATGTCTTACTCTGATCCTGACGCCCTAAAACATGAAAGAAGTACAAAACCCCACTCACATACATAAATAGGTGCGGGCCAAACTTTAGTGTGCAAATACGTTCGCGGGCCGCGTAGATGGTTCAAAATAAAATAACGTCGGACTTTAAAGTAGTGTTCATAATTTTTAGCGATAGATATCAGACATGAAATAATAAGACAATGTTATTATAATACAATTTATTAAAATAACAAAATGAAATGAAAAAAAATAGGTACAATATTATAATTAAATCGTGAAATTTGGAATTATTACAAACTACGAAAGTTAAGTAGCGACACCGAAATCAATGGGACACTTCCACTAATCCAATAATCCATTGATGTTTGGATTAATTCCACTGATACAAAGACGTAAAGAATTTTCCAAATTATCTTCAGTGAGCCTTGTACGATGTTTTGATTTATTAACTTTCATCATTGAAAAGAACTGTTCGCATTTATAAGTACTGCCAAACGCACAAATCAATCTTCTTGCGAATTTTCTAAGCTGCGGAAAATGGTCTTCTTCGAGGTATTTTTTGTAGAAATCGCACAACTCATATCTACTCGATCTCCCTAATTTGGAGTGAGTGTGAGTAAGTAGTGTGATATTATTTTTTTTTTAATTGGGTTTTTCAAAATGTCTCGCGGGCCGGACCAAATCTTACAGCGGGCCGGATCCGGATCCGGAGCCGCCCACATACGCCCTAAAACATGAAGAAAGTACAAAACCCCACTCACATAGGTACATAAATAGTGAAATTTCCCAAAAGGTCTCACTCTGATCCTGACGCCTTAAAACATGAAAGAAGTACAAAACCCAACTCATATGCATACTGACATTTTCTAGAAATATGATCTCGAGGCCCTAAAACTTGAATAATAAATGCAAGAAAATTCATGATTACGTAACTTTCTTTTAAGAAAAGTAAAAGTTACACACTTCCTTGGGTGCGAATTTCATACAATTTGCAAAGCAATTTAAATTATAGTAGATAATATGTAATTTAACGGAAGGCATTATTACAATAATCAAGGGAACTATCGTTTCTACGTAATTGGATACTTTCTATGAGGAAACATATCGAAGACAATTTTTGGAAAATAATCCATTTGTAGACGGTGTAGGTCACGATTGTTGGTCATTAGCGCGACTGACATTTCAGTGAATTACCGTGTGAACAGCCTCTCCAGAAAGTATCACCGGCGCAACATCTTGAGCTCCACGTCATTTAATGTGATTAGTATCAAATCAAATGTCAAGTACCTACATTTGGAAGGATGATAAGGAAACAGAAAGGGACTACACACTCCGTGTCATCGGTGCTTCTGAGACTACATACACTACCCTGTTTATGTTTAAGACAGAAAGATTTATTGAGAATCATGAATATTTGGATATGAAATACTTTCCGAACTTTTACTTTTGGTTCTATTATATTTAATAAACTAACCATTTATTTTTTGAGTTGAAAACTGAGAATTCATTGAAATCGTCAACATTTTAGTTTTCATTTTATGACTTATTTTTACATAATAATCATAATTCACATGAAAGCTCATAAGTGGGTATGTATCCAAGACAGGTCAGATATTTCTCCTTAGAAGATCAAACGAACTGGAGGTTACATGTGCTTAGAGATGTTATGATTGTCGCGGTCAGCCCGCAATTATTTCCTTGAAATCGTATATTCCTGTTTCGGTTGGATCTGAAAACTATGTTTAATTAAGATTTTTTTTACACCTACCTATAAGCCTAGACTTTACAAAAATGTAATAGATAAAATTTTGCATAAATATGGGCCGTAGTAAAGAAAAGAAAAATACCAACTGTTGTGAAAAGTGTTATATTGAAATGTATAAGGTAAACGAGAGGGCAAATCATAATAAAACTGTTTTACTAAATTTCAAACTATTAGTTACGAAAATAAATATATTATTGATTTTTTCATCGTCATCAATACTTAAAAATTATTTATTTTATCGGAGATTGCATTATAGTGTGAAATATATTTAATGATAAATTTGTTTCTGTATTTAAGCTGAAATTTAGCTGGGTAATTTGTATAATTCAAATGAGTTGTATATTTTCCTGAGACCCATAATTTTGAAATAATTCTTTGTTTGCTTATATGGTTCCTCATTTTTAAATAACTTCCGCTATTGCCAAAAGAACTGTACTTTCTGTAAAAGGCGTTGAAGGAGCTGGAGATTGCAGCGTCCATTTTTGCTGATAAGGTGGTTTTCCATTTTTTCCAATAAACTTTTATATTCCTTAATCATTTTTGAATCCTCCGAGATCCAAAAGTCCTCTGACCCTAACGTAACTAAATTGTGTCGCAGCTGTTGACACTAATATCCCATATTTTTTATTATTTTATCATTTATTCTTATTGTCAACCTTTCTGCTTATACTTTTGTACATATTATAATAAAAGCAGATACGCCAATATTTTGGATCAACATATTGAGGCTAATGCAGTTCTCAGATTAAAAATCGGTTGATTTTTACTACTACCTATTTCTTATCTCAGAAACAGACTGAACTGCTTTCCCATTTCGCCTTTAACCATAGATATTTCGGGAATTTTATCTATCACAGTATATGTTATTACTTATGTTGTTAGTCCATTTTATTATTGACAGAGACATATTGTATGAGAGCCATATATTTGATAACAATTCTGTCAGAAAAATTAAAAATTGAATATAGGTCATTACATGTCAAATCAACAAATAGAAAAATCTGGATTACATTTCAATTCTGAAACTGCTTCAAAATCAAAGAGGTCAGCGAGGGCTTAAAATAAAGGTGAAAGTTAGAGAATAAACTAGTAATTCTGTACCCCAGGATCTCACGGATTAGCGATTTTAGGTTATCTCAAGGATTACCCAACTTGAAATATCGGCTTTATAGCTATATACATTTCGCATTTGGCAGTGAGAAAACGGGATTGAGGAGGGGCGCAAATGGGAGGTACGACTATTTATTTTTGCCTCTTAGAGAAATAATAGAAGTTGTCTTGCCACAGTGTTACTTATCTCCATGGTCGGTTTTTAATAACTGCCTTTGGTACATCAACTTTATGTCTATACTAATATTTAAAGATAAACTGTTTTTGTTAATATTTGGTGTTAATCAAAATTTATATTTATATGTCTACCGACAACCATAGAATGTTTGGAATATGGCTGCTGCCTGTAGGAAGCCGATTGTTTGTCAAACCCCCCTGTCGCTATAACCACACCAATTTGTCGGATGTAACTCAGGAAAATAAAAACTTGAATCAGATTATTATATTATTTTCCCAAGCCTGCAGGCAATAGATAATTTATAATAATTTAATATTACTGGGGGGCAGTGCACGTTTATATCGTTATGGTCTGGTAAATAGCCTGATGTACCCCTCAGGCGCATTCAAAACTACACTTTACAATAAATGTAGTTATTCAACTTTCTAATAATTCTTTGAAGCGCATGAATGCAATTTGGAAATATTACATAAATCTAAAATTAAGTACTAAATATTGCAATAACTTAGGGGCCATCCATAAAATACGTCATGCAAAATTCACGCATTTTTGACCCCTCCCTCCCCAATGATACATCACATTTTTTTCAACCCCCTATCTAATAATAAGTCACAAAATCTAGACCCCCAAAATGAATGATTATTTGTAACATACATTGAGACAACTAATGATTCTATGAATTGATTAGTTTCCTACTTTAATTTATAAATCTAACAAAAAAAAACAGGGGTGGCATTCTTTTCCTTATTTAGAGTGCTTAGGTAAAAATGAAGGAAAAATGATAACTACATTTTTAAATCATAAGGTTTTATAAGTTGTATATTTTTAATTTCTTTTTGTAAATGGTTTAAAAAAAAAGGTTAATGGGTTAATAAACTATTATAATTTTTTGACAATAGATTAAATAAAACCTCCTATAAGTTAATTTAGACAAAAAAATGTACTCTTGGCAAATGACAACAAACTATATGGTTACAAATATGGATTATAACATTTCTGGCAACTCACGGCATCCTATATCCTCTTTTGTATCTTTCCTTCTTCGTAATTTTCTTCTCAGCCTTTTCTTCCTTCCATATACAAAATTTAATCTTCTCGGGACTTTTCTTTATTCTGCTTCCACGACAATCCTTCATATAAATGTGCTATCTTCCATCTTCTACGCTCCTTCTACGCTCTTCAAAACACCCGACACCTCCACCAAGTTCCTCTAAAAACAGACTACACCTCCTCCAAGATGCTCTAAATCACACCACACCGCCTCCAAGGTCCTACAAAACCCTACTACCACGAGTCGGCTCCTTCTGCCCTTCTCGCCATCTTTTCCCCCACCCAATGTCATCAGGTTAGTCTTTTCTTTTACAATTAATCATATTCTTTTTTCTTGCTTTTAATATCTTTTGCCAAGATGTACCTACATTTTTATTTATTTGTACTTACTATTTTTTTTCTACTATTTTTATGAAGAATAACAATTTCTTTTATTCTTTGTGACCCCCCCATTCTACACGTCACATATCCCCTTCCTATATACAAAAGAAATCTGTTATTCTTTACAGCCCTATGCATACAAATACTTTGAACCTTTTGACACATATTTTATGTAAACAGTATGTAAACATTTTTTTTTTTTTTTTTTTTTTTTTCAATAATACAATATCCTCTCTCAAACATCCTAATAACATTTTTAAATACTTATGCAATCAATCCTCTAACCAATATTATAACATGTACAATTTCATAGAAACCATTTTTTTTTTTTTTTTTTTTTTTTTTTTATATAAAGGTAACGAGCAAACAATTTTTTTTTTTTTTTTTTTTTTTTTTAAAGCAATAATACATTAACTAGCAAACAAATTTTTTTTTCTTTTTATTAATTTTTTTTTTTTTTTTTTTTTCCAAAACACCCTACATCCATTAACACATGCAAAATATATCACTAACTAGCTTAGGCTCATATGAACCTCTATATAAAATTTACCATAAAAATCACAACACCCATCTTTGAATATAATATAATTTCAATAAATAATTTTGTTTTTTTTATCATAAAAAAAACATTAAAATATCAAAATTTTGTTCAGATTGGAGAAGGCACTAAACACTTTTTTTTTTTTGTTTTTTTAACAATATCACATATTTCCTAATAAATAATCCATAGCTAATAAAAAAAATTTTTTTTTTTTACAATTTCTATATAACCATAAAATGTAAGAACATGCATAACCAAAAAAAAACAAATTCAATTTCATAAACTAAGAAAAAAAACATGATCAAGCGAGGCTTATATGACCCAGACAAGCCGATCCACACACACATGGAGCAAGGTTTCTCATGATTTGAAGATATAAGAGGTCATACTTGATCAAAACAAAATTGCCATAGCAACGACCGACAAGTCACATAATGATAATTATTATGTTATTATTATTATTTTTACAACATGACACAAGACTTCAATAAATTCTCTCTACATCACAAATTCACAAAATATCAAAAATCGAATTATATTACAATTTTTTTAGCTAGATATCGGTCATTAGGTCAGACCTACATGCATTGTTTATATGGGTCAAACTATCATAATCCTATTTGACGTGTGTACTACCTCTCTGTCCCACAGGATCCCGTTAGTTGCAGTCCGTCTCTCCACCAGAATCTATCTTCCATCAACATGTTGGTTTAGTGATATCAGTTTTATAAGTGACCGTACTACCAATTCAGATTTTATTATATTTTGATTTTCATATTTCAATAGTTTCGACTTCTCAATTTAAGATTTTTTTAAATCTTTATTTCCAAGGTGAAAAACACACAACAAAGCTATTATTTGATACTTCGTAATAAAAACAATTTATTCATTAGCTGATTACTTTTAATTTATAATTTTGTTTTATTTTTAATTATTATGATTTAAGAAAAATATATTTAAAAAACACAAACCATAGCCATGAATCCATTACAAAAATCCAATTTCGAGTTCCTTGTTATCAAAAATAATCCATCGGTTTATCTGAAGGAAACTTTTTTTTTTTTTTAAATTTCTTGTGATTTTTAATTTTCTTTAATTTAGGGATCTTTTTACTTAACTTTATTAGTTGTGGTATTTTAAAGTGCTTACTTTGTTTCTGTTTATTTCCATATTTGTACAAATTTATTTTCCGATATCTAATTCTCCTAGAATTTGGTTGCAACATTACTTTAGCTTTTCTTTTATGATTAGTTTTTTTAAATTTTTTCTCATCACAGCTTACTTGGCAAATATGGTCCAAATTCCCCTTACAAATATTCTTATAATTTATTTCTGTTAATTTTACTTTCAAGATAACGATATTTTTGTTTTTTTATTTTATCTTTGGATATTTTTGAAAATGTATAACTTTTTCTAATGAAACCTAGCCGACATAATGCATTAAACGGAATATAATCTTTATTTATTTCTTTGTTCAATTTTATTTTTCTATTTTCCTTTCTATTTGATTTGCTTTTACTTATTTCTAATTCATTTTTCTGAGCATTACCTATTTCATTTAATTTCTTTTTCTCATCTGTTATTAATTTATTTTCACATTTATTTTCAACTTCAATAAGATCTGTTTTTGTCTCCACTATTATTTCATTCGTGTTATTATTTTGTTGTTCCCCCCTTAGTTGCTCTATATTTTTATTTATTGTTTCATTTATTGTTTCTAACTTACAACTTAACTGTTGATTTAACTGTTCAAATTGATGATCCATCTTTTCGAATGTTTTTTGCATGATACGATCCATCATTTGCTCAAATTGACTCGGATTATCGTCTTTATTTTTGTTTGCATCCTCATCCCCCGAATTCGACTTCCCTATAAGCGGACTCGTGACTATAATAGAATTTTCTCCCGTTCCTTCTACAAATCCAGATTCCCGAACATCGCTATCTACGTTCCGGAGCCCTAATCCGCCGAGGCCACTCCCGATTCCGTCCATTCCTGCAGCTAATTCTCCCGCCTCCCCATCGTAAACAAACTCCGGACCTTGCTCTCCCGCCATGCTATGGGTCGACTCACCTGTGTCCTCGTCCGCCATCTTGCTTCATAAATCTATCCTCTATAATAAATATAATACATAAAATATATCACAGCAATTTCTAAACTTATAAATCTGGACAACTCAAAAAAAATTTTTTTTCCTCTATTCCATCATTTTTATTGCCAAAACGTTGGGCGCCAATGAGACAACTAATGATTCTATGAATTTAGATTATCTGTTCATTTTTTTTAGCAAATGCCCCACGTTGGGCGCCAATGAGACAACTAATGATTCTATGAATTGATTAGTTTCCTACTTTAATTTATAAATCTAACAAAAAAAAACAGGGGTGGCATTCTTTTCCTTATTTAGAGTGCTTAGGTAAAAATGAAGGAAAAATGATAACTACATTTTTAAATCATAAGGTTTTATAAGTTGTATATTTTTAATTTCTTTTTGTAAATGGTTTAAAAAAAAAGGTTAATGGGTTAATAAACTATTATAATTTTTTGACAATAGATTAAATAAAACCTCCTATAAGTTAATTTAGACAAAAAAATGTACTCTTGGCAAATGACAACAAACTATATGGTTACAAATATGGATTATAACATTTCTGGCAACTCACGGCATCCTATATCCTCTTTTGTATCTTTCCTTCTTCGTAACTTTCTTCTCAGCCTTTTCTTCCTTCCATATACAAAATTTAATCTTCTCGGGACTTTTCTTTATTCTGCTTCCACGACAATCCTTCATATAAATGTGCTATCTTCCATCTTCTACGCTCCTTCTACGCTCTTCAAAACACCCGACACCTCCACCAAGTTCCTCCAAAAACAGACTACACCTCCAAGATGCTCTAAATCACACCACACCGCCTCCAAGGTCCTACAAAACCCTACTACCACGAGTCGGCTCCTTCTGCCCTTCTCGCCATCTTTTCCCCCACCCAATGTCATCAGGTTAGTCTTTTCTTTTACAATTAATCATATTCTTTTTTCTTGCTTTTAATATCTTTTGCCAAGATGTACCTACATTTTTATTTATTTGTACTTACTATTTTTTTTCTACTATTTTTATAAAGAATAACAATTTCTTTTATTCTTTGTGACCCCCCCATTCTACACGTCACAACATATATAAAAATTATCTCTAAACAAACTCATTTATTCATATAATTTTTGTTAATACAAAATTATTGTTATTCTTTGGCGATTTACTGCACTAGTTATTAAAATAAAAACAATTGATTAAATTATAAAATCTAAAGTAATGAGCAATTACTATTGATATTATAATTCTCTCAGTAATCAACGTCAATATTTTTTTATTTATGAGAGGTCCAAGGATTCTTTAAGGGCTCAGATATTTCTATGATAGACATCCTGACAGCTATTTTTGCATTTGTAAAATTCCCATTTACTTTATTTATCCACTCTGCATCTTCTGTACTTAGAGTATAAACATTCAAGACAGTGATAATAAAAGTTCTCCTTCATATCGCGAATGAAAAATAAAATCTATAGTTTTAAAAAAAATAGTAATAAAATGGATTTAGGTATTTCAAAGGTCGCGTCCCGTCACGTTTGTTCGGACCCCCTCCAGCTCCTCGTCACATATCGTCGTTTTTTTTGGAAGGCCCCTAAAGTACTTCTTAGTAAATATAAGCATTACTTCTAATTCTTCATTTCATCCTCTGAAATTTCTTAGATGTGCAGAAAGAGCTTCTTATTAAAAAATATATTTTTGTTAAGGAATTATATTATTCATCACTGTTTGTTTTGTACACATTTAATTAATTTATTTTTGTACATATTTACTATTATTATGTACATATTCATTTCTTTCTTTCTTATTATTTGTTTTATATATTTTTTATGGAACTTTATTGCTTATAGAGATACAAATCTCGTAGCAAGGGTTTACCTTATTAGTTCACACATAAATGTAATACATTTTATATATAACATAATATATAAAAGTTTATATAAACAATAAAACTTATAATTAAAAATAGAAAATGTAACAAACTTAATTAAACAAAAAATTAATTTTGGAAGATACAACATTAGAAATATGGGCCGAAGTAAAGAAAAGAAAAATACCAACTGTTGTGAAATGTTTTATATTGAAATGTATAAGGTAAACGAGAGGGCAAATCATAATAAAACTGTTTTTCTAAATTTTAAACTATTAGTTAAGAAAATAAATATATTGTATTTGTTTAACATTGAACACTTTATGAGAAGATGGAGTATGTTATCATTATCACTGTTACAAAGTGGACAGAGTCAAGCTGAAATTTAGCTAGGTAATTTGTATAATTCAAATGAGTTGTATATTTTCCTGAGACCCATAATTGTGAAATAATTCTTTGTTTGCTTATATGATTCCTCATTTTTAAATAACTTCCGCTACTGCCAAAATAACTGTAATTTCTGTAAAAGGCGTTGAAGGAGCTGGAGATTGCAGCGTCCATTTTTGCTGATAAGGTGGTTTTCCATTTTTTCCAATAAACTTTTATATTCCTAAATCATTTTTGAATCCTCCGAGATCCAAAAGTCGTCTGACACTAACGTAACTAAATTGTGTCGCAGCTGTTGACACTAATATCCCATATTTTTTATTATTTTATCATTTATTCTTATTGTCAACCCTTCTGCTTATTGTTTTGTATATATTGTAGGATAAATAAAATTTAAAGATTTTTTAAAGTTAACGTTAGCATAGTTGGACAGTCATCACGCCCCAAAAGGAGCGATATGGTTACATCTATTTCTACCCTCCACCCCTCCTCCAGTTAAGCACACCATCATTACTTGTACAAACTAGGACTCCGCGAGTAACGGTCACGGTAATTAATATATCTGTAGAATCTTAAATCTAATTACATTTTTAATGTCCTCTTGAGCAAAAGAGTAATCAAAAAAGGCACTTCACATTGATTTCAAAATGTTTCAGAACTATGAAACTTAGAATATTTTAACGAAAGACACCCGACTTTTACATCCGTCAAAATAGGTACTTGGAGCGATCATTTCCCTTGCAATCTTCTGCACAGAATGATACAGGCAGCGTCATAAAGTGGTCATCTTATAATCACATGTTACATCATGCCGTCAGGAGGGTTGTAATTATTTTTATCTCCTCTGTAATTAGTATTTAGACCCCTAGTTCAGTTAAAAATAATTTTCATATGACCTTTCAAGTGAAATATGTACTAAAAAATCTAGGTATGGGTAAAAAAAATAAAAATATTTCAACTTACCTAAGATTTGGATAATTGAGTCTCATCTTCTTACTTTTTTGGTATTTGGGCTCGTGACCGTAAAATGTAGCACATTTTGGTAAATAACTCGACAACATGTTCGAAATTCAAGGAAAATTAAGATGAATGAAATTCCGTTCATGTAAGACAGAGGAATAAATGAAATGTATTATTTTTTTGGTAGAGTTGATGCGTCGCAAGACCAATTCCTAATGTCGGCCCTCCTTTATTCTTCTATTACCCCTGTAATAAAAGAATAATTTTACCACTTCATTTTTTATGAAGGACCTCGGAACACAATACAAAAATTTCAGGGCATAAATAAAATACTATAAAATACTATTCCTTCAAATGTGCAAAAATATTACACTCAAATGGGAGAACACCGTCTTTTCGGGTTTAAATCATGTTTTTGAAGAAAAAAAAAATTTTATTAACATTTTCACTTGTGTGTAAAGATATTTTGAATTCACTATAATATATTTAACTAAATGCTCAGACCGGGTATTAGTCATTTCGCGAAATGCTGAGGCCGGATATTGGTCATCTCGCGAAATGCTCAGGCCGGATTTTGGTTATTTCACAAAATTTCCAGTCTGTATACAATTAAAACATTACTCGTTCATCGCGAAAATTGTCAAAACGCGTTTGACAACCTTGAAACATGAACATTCTTTGAAAACTCGATCTCAGATTTTGAACGATTACAATAATTTTTATACTATAGATACAGAACGTACATACATATAATATACATATTTTAAATTTAATTTGTTTTATTTTACAGCCTAATATATTTTTGTAACTGATTGTCTTCAAAAAATGAATTGTCTCCTTATGTCATTTGCAATGCAAATGTAGAACCGAAGTGACTTATACGACATAGCCTGTCATCCTTTACATATTTCATTCTATATTTGTCTCATTTCAAACTAATAGAATTGAATTTAAAAAAAAAATCAAACATGATAGTTATCAATAAATAAAACAAACTTATTTTTTGAAATATTGTCTATTCCACTAAAGATATTTATAAAAATAAAACTACCGGTTTCGGCCTCACACCATCGTCAGGTCTAGTTATGAACTGTTGTTTCATTTGTTGTTTCGTTTGTTCGTAACTAGACCTGACGATGGTTTGAGGCCAAAACCGGTAGTTTTATTTTTATAAATATCTTTAGTGGAATAGACAATATTTCAAAAAATAAGTTTGTTTTATTTATTTATTACAAATTCGACAATATGTCCGCGTTCCTCAACTTAGAAGTTGATTATAGTTATCGTCACAACAATTCACTTAAGATTTCAAATATATATAAATATACATATACCTATATACATGTAAAAATAAATTATATCAAATCCCTTCATGTTACCTTTGCCTTAAGGCTCGCTGAATAATAATGTTAGACAATTATACACATATTTGCACAAATTCACGACACATTCGAACGCACTGGTGGAAGTCATGTCGGTCCGGTCCTTGTCGGGCGGGCCTCCTCGGCGACTGAATCGTCGTTGGCCGCGTGACCTCCTTCCTGCCTGAGGAGACGGTGGTGTTGAGAATCAAGTGGTGTTGAGAATCAAGAGAATCAAGTGGTGTTTTTGTTTTTCTTTGTTTGTACATATTTCCTAGTTGTGATGTATTTCATAGTTGTAAATTACAAAATAAAGGTGACAAAAAAAAAATATATATTTAGTTATTATGACTCATGCCCGCGCTTTAACTACGAGGTCATATCGCCTACTACCAGAGCGCTCTTTCGTCTTGGTGAACATGAGCCCGACTCTATTGTGGGAGTCCTAAATTTCGCCACTTCTAAATTTTTATTAACCTAGGGCAGGGATCTTTAACGGCTCGGAACCATCGCTTAACGTCCCATCCGAAGGACGGCGTGCTTAAGTTTATTTTACCTCCCAGATACTGAGGGCCTCGGCCGGGTTCCGAACCCACGATCACTTACATATTTTATGAGTTACGACCATTTTCGATAAAGTGCCGTAATCTGTCGATAATCACAAAGTCTGGACTATTTTTTCTTGAAAATGGAGATTCTTTGTATCTTAATTTCTTAAATATTTTCGTATAATAATTTTCCACAGACTTACAATCTATCATATAGACGTTTCCGGAAGTACTCCCATCATCAGTATCTTTAATTTTTGCGGATCTTTATTGTGAACAATTCTTCCCTTATATTGATTATACTGTTCTTTATGCAAATCATATTTTACGAGTCGACGTCTATGTTAAAATCCTTAGTCTAGAGGGGTCTAAAGGGCACTGATGCTGCATTTTATAGCGAAGGTCGACAATTGTTATTAAGACTTTGGAATGAAAGGAATGGATACGCTTAATGTTAGATGGCTTAAGAGCTCGGATTAATCTCATTTTTCTAGCCAGAAGCAAACCTTTCGCCTCTGGATTGACCAACACAAGCTGAAGTTGGCGCTCTCTACCGAGATCAATTAACTAAGTTGCCGTTCCTTCATCTGAACCCAGGGTCATCTGGAGTAGGTTTAATTGGAAGACGTCTTAAACGAATTGAGTTTAAGTACCAGTCATCTCTGATCTATGGCATCATGGTGCATCAGTGCACTCCTCTTATATAACCAACTTTCATAAGTCCATTTCAGATATAGTGATATTACGGTCCTGCATCATTACGATACAATCTTCTCATCATTTTACATCAGCCGTTACAAAATTAGGCGGATGATACTCGCAATACATTTTTGTTTTATTGGAATCAATTCGACAACTGGTGATCCTCGTTACCTGCGGGTCTTACTTTGTCGGGGACTGAGTCGAGAGATTTGTCTTTGGGGTTCTAAATGAAACTGGGATTTTTTTGCAACCTAATTTCAGAGCGGCTAGTAATGCGTATGGACCGAGCAAAATACATGTTCGGAAATGCCACGGAAAGAGCTCTGCAACATGAGCGACAAAATAACAAAAATACTCTAAAAGTGGACACAGAGGGTGGTAGGTTTCACGAGGGAGCTTGCAGAGCCGTTAAAAGTTAGCGGATTACTGCAAAAGTTATTAGAGATATACAAAGTATAGAGGAAGTTATGTAAACAGTCACAAATTTAATTTTGATTCCTCACCGGATGTTTTCCGATTCCCTGTTCCAAATATTCAATAAAAAGTTCCTGCCTGTGCGTACCGAGAACATGATAACTGAACTCCATAAGGACAATCCTATTGATTTTCAATGAAATGGGTCTAAGGGAAAAGAGGGATTAGGGGAGGGGGCTCAACTCAAAAAGAAGGATTAGGGTGAGGGGGATTAACTCAAAAAGAAGGATGGGGGGGGGGCTCAACTCAAAAAGAGGGATTAGGGGAGGGGGCTCAACTCAAAAAGAGGGATTAGGGGAGGGGGCTCAACTCAAAAAGAGGGATTAGGGGAGTAGGCTCAACTCAAAAAGAGGGATTAGAGGGGGCTCAACTCAAAAAGAGGGATTAGAGGGGGCTCAACTCAAAAAGAGGGATTAGAGGGGGCTCAACTCAAAAAGAGGGATTGGGGGGATCAACTCAAAAAGAGGGATGGGGGGCTCAACTCAAAAACCATTCAGTATGAGAATTCAGAAGTTTCAATGTTAGTCTTACTAATTTTTAGCCCCGCCGATCAGTTTTTGACAGGAAGAGAAAACTTCGAGCTGCCGGTAATTCACTGACGACATTTTTTTGGGAATATAAAATATCGGGTATATCGGGAATTTAGATTGATCTCTCCTGGTTTAAACCATAACAGCTCTGCCACAACAAAGACTTTTAAAAACTTCTAAATAATATCTGTCGAAATTTTCAGTTAATCGCGAATGAAAAGTATTTCGCCGTCGAAAGTAGATTAATAGACTTTAAATTACTTTTACGTTTAACAATAAAAACGTACTTCAACTTAGATATGGGCGTCAGTTTTATTCCAAAAATGGCAAGGCGGTCGACCATCTGGAAACCATTTTTCGTTAGGGGTTTCAGGATGAAAAGTATACTTTGATACTATTAAATTGTAATAATAATTGAACGATTATTAGCGAGAAAAAAGAAGTATGGAGATAATGATGATAACAAATAAAAACAAAGAACTTTTTAAAATGTATATGACTAATATAAATCCATCGCTTAACGACTCATCCGAAGGACGGCGTGCTCAGGGTTTTTTCAACCCCAAGATACAAAAATCTGAGGACCTCGGCGAGATTTCGAACCCGCGATCTTGAGCAAGCACGCTACTCATGAACTACAGGCTCTCTGAGCTACTCTTTCTCACTCTTTCACCCAGGCATCCGTCGCAATCCTACTCCATTCTTCTCGATTGAAAGCATTTTCCCTCCATTCTCTGATGCCCAATAGTCCAAGATCCGCCTCGACATCGTCCAGCCAATGGAGTTTTCTTCTCCTGGCACCAATTGGCCCACCGTAGAGGGCTTTTTTAGGAAGTCTTCCTCCGCCCATTCTCTCTGTGGCCCAACCAACGCAATCTCGCCCGCTTAATCACGGTCCTCATAGAGGTCTCTCGATTTTCTGTTCTTCCGGATACGCCATCTGCCATTCTCGAAAATCGGTACAAAAATCTTTCTGAGTACCTTCCGTTTTTACAGTGGAAGAATCTCCTTAGCCAACGACTAAGCCTATATAGCTGAGAGAAGTAAAATTAGAAGCGCTAACAATATTGTTCACTGTGAACATTCACTAATAATTTCTTGAGCTTAAATCTAAAGTTGCCTATACCTTGCTTTTTGGTTACTTATTATAAATGTTATGTTTTGCCTATAATTCCCTTCTATATCTCGTTCACCCTGATTCTATCTGCTTTCAACTGCTGAGTACTTGAGTACAGTTAGTCTGCAACAGTCAGGATACACTTGCGTCACTGTTCAGCCAAATCGTTCCTCTTCTATTGGGCTTCCGAAAAATCGGAAAAATCAAAAACCTGTTTGCCGGTTAGTTAATCGTTAAATAGGAGAGAAAACCGGGTTGAGAAACCTTTTGCAATGGTGAATTGGAAAAAGTGAAGAAGTCACTTTAATGTTATTTTCGCAACACGAAACATATACACAACTTTTTACCTTAATAAATGTTATAAAATAATTATTAAACTGTTTATTTAACTGTAATCGTCATGCAGTTATGAAGTTTAATTGACAAACTATAAAATATAGTGAACACACACATTGCACATACTCATTACACATATGAAATTTCGATGGAGTACCGGCAGAACATCTTATTCACCATTTCTTTGGAATTATTCATACATAATATTCATACAAACGTTACAACTTATATCTCTATATTTGACAGCTGTTAACAACTAACACACATGGATATTTTTTTTATTTATTTTTTACTTCCGAAGTATAGGGGAAGTTATGTAATCTGTCAGAAATTCGATGCGGAGGTTCAAATAAATTTCATGTTTTCCGACGTCCAGATTTAGTATGAGGATTATCCACTATGTAAGTCCAGGGGCGTAGACAGGATTTTGAGCAGGGGGGGGGGGGGGGGGGGAATTAGGCTACGAGGGTGGGAGGTATAGACTCCCGGGGGCACAGCCCGCAGTTTCCGTGGTTAGCGTTGCAAACTTTTTGTTATTAATTTGGGAGACTCGGACCTCTAGAAGCTCCCCCTGAGATAACCACTGACTGTAATACCGAAGTTGACTTTATATGAGCAGCAAAAATGCATAGCGCAGTAGCAGCAAATGCACGCTGTGGTTTCTGTACTTTTAGAATTAAATGACACATCCATGCGTTGACACAATAGCGTGCGTTTGCTGCTGCTGCGCTTTGCATTTTTACTGCGCATGTAAAATCAGCTTTAAGAGTATAAAGTATAACGAGGAAATGAAATGATCGAATTCATATATATTTAAATAAATGTAATATGACTTGTTTTGTACATGTACATTTATGTAACAGCTAATTGCTGATTTAGGAATCAGATGCACGGGAAATTTGAAGATCCTATTGTTAACTTGCATGCAATCCATTTTTGACAAAAACAATTATTTTAGTTTATTTAATTTTTATCTTGGGTTTTTGCTCTGGCCAGGGGGGGGGGGGGGGGGCATGCGCCCCCTGTTTAAGTCAAATGTTGAGTTTTAGCTCAAACGGTCGATTGGCTTTGGAGGGAGAGCAATACATGATTCACCGACGACTTAAATGATTAATACGCGCAGGTGATTCACGACCACTTTTACTTCCCCAACTATACAAAGTATAGGTCAAAAAATCGAGTTTTCAACGGAATTTTATTTTTTTGGACCTCTTGATTGTATGTTTCTTGTTAGTATGTCTGTGAACACGATAACTCTTGATAGAATAAATATATCGACACGAAATTTTATATTTGTATCCAGAACCCTCTAAGGACGACACCTATTGGATTGTCAAATCGGCCATTAGGAGTGAGACTTAACATAATAACTCGATAAATCTATTGACACAAAAATGCCTATAACTGCTGAAGTAATGAACATATCGACATGAAATTTTATATTTGTATCCAGAATCCTCTAAGGACGACACCTATTGGATTGTCAAATCGGCCATTAGGAGTGAGACTTAACATAATAACTCGATAAATCTATTGACACAAAAATGCCTATAACTGCTGAAGTAATGAACGTATCGACATGAAATTTTATATTTGTATCTAGAACCCTCTAAAAACGACCCACCTATTGATTGTCAAATCGGCCATTAGGAGTGAGACTTAACATAATAACTCGATAAATCTATTGACACAAAAATGCCTATAACTGCTGAAGTAATGAACGTATCGACATGAAATTTTATATTTGTATCTAGAACCCTCTAAAAACGACCCACCTATTGATTGTCAAATCGGCCATAAAAGGGAGGCTTAACATAATAACTCGATAAATTTATTGACACAAAAATGCCTATAACTGCTGAATGAACGTATCGACATGAAATTTTATAATTAAATTCAAAATCTTATAAGGATGGCATCTATCTTTTTCGCGGAATCGGTCAAAGAGAAGAGGGATCAGAGACGTGAGGCTCGACTTAAATACCCTAATAACTGTTGATGTAAATAATGTATTGAGTGTTTCTTAAACTTCTCTGGGATGTTCCACTGTTGGTTGTTTCCGGCATTTCTTCCAGAGGTGTCTTCTTATTTTTTGGACAATATTTCGGGACACTTACACGTCCCTTCTTCTGGTCACTATGAACGAAAGGTCACTAATATATCGACACAAAATTTAGTATGAGAATTCAGAAGTCACTATGTAAGTCAAATATTGAGTTTTAGCGCAAACGGTTGATTGGCTTTGGAGGGAGAGCGAAAACATTGATTAATTATTGCTGGGGAAGTACATAGCCGGTGATTCACCGACTTTTTTTTACATTTTATAATTCTAAAATTGAGTTAATTGTAATTTTAATGAAAGAAACGTAATGACCCCAGGACTGGTAGTCCCCACTGTGATACTGGTGGGGGGGAGGTGAGGTAGACGACGTGGGGGTGAGACTACAGTGCACCGACCTTATCAGTTCAAGGTCAAGGCTACTTTCACTATTCGTCCTTTCATCCTTCCTTCCTTCTTACACTCCTTTCACTTTCTCCCATCCACCTACCTTTCTGTTTTTGTATTGTCACTGCTATCTTTATACAATATCATCCGTTTCCATTACTTTTGAGATGAAGCTGTCACGTTTGCTTACTTATTTAGATGTGGTGAGATTTTGACATAAAACATACAAAACGTCGTCTGTTTGTGCTAATGAACTATAGTTGTACTACATGGGGGCTCCTACATCCTCATAGTGTGTCAATAAAATTAAATAGATTTAGTAGAATTTTTGAGTTAGTTCCCTCCCCTGAACCCCCTTACCCTCGGCTGATTTTGCTGAAACATCTCATCCGCCCTTCCCTTCGAACGATTCTGCTGAAAATTAATAAGTGTTGTTCCCTGATTCTGGATACACATATAAAATTTCGTCTTGATACATTAATTCCATCAGGAGTTATCTTGTTCACTGGCACACACGCATATAGATAGACATTTTCTTTTTTTTAATTTTTGGAATCTAGAGATCGAAAAACATGAAATTCTGTAGAAATTCCGACCGATTTTCCCCCATAAGTAACTTATAAGCTTATTTTAAAGAGGGTTTTTTCTGAGTTTAAATGAAGGTCCTTTCACGATTTTTCTTACGTGGCCATAGCAGAAAATAGCTTTTACCAGATATATATTTTTTTCTTGCTTATACCTTTTAAAGAAGGAAGTATTGTAAACGTGCGAAAATCCTAGATCAAATTCTGAACTGATTAGATTTTGACCAAAATCGGAGAAAAAATAACACCAGTTTATTTCGGGGCCTAAATACATTTCACAAGATACCGCTTTTTATGACCTAATCGAAAATATCTTAAAATGAAATGTGCACTTTTTTTCGTAGGCCACCGAATAGGTAGGCCACCGTAGGTTTGCGAGTTACATGCTGAAAATAGTCCTAAAATGACATCTCGTTATTTTAGACATTTGTTCAATTCAGGCGAAAATGGTTTGTCATATCAAAAAATGGTTTTAAGATTTGAAATGAGATCAATTCAAACAAAGTTATTTCTTAGATAGAACTCTTTCCCGCAGCCATAGATGTTATGTAAATAACCAATAACACCTTTATAGAGTCATGGTTAATCTGTACAGTTCATAACGCTTTAAAGAATTTTTTTTTTTTTCATTTTAAGAATTTTGATTATTTTTAGTTCAATGGTTTCAGAAAATAAAATGTTTTTACTTTTACTGTGTTTATGATCTGGTTGTCTTTCTATCTTGTTAATTCTTCAGTGATTTCTTTTGTATTGATTATATATTTTTTAATTCTTTCAAATATATATATTTTTTTTTCTACGATCTTTATACAATAACGTATATAATAAAAAAAATATGGTGACTATCCTTCGGATGGTACGTTAAGTGTTGTTCCCGAGCCTGTAAGATGTCAGATACTCGTTAAAGACTTCCTACCCTAGATGAATAAAATTTGAGGATAGGCAAAATTTAGGATTCTCATAGTAGAGTCGGGCTCATGCCCAGCAGAGTGACGAAAGAGCGCTTAATCCAAGAGCGGACTGACCAGCGGAAAGAGCCAGACGAGAGCTCTGTCGCTCCTCTCCAGGAGCCACCCAGTAGATCCTCTGGATAGAAAGTACAGTGTCCCGACGACCCTGGCTGGAGGCCACACATTCTAGAGAAAGCAGACAGCCTCCTCCCTCCTCTGTCACTTTCATACATTATTCTAACTATATATTGTGTCGGCCCTGATTTGTTTTTATAATTTTGTGGGGGCAGACCAATGAAAAGGTCATATCGACAACTTGAGTACTAATGGAGAGATTTCTAGAATAATTTATTTATATTACAAACTATTTTCATCGACATTGTGTAGCCCTGATGAGTTGTGGACCTAGAACAATAAGCAATACCCTAGGTAGGGCTACATTTTAGTCTTCACTTATTGGTATTATTAGCCTTAATGTATTATTATTATTATTTATTTAATTTGTTGCTCCAAGGCGTAATTGCCCTATATAGACTGATACAAGATGTATGAGTTCTTTGGGGAAACCCAGGAGGGACAGAGACCCGGGGCGGAAACAGAGGGCCCCCAACGGCCTGACCTATTAAGTGAGTAAAAATAAGGAAACATGTTCTAATAAAAAGTGATAAAAGAAACTAAATAATAAGTAAAATTTATTTGAAAAGTGAGTTATTAGTTTTTCTTACGTTAAATGATAAAATAAACCACTTAATAGGTAAATATAAAGTGTCTAATATGGATAAAGTTCTCCATACATGCTATTTTATTTTAAATGAATTTTTCACGGATTATTCCTCTCGAAGAGGCCTATTTCGCCACTGAGGAGGGTTTATGATTTCTTCAACCAGGATGTTTTTGTAAAAATAAATCAATTTTGGCAACATTATTTCCTACATTGCGTCATCTCTTTCTATTGTTTCCTGGTGGATATCAACCCGGCACATGTATTATTGTATGTATGTGATGTATAGTACTCTTTAATAACTTATTATACTTGTTTTCATTACTAACATATTTTTTTAGTTATTTACTCAATTGGTTTATTTATATATTTATTATTATTTTTAATTTTTTTGTATATCCGATCATCGTAAAAAATACACTTTTGGAAAAATTAAAAAAATTATTATTTATAATTTACATTATAATTAAAAACTGTAAATACAATATTGTATTTATTAGAATCATTATTTTTATATTCGTTTTATTTCTACTAGGTAGTTATTTAATTCATTTTATTTTTGCTATTATTGTTATTCTTGTGTGTCCGACTCTTAAGTATTATTAGTAATTGTTGAAATATCTAATTCATAAGTATCAATTATTTTGCTGTAGGTATACATTTTTATGATGTATCCTAGTACCATAAATATTTTTATGACGTATTTACCGGAAATAAATATTATTTATAAAACGGCCTTTCCATGCCAATTATATCCATATCTGTGTTTTTCCTCGATAAATGATTTTTTTGTTCTTTTTTTAATTACTCTAGAATAAATTCTCAGATTACTTACGTTCAGAGTACTTACGTAAAATCGTTTCTCCTGACGCCATAAAGAGAGGGATTGTTAAATGGATACGAAAAGCAATTTAAATATTTGGAAACATTTCATTGTATATGAAATGTGCGTTTTAGTTTTCTCTATAGCTTTAATTTGACAAGATTTTTGATTAGGTGATAAATAAGAGCAGTATCTTGTAAAATGTACTTAATGCCCCGAAGTAAAGCGGTCTTATTTTTCGTCCGTTTTCATCCAAAATCTAACAGGATATAAGTTAGCACATGTGACATATTCATTTAAAATTTCAAGTTCATAGGTTCTGCGTTAAGGCCCTCACAATATTCCAATCCAGGGGACTTTGAAACGTGAAAATCCATTGGAAACGCGATCATATTGTTTTTCTTTTCATCGAATTGTAGTTATATCTTGAAAAGAGAGCCCTAATTTTTTATATTTGAAACAAGGAAAAAACTGGGGGGCAATTCTAATTGTGTCACATAGGCCACCCAAAACTTTTCTATGCCACTGAGTAAGTGTGTGTAAATTTGTTGAAAATTTGAATGTTTCTGATATGAGTCTAAGATCAAGAGTCAATATTGACATGCCAGGCTGACATGGAAGCCTTGTAATACCTTCAGGCACAGTGGGTGGATTAACCAATAGGCAAACCTAGGCAGGTGCCTAGAGCCCCCGATGATAAAGAGGCCCCCGATGCTGAAGGCCCCAATGTCAAAAAAAAAAAAAAAAAAACTTGTCACTTTTAAAATGATTTTACACGATTTTGGGAAAAATAATTCAGGTCAAATTTGACAAGGAATTTGACCCTAGTTATTTTTCCCAATAAAAGGTATGAGGGGCCTCCTATTAAGCATGATTTTTTGACATTTTGAGAAAAATTGATTTCGATGATGTGATCGATAAATTCAGCGAGTCAAAATGCAGGAGAAAGTGTGTATGAAGTCAATTTTACAGCGAATTGAAAATATTATTCTTAAGAATTATAACTGTATCAATAAATTCATTAAAAAAATTACTGAAAAGTTTTCGTTTGTTATGGGGGGGGGGGGGGGTAAAAATAGGGGGCCCCACATTTGCAATCACCTAGGCCCTCGCAGAAGCTTAATCCGCCACTGTTCAGGCATCTCAATATTGACATGCCAGGCTGATATGGAAGCCTTGTGATACCTTCTGTCATCTCAATATTGACATACCAGGCTGACATGGAACCCTTGTAATCTCAATATTGACAGCACTAATCTTAACAAAAGTTTGTGTGAATATCTGACTGCTGAAGATGGAGGAATCTCACTTTGAGGATACTATATCTTTTAACAATAATTATGCAACTACTTCAGGGCGTACATTTTACATGATATCGTTTATATTTATGACAAAATCAAACATCTTTCCAAATAAAAATTTTAGGTAAATCTGAAAGAAATATTTTATATAGAATACGATTTTTTGTAAGTTTTTCGGTTTTCAAGATACATGCCGAAAACCAACCGGTCCTTTTGAGGCACATATTTTTAGACGTTTCCTCGATTTACCTGAAAACGGTTAGTCCTATCGGAAAATTAGTTCCTACCAATCGTTAATATGTCCTCAGATTTGAGATAGGATTAGACTAAAAATATGTTTGAATTGTATCGCATAGCAAGAATTTAAAAAAATAATTGTATCAATGATATTTTTGTTAAAAATCGTTTAAACAAATATGTGTGATATGGCCATTACATGACTTTCTTATATATTTACGCTTTTAAAGATCATCCTCTCCCCTCTCAAATGTATTTCATACTGTCATTACAGGTGAGTATAAAAAAGTCACTTTCAGTATTACGCTGTGAAATGAAACAAAAAAAAACAAAGCATTACTTTCATATACCCACCAGTAATCAGTATAAAATAAATTTGAGAGAAAGAGAGAGAGTGGTATAAGTCCTGTTATGGCCACATCATCTATGTTGATTTTTTCCAGAGGTGTCTTCGAGGGACGTGGAAGTGTCATGAAATTTGTCAAAAAAGAAAAAAGAAGACACCTTTAGAAAAAAATTCCCAAAAAAATCAATATTTCATCATCCCAGAAAAGCTTAAAAAACACACATCACATATCTCACCAGCTGTAGTTATGTTTTTCAAAAATATAAAGAATCTTTGCCACAAATACAACCTATATTCTATATTTCTTTTTTGGGTCTTTCTCAGGACCAACCAGAATATATTTTTCACCCTTACTTATGGTGGACTAGAGGGCGCCGGTAGCTCAGTGGTATGCGTGCTTGCCTAACGAGCCAATGATAGTGGGTTCCTAGCCCCGCCGCGACCATTAGTCTATTTTATCTGGGAGGTAAAAAAATAAACTTAAGCAAGCCGATGTTAAGCGATGGTCCCGAGGCTGTACGCTGTCAGGTGCTTGTTAAAGACCTCTTCCCTAGATGAAATGAAACTTTAGGGTAGGTAAAATGGTGGACTATCGTCCTATCTGGTTAAAACATATCTACCGACATAAACTGAATAAGAAAGGTATTTGAGAGGTGTAGAGAGGGGTCTGTAAAAGCGTGGTTGGTATATGGAAGTCCTGTAACAGCCACATCACGTATTTTTAATTAGCTAATGTACCAAACATATATTAGAGAAAGTAATGTAATGATGGAGATGTAACTTAGATTAGTACAAAAAGCTGCCAATGAGAGGCAGTCTTGACAGTTACAAGTGGTGTCATCAGTCAGTCTCAGGTGATGACAAACGATGTGTTTACCTGACAGAGACAGCTGTCAGCTTGCTTACTTACATCTCTATCCTATCAGTCCTGTATTAGTATTGACTGTTGTTTTCATCCCTGCATACTAATACAACCACAATTCTAACTTCTTAAGTAGTAGTGTCGGAGCTACTAGATTCTCTTCTCTGAGAATTATCGACCTTAGAAGTCATAAATAAAAATTGTAGTATCTTACACGAGAATGATACTGGAATGCGGCTATTATATATTATACATAATATTTCATTTTTAGGCTATATTTCATCAAGAAAAACTTGAAATAAATCAATAAAACAAACTTCTTTTTTGAAATATTGTGTATTCCACAAAAAAATGAACTAAACATTTCGGCATTAAATCATCGCCATCTTAGTTTATAACTAAACCGATATAATGAATGCAGCCAAATCAGTGGAAGAGAAGTGGGATTAGTGGAGACTGAATTTAAAAACTCGAATAACTGTCGATGTATCGATACGAAATTTATAATTATGATTCAGAAGTCCCTGATATATTTTCAACCAAAAACTCTAATAACTGTCTATGTATTGACAAGAAATTGAGTAAGGGTATCCAGAACTTAGAAAAGACGATGCCTATTGATTTACAGTCAAATCGGTCAAATGAAAGGGAGGGATTAGAAGGGAACTTAGCCCAAAAACGGTAATACGTAATGAATATATCGACACGACATTAAGTATGTGTATGTCGAACCCCATAAGGACGGCACCTATAAATTATATCACGAAAAAGGAAGATAGGGGGGGGGGGGGGGGGGGGAGGGGGGTTATAGGTCATAAGTAAAGACCGGTGCCGAGCCTGTACGATTTCAGATACTATTCAATGACCCCATTACTCCTGGATACGCAAAATGTAAGACTCCAACATTAGTCGGACTCATGTCCACCAGAGCGACGAAAGAATGCGATATAACCTCGTAGTTAAAACTAGGTTGGCCTACAGTAGGTTACAGTCCAGCTAGGAGTCTTCCTGGCCGATCTCAAGTCTTTGTTCGAGAACAAACCTGGAAGTAGTAAACATTGGAAAGCCTATTATCGCCATATTCCTCACGACAATGGGCAGACTTTATTGCATAATGCGTATTTTATTGCATTTTTTTTGGTGTGTTTACTTTCTCAGTAATACATAGTTTATGTTCTGTAATCTATCGAAAATACGATGAGATTTCAACGGGATTTCTTGTTTTCCGACTGCCTGAATATCCCTTGACAGAAATAGCATTAAGCTGAATTTTGGTGACATCTTGAAGAAGAAAGAAAAACAGAGAAAAGACATACTAAAGCCCCATTGTTATAGAAAACTTAAAACAATTAGTAGATGTTTGCTAGCGACTGGAGAATTCAAAATTCTGGGGATATTGAGGGTCAGTCAATGATGAAAACACTATTCAAATGCCAACGTTTCGATATATTTCATATCGAAACGTGTGTATGTGTGAATGTATATTTATGTACCTATATATAATTTTAATCGATCACTCATTATATTTTTGTAATCTTGATTCCCCCATGTTTGTTAGGCCCTGATGAGATATGAAATATATCGATACGTTGGCATTTGAATAGTGTTTTCATTATTGACTGACCCTCAATACCCCCAGAATTTTAAAACAATTAGGTGAATGACGTGCAATGTACTTCTCCAGGACGGATTGATCAATTAACTCTTCGCTTCTCCTTCAAAATTAATCGATTATTTGCTCTAATAGTCAATAGTTAACATACCTAGAGACTCCTAAACCCTCACGCTAAATGTTTATTTGAATTGAGCCCCCATCCCCTGAAACCCCCCTTCCTTCGGTTGATATCGCTGAATTTTGTCAGGTTATGTCCTCATTGAATTTTGCCTTCAAATATGTAATTTCATGTCGATACATTCATTGCATTGTCTGTTTTAGGCTTTTTGAGATAAGCCTCTCCCCTAATTCCCCCCTTCCCTTTGGTCGATTTGTCTGAAAATTAATAGGTGTTGTCCTGATAGGGTTCTGATCACACATATAAACTTTTGTGTAGACTCAATCATTATATCGGCAGTTATCGTGTTCACAGATACCCAGACAGACAGTATTTTTTTTTTCATATTTGGAATCTGGATGTCGGAAAACATGAAATTCCGTTGAAAACTTCGTATCGAATTTTTGACCGATTACATAACTTCTCCTATACTTCGTATAGCTGGGGAAGTAAAAAAAAACACAGTTGAAGAAACAATTCTAGGGAGGGGGGAATTGACAATGTTTTTAACAAGTACTTCAATTCTCGCGTGCTGAGTGCACCGGCAGCAGTTGATGTTGTTGAGATACAAATGGTGGGCTTTAGTAATGACTGAAAATGATCTAGTCGTATGCACAATAATGCATACATTTGCAATGCATAATTTCAACTTTGGATGAATAACTCAACGGAATGATCTCGTTCAAAGCTGTTATCTTCTTTTTTTTTAATCTTTTTCATTATTCATCAATAATAATAAGAATATTTGATCCCACCAGAATATGAAAATAAGTTCAAAATCTCATATGCCTGATATTTTCAAAAAGTTTTGTTGGTTGTTAAAAATAAATATTTTCGTAAATCGTATGTTTTCTGAGACCCTATAAAGTTGCGATCCTTTTTGTCGCTGTGAATAGGCGTGAAGCTTTGCGTGCGAAATGACGCTTTCCGCCTATTGAAGGTAGGATGTATTATGATATTATCAAGATATATTTATTATACTCTACACCTCAGACATAATATGACAATACCTCTGAGGTGTAGAGTATAATAAATATGATGTTACTGAATATTATATTATGTTCGTCGAATATAACATTTCAGTAATATCTTATGCTCAGAGGTAGCGCGCTAACAGCATACTGAGCTCAAGATCGCGGGTTCGAATGACTCGAAGCACTTATAGGGACTTAAAGGTGTTATTATAAACAATTTTTTATACATTAAATGAAAACCAGCCGGTAACTAGTAATTCCGTTCTTTTAGGCGATATATTTTTGTAACTGGTGTTCGTAGAAACGATTATTACTGTATTTTATTTATTTATATTTTAATATATAACTGTTGAACGACTCGCTCAGATGGATAGTTAGGTTGCTGGAGATGGATAACAGTAAGTACCCCAAAATGTGTTACATAAAACTAAGGTAATTAAGCTTACATAAGCCAAATGCGACGAGATTCAATTGGGTGTCCCAAGTAAAAAGCATTTTAAATGAAATTGGGGAGGGAGAATTATTAAATATATTGGATCCGGTAATGCTAAAAAACTCTCTGCCCAGGGTTTCGGACGCATTTGTGAATCATCTGAAGAATAAAGATAAATATTACCTTTTTGAATGCCGATACAACACCTTTTATCCCAATATTTACAACCCAGATTAACTCCAACCATACCTAAACCTGAATGCTTTTTTCTAACACAGCAAAGAACTGGCTCAACTCCGTCTATCTGGCGTCTATCTTAAAATCTCCGTCTATCTTAAAATCATTTACAAAAATAATATATACACCCTTAATCCCCAGGAACTTTGTACAATCTGCAATAAAAACGAATTGGAAGACGTATACCACCTGTTAATATCCTGTCCGATATTCTCCCCCATTAGAAGCCACTTCCTGCCTCAGAGTGTCAACATGGACAGATCCTCCTGGCCCATAATAAAAATATCTCAAATATTTTCTATTATTTAATCAGCGCTTTGAAACTTAGATCATTCATTGTTAATGAATAATGTACTTCAACTTACATATTATATTGATATTCAATATCTGTATCCCCACTCCATATTTACTGGCTTTGTTACATTATTATTATTATTGATTTGTAATTACTTATTTTATTTATACTTTTTTTATTTATTTAGTTTGTTAAAGGTTTCTTTATATATGTCATTATTGTTTTATATGTGTATTCCTATATATGTGTTATTATTATGTTAATATTGTAAATGTAATGGTCACTGACTCAATTGTATAGGGGTGATCCCTTTAAACAATAACAATTATTATTATTATATTTTAATTTTTTGTCAGTAGATTTTTTCTTTTTTAAAAAAAAGATTAAAAATTAATAGGATCTTATTCTTTATTGCATTCCATCCTATATTTATTATTATGTTTTTTTTTACTGTATTTATAACGACAATAATGTAATAATTGATTTATTCACACATTTATAACAGCAATGAACTTTATTCCTCTAGTATACCAATGAAACAATTCTCCATTTTTTCATATTCTATGGTTGCATAAACAAGTCAATTATTACTTTATCGTCGTTATAAATATAAAAAAAATTGTTTATCATTTATTTACTTCACACAAAATGTTTTTTTCAGCAAATTTCTGTAAAAGGGGGGGGGGGGGGGGCTACTTCAAAGGAAAAGCCACAGGAAAAAGCCCCCAAAACTGTAAATCCGCCACTGACCGGTACTAGTCTCTTAGTAGTGACCATTCTCCTTTCACCATCCAACCAGGTTCCCATTGTTTCCCAGACATACCAGTCAGATCGGAAGTGTGGTCTTCTATCATCTCCTCCAAGAACATCCTCCCCTGGGTTTTTCTAGCATTAGGTAACCCTCCAGCCCCTTACACAACCTAATGTTCGAGAAGAAGCTTTTACATAAGGAGCATCATTTCACAACTATGCTAAATTACACTTACTCAGATTTCTTCTTGTAGATACTCATAAGCAAATCTCCCAAATAGAAAAAAATAAACAAAGAAAAAAAAAAAAAAAAAGTAACCTTTTGAACTTATTTTCTTCCATGAATTTACAAAATGAGGAAGTGACTTACAAGGCATTTAAATTCCCTATTCATCAAATTATATCCAGACAAAAAAAGGATACTATCATTTCCCGTTTGTGTTCAGTATGGAATGAAAAAACTACTTATTTGGCTTCGAGTTTGAACGCATTTTTTGTCGCCGGAAAAAGACGCATAAACAAACAGTATTTAATATGAAGAAAAAATATATGTGATGTGACAATAACAGGACTTTCTTATATCAACCACCGTTTTACAGATCTCTCTCCGTTCCACTCCACTTTCATATGCCCTGTAATGCTAGTTTGAAATTAATTTGAAAGCGGGGAGGAAGAGGGAGAGTAATATGTAAAACAGTTGTTAGTATAAGAAAGAAAATGTTTTATTTATATTCATCCTTTCCAATAAAAAACTATAGATAATAAAAATAGTTAGTTATTATGACTCATGCCCGGGCTCTTACATGGTCATATTGCCTACTACCAAAGCGCTCTATTGTCAGTCTGGTAGACATGAGCCCCTAAATTTTTATTCAACTAGGGTATGGGGTCTTTAACGTGTATCTGACATTGTACAGACTCGGGACCATCGCTTAACATCCCACCCGAAGGACGGCGTGCTTAAATTGTTTTTACCTTCCAGATAAAATAAACAAATGGCCTAAGCTGAGTGGCTGGGATCTTGAGCTCAGTTAGCATGCATGCTAATGAGCTACCGGCCCCCTTATAATAAAAATATATTTTAATACTCTTTGCGTAAATATTTCCCCGTTTTGATCCTATCTTAAATTTAATGGTCTTCTGTTAGTTGGAAATTTACTAAAGAACAATTTTGGTAAGAAACAATTTTTCGATAGGGCTAATCGTTTTCGCATAAATCCAGCAAACGTCTAAAAAAATGGGTTTCAAAATTATATTTTAGGACTGTTTTCGGCGTTTACATTGCAATCGAAGCTACCTTCGAAAACAGTTTTTTCATAAAACTTGTGCTTTTTAGTTTTCACTACAATTTTTATATGAAAACAATTTTGTTAAGGCTGAAAATAAAGGCCATATAATGTAAAATGTACTTAGGCCTTAGGTAAAGTAATCTCCAATTTCTAACGATTTTGGCCAAAATCTAATCATATCCAAAAGCAAATCTTCATTTGAAATTTCAAATTCATAGCCTGTTTTTAGAGCTGCATTAGATTGCTTACAAGGTTTCAATCACAAGCATACGGACAAATATCATCGCGAAAATGGGCATAACGTTCTCAGGTGACTTTGAAACTTAAAAATCTGTTGACAACTCGATTTCAGATTTTCGCACGATTACAATAACTCCTTATACTAAAGGTATAAGAAAGTTAAAATATAAATCCGGTTATGCCATAGTCAACTAAAACGCCACTTGTAGGAAAAACAAGTGAAAAGGCCTCCATTTTAGTTAGGAAAAATCCCCCTTTAAGATGATCTTATAAGTATACTTTCTAAGCCCTGCGAACCAGTATAACTCTCTTGAGTTTCTTTCAAAATTCGTCCTGCCGCTTTGAGTACCTACCGTTTGTGCATTGCAATTACTTCCTAGACGGTGGAACAAGTCCTTGTATAAATTTGGACAATCTGAACATCTGTGCCAAAAAATCAGCATATCTACTTGGATCCCCCTCGATTTAATGTATAACTGGAGATGATGGATTTTAGAAAATGACGAGGACGGCAACCTGTAGAGGCCGTCCTTCCTACCGTCGTTGGAGTACGACGTTAAGTCCAAAGAAGAAGATCCAGAATGTAAAGCCGGTTCCACCAGGAGGTAAGGAAGAAAGCCTGAAGAGACTGACCTTGGCCTCGGATCTGTACTTTCTCTTCCAGGAGACCCGGCACATTCCCAGGTCTTCCTTCTGGAGAAGGGAAGTCACAGGTCGCGTTTGTCTATATCGAAAGAAACCGAACCACTGATATCTGCTCACTTTCAAGGAATAGCAACTAACTGTTGTTGAGTCACTATACCAGCTGCGTTAGAGAGACTCCTCATAGTTTTTCCAGTTTTACTGAAACTCTTTAGAATGTACAAAAAAAAAAAAAAAAAATTCACGACCTGCTCTGGGTATGGGGTTGGTTCGCGCTACCTATGTATGGGGTAGGTTGAAATGAAAGGTAAAACATGAACTATTGAATGGATCACTGTTTCAAACACAAATTTTACATTGAATGTTGGTACAACAAAATGTTTGAACAAGAAACATTTTACACAAGAGTTCGAAAAAGCCATAAATGATGACGATTCTCTTCCAACTTTCACAGGATCGGGTCACATCTACAGTGAGACTGATGGCGCAATATCTGTGCAAATGTACCAGTTATCTAGACCGTGCCTATCAGCCTCTCTAGTATGGGGTTCGAGATGTCATTTCAGGAAAGTTTCCGGCATGTGTCTCGTAACTCGGGTAGTCCACGAAATTCGTTTTAGATATAAAGTGTTCCTTTCCTTTTATCTCTACGACATTTTTTAAGGAGATTTTTGATGAGGTGATAAGTATATGCGACATTTTGTAGTATGTACTCAGGGCCCGAGGTAAAACGATACTAATCAAAATAGTAACAACATATATATATATATATTATATTATATATAAGGAACCAGATCAGAAGCGTACACGCGCCCAGTACTTATCGGTTCTACAAGAGCTGGTCTCAGATATCACATAGTTAAATCAAAGAAAACGAAATTACAGGGAACTGGAAAGAAAAGGGGAAAAAAAACTGCAAATGATCCAGGAAGAAAGGAGAATTCGCGTGAATCATGATCGATTAATTATTTATTAAAGCATGTAACCATGGGAGAAGAGATAGAAAAAATAAACTGTTTCTACTGTATTTATTAATATTATTATTTATGTACTCATATTTTCAAGTATTTATTAATTTAACATAGGTCCGATTCAGAACCGTTTCAGAAATATTCAACATCTTCCAATTTTTGTACTTAGCACTATTTTTTTGCATTCCTTCTTGAGTATAAAAGCTAACACAAAGTTAATTATACCATCATAAAAAGCGGTAAATTACCTTTAAAATAAGTTCACTTTATTATTACAATTACAAGAATTTGACAGGCAGCACAATTAGGCAGCATAAACCGAAGGACTGTGTAATTCGGAAATTCTTTGGCAAACTGTAGCTCACGTTTTTAAAAAAAAATCTCCTTATTGTATATCTTAATTTTTATTTAGAAAACTTGTGCATTTAATAAGCTTTCAAACGATAAAACATTATATTACATGACCCTTATACTTGTGAAGCAATATTATGGTTTTAGTGAAAAAAGAAGGTAAAAGTAAATGACATGTCTCATAATCCATACAGTGTTTACAATGAATTGAGGATATATATATATATATATATATATCCTAACGAAGTAAGCTAAAGTTAAACGGTCAAAGTGTTGATAAATGGTTGAGTAGGGTCACCAAAGTGCACTGCACTTGCATTACGGTGAAACGAAAGTGGAGCAATTCTAGCTGAAACCTTTCCTGTCCTCCACGACTTTCGTGCACACCAATAATATCGTACATCAGAGTCGAGTGAAAGTTCTGTCTCGATTGGTCCCATCGAATTTTGAAAACCAGTCATTCATTGGAACGAGGTGGGGAAAGAAAAGGTCCAAAAAAAAAAAAACAGTATCGAGAATACTAGCCGAAGTACACAGGGTTGCCAGAGAGCTATTTCTAGACTTATGTCTGTACTCGTTTCGATCATAAATCGTTGTGATTTTCATGTTCATGAAACATGAGGCGAAAATTAATAGGTGTCATCCTTATTGAGTTCTTGATACACATATACAATTTCACGTCGATATATTCATTTTATATAGTCGATATAGTCATTCATTCAAACACACATCGAATTTCTGGCTGATTGCATGACGTCCCCTACTTTGTATTGCTGGAGATGTAATAAAATAACAGAAGAAGAACTATTTTTTTCTTTCCATAACATTTTTTGGGAGTCGTTCTGTTTGAGATTACTTATTTGTCTACGCTCTTCAACTTGGCCTAATTTTTGCTAATGAGCCCGACTCTACTGTGGGAGTACTAAATTTTGCCTACCCTAAATTTTTATTCACGTAGGGCAGGGATCTTTAACGAATACCTGACATTGTACAGGCTCGGAACCGTCGCTTAACGTCCCATTCGAAGGACAACTTAAAGGTGGTTATTTGCAATCTGATGAAGAAATTGATCGATACATTTTTTCGTAGACTTATTTTGGTACTTTTAATTTGTAATTGTCTAAAAATACAACAGGAATATATCGCTGAGACACTCAGGCAATCCTTACTTTACAAAACAATAATGCTTTCATTCTTAACCTATATTTGCCCCGTATGGTTTTGCACTGGCCACGGTCTGTCAGCCTGTACCGGTGTACTACAATCACGAACAGCCTGTAGCAAGCAGACTTTGCAAAGACCTTATCTTAATTTCCTAAGTATTATTTTAATTTCCTACTTGTGAGTAATATACAGTAGTTCTGGTAGTAGTATAGTAGAGTAATATATAGTAGTTCTGGTAACAATTTTTTTTTTCTTTCTATTTGTGAGGACGCCGGTACCTAGTTCAGAACTAGTGTGCTTGCCTATTGAGCATGAGATCGCGGGTTCGAAACCGGGCCGAGGTCCTTAGGTTATTTATCTGGAAGGTGAACAACATTGAGTATGCTGTTCTTCTGATGGGACGTTAATCGATGTTCCTGAGCCTGTACAATACAGGTACTCGTTAAAGACCTTTAGTCTAAGTGAATAAAATAAATCTGAATAGCTAAAATTTAGGACTCCGACTGATTTATATGTGATGATTTCGCAGAACATTTTCTGTCGGTCCACAATGTGAATACCCTGCTGGACTGTAGAATAGTAAGTTGTAAGGATAGGATATATTATTTCCAGGATACGTTTTCCAAGGATTTTTGCAAGGATGGAATTCTTATTGGGCCCAACTCTAGGGATGGCAATATTGAGTGGCTCCAGGTTTTGGGATGAGAATTATAACGGAAAATTTCCATAGGGCAAGAAAGTAGACTATTCGGAATACGCAGTTGTATAGGAAGTTTAGGAATAGAATTGCTTTATGGGGAAGAGTTTGAAGGATTTGGCAAGTGATGGGGTCATAACCTGGGGATTTTTTGACAGGTAAGGAATTAATGAAGTGTATGACCTTCTCAACTTTAGCTGACAGGGCCTAAGGGTCAAGATGGGGGGCGAAGGTTTGGCGGAGAAACTGAAGTTCTGAAAGTAAATTGGGCCCCCCTTCATGCAATTATTATTATTTTTGTCTAGTTTTCAGAATAAGTTGTTTTACTTCCCCAGCTATACAAAGTATAGGGAAAGTTATGTAATCGGTCAAAAATTACATAAGGACTTTTCAATGGAATTTCATGTTTTCCAGCCTCCATATTCCACATATGAAAAAAAAAATTCTGTGTCTGTGGGTGTATATGGTACACGAAAACTCCCGAAAGAATGAATGTATCGACACGAAATTTTATATGCAAATCCAAAACCATCGAACGATGATACCAATTGATTTTCAGCCAAATCGATGAAAGGGTAATGTATTGATCTCGGAGGGGGATGCAGAGTGATGTACTGGCCAGCAGAGCCGGCCGTCCAAAAATACCCCGGAAGGCGTGGGGGGATGTTGAGATGACTCCCTTGGCTTCACAGCTGGATAGGATAGATTGGAGACTGGTTTACTTCAACTGGCGTTGTCCTCTGCACTCTGCTTCTGTTTTTCTTGGATATATGTCGAACCCAGAGCGAGCTGGGCAGGGCACACTAGTTGGACCAATGGTATCAAAAGTTCCAACTAGCGGCCCCTTAATCCAGAGCTGCTGAGGGAGCGGGAGCCGATCAGAGGTAGGTTCAGGCGTCAGCTGACCCTAGGGGCCCTCTAGCACGGATTCCCAACCGCTCAACAGCCCCGGACAGCACCCGCGCTCGCCAGGTGCCTAAAAGGTTTGGAGACAGTGGCGTGATGGTAGTTCCACCTAGTAGCTTAAAGGTGAACTACCATCACGGGCCAATCATACTAAATTGGGGAAGTTTTTATAGTTGTTCTCGGCTCGAGGAACAAAGGACGACTGCCGACCGTAGCCATCGAGCCGGTCCACAGACGTCCATAGCACCAAAAGTAAATTGTAAATAAAAACGTAGAAAGGTTACCCACTTCCCCGCCGAACAAATAGGGTGATGTGACCGACCCCCCCTCAGGGGGTCAGGGGCACCCTAAAAATAAAAAAATAAAAAAAAAATAAAAAAAAAAAATAATAAAATAAAAAAAATAAAAAAAAAATAATAATAATAATAAAAAAGTTGTTCTCGGCTCGTGCGAGAATGTCACGGGAAGAGAGTTGGTATCAGTATGTATCAATATGAAATTTTATATGTGACCAGGATCCCGTAAAGACAAGGAAGTTTTGGAGAGCGGGGAAGGGGAGATCTTGAAAAGTGCTACGTATCGCAATATAAGTTTTCATAATTTCAATAGGTTGTGATAATTTAAAAAAATATATAAAAAATATAAAATAAATAGATAAATAATAATATATTATATTAATAAACAACTAATAAATATTATCATATTTCCTATAGAAATTGTTGGCTGGTCTTCTACTAAATTTTGATTTCTATGGTAGGTTCCGAAAATGGACCCAATAAAAAAATATAGAAAGTTTGTGACGTTCAATTTTTAAGAAAGTGCACATATTTAAAAAAATGTAAATTACTTTATTTTGATTTCTTCCAAAGAGTATAATACTGAGATGCCATCAAATTTTTCTAAATTTGCAAAAATGTTCATTCTAATCCAAAGATATTTTCTTATTTGAGTGAGAGAGGAATATTAATAGCATAGAATCAATAACAAAATTTTATTAGCACATAATCTACATTATAAAGAAAAGAATAAATTTGAAAAATAAAAAAATAAATTATTTACAAAAATTATACTACTAATTCCTAAATTTACATCAGTCTTTTTTCTGTGGCCACTCTTTAAACGGCATATATATAAATTCCGCATTACGGTTTGTAACATTCCCCCCGGGAGAGGGGCTCCAAGTTTTGGCACCGGCCGCTCCCACAGACAAAAGAGCACTCTGGGAGTAGGCGATATGACCTCAGATTGAAGCCTGGACATGAATCACAATAACTAACTAATCAGAAATACGAAGATAGGAAACAAAGCTGTATTGCATAATTATGCATACTCCATGTATTAATTAGCATTCCATAAATTATTAAGGATTTGTATTAAAAGTATTTGAAATTTTCAATTGTTTTTACGCAATTTTTAATAAATGTTCGTTGAAATAGAAGTATGCTGCGTGTAATTGTCTCTCGGAAACTAGTGACGAAATATGGCTTTCCTTTTTCACATATACACGCTTTCCAATTAACGGAATCTAGATGCACGGTTGTATAGTACAGGTGCCTACCACATACGAGATGTATTCAAAAAATAAAGGGAATTTTCGGTTTTTGAAAAGAATTTTATTTATTCGTCTACATCAATGTTATCCCCTTCAAAATAGTCCCAATTAGATATTATACACTTATGCCATCGCTTCTTACAATCCCCGAAACACTTCTGGAACTCGATCGTTGCACTATGCCGTTAAAATCGAAAAACACAGTGAGCATGACCTTCACATTCGACGGCACTTGTCGAGCTTTTATTCCACTCGTAAACCCTAGTTTTACTCATAGCAGACTTACCAAAAGCAATATTTAACATTTCTAAATCTTTGCTGCACTTTATTCCATTGTTATAACAAAATTTAATGCAAACTCTTTGATCCATTTTATAAACAACTAAATAATCGCCGATCGTACCAAAACACATATAACCTCTATGACAGCTGAGAGCAGACTAAACATCCGGTTTGGCTAACAATGTATAGATACTTTTCAGACATGTTTACCAACACAACTAATACAACCCGCGAAATAAAAAATGTCCCGTTACTTTTTGAACAACTATGCTTGCCTAGCAGATAATAGCTGATGTGCCTACCGTTGTCTAATACAAGCTAAATGAGGTAACTATGGTTGCCTAGCATAAACTGGCTGAAATGACGGCCATTGCTTAGCACATACTAGTTGAGGTATCTAACCGTTGCCTAGCACTGCTAGCAGATTACTTCTAAGTTGAAAAATGCGGAGATATTGTGAAAACATATTACTTAATTATTGTGATTCATGCCCTTGACTTTAAATTCGAGGTCATATCGCCTACTAGCAACAAAAGTGCGCTCTGGTAGACATGAGCTCGACTCTTCTATGAGAGTTCTAAATTTTTATTCCCCATCCGAAAGACGGCGTGCTCAAGGTTTTTTCTCCTCTCACATAAGAAACCTAAGGAGCACCTTGGAAACATATAATAAATAAATAAAACAAACTTCGATCCTTGGTTCTATTAGCCCAGTCCTGCAGGTCCACCCGCTCCAGAGGCTTGAGTTGCGGATATTATCCCCGACCCTAGTCCAGTTCGGCCAGCCAGGGCCAAGCTTCGCTGCAAGGACTTTATCGTCCAGGAGGAGTTATATAATGATTATTTAAACAGATATTTTCTAATAATATGTTGCCTTATTCATTGCTCAATACTAAAAGAAAAGCGAGATTATATTTCTGCAGTTGGTAGTGTATAATTATACAGATACCAGTTTGTGTATATCGCCTACACAAGAAAGAATGAAGTATATATATTTTCAATTTCGGGCTAATCAAGCTGCAATAAAGCCCAGAAAAGTCATTTACCAATAAGTCATTCTGGAATCTAAGTTTATTATCTTTCTATTTTCTCCAGTATAAATCAATTACTATTTTATTATTAGATTTAATGTTCGTTTTTATTGTGTGTGCACTTAAACTTAAGAGAATATAAGACAGAAGATGATGTAACACTACGTGTTAAGAGACTCTTGAGCCAAGTTAGGAACAAATCGTTAACCGTTGAGAGGTCCACTCTACCAATAGAATAGTCTAAGTTGGTCGGACCACTTCATAAATCTACGACATGCACTAGTATCATCCACTTGTCATTTCATCGAATGAGTTAAATAAAGAAAATATAGCAACAAAATGTCCTCAATTTGCTAAAAAGGATTGCCGGAAAAAAAGTAATCTACAATCATACCAGAGATGCCTAAGAAACACAGATATTCTATAAATAAATAAAACAAACTTATTTTGAAATATTGTCTATTCCACTAAAGATATATACATATATAACTACCGGTTTCGGATTTATACCATCGTCAGGTCTAGTTATGAACTAAGTCAGTTTGCAGAGAGCGACCCTTCAAATACATCTCAGGTCAAAGGGTGCTATTAAAACTTGGGAGTCCCCCGGCTGTACCGTTAGCTAACTCATGAAATATTTCTTAACAAAACCTAGTTCTAAGTTTACATAAAACAATATCACTAGACTAATACGTGGAAAAATAACAAATAAGTAAGTACAAATACAAGAAAATAGTAAAAAATAGAAATAAAATTAATAATAATATTAAGATTTAGATAACTTGAAACATATATGTGGAACCAAATATTAATAACAGATAATACAAACATAAACCTATGTGGAAACAGAACTGGTTCAGGGTGTTAACAAAGGGGAATAGACAATATTTCAAAATAAGTTTGTTTTATTTATTTATTACAAGTTTCCACAATATGTCCGCGTTCCTCAACTTAGAAACAGATATTTTATGTTCACGACTCACACTAGACCGGCGACTTAGACTATTGTACATTATTTTGAATAGGCGTTCTAAATTATCTACTCGACAAAAACTGAATTGTTATACCTATCTTCTCCGACCTCTCTGGACCTATGGCTTACAGATATATGGTACAGCCAAGACTTCGAACATCAAAAGAATACAGGTATTTCAATCCACTTTCCGATTGATCACACAATGCCCACCATACGTTAGCAACAAGACTTTACACCGCCACTTGAACGCCACAGCCATAGACACAACCATTAAACATTTATACCGACGTTTCTACATCAAATCAGCATTTAATTACACACCAATCCGGAAGTTCACAAAATCTTAAATACAAATTTACCCCACAATCCCCTAAGAAGATTAAAAAGAAGTTGGCATAGAGATCTCCTGCTGTGAAGTGATGTCATGAGGGTTCACCGCTGGGTGTTTTTCCTCTCTCAAGCCTTTCATGTCATATTTATTTTTATTATTTTTGTATAGGATATGTCAGCCCAGCCGCTGGTTGTGCATTTTGCATAGTTGTGGCTTAATATAAATAAATACAAAAAAAAAAATTATGTTCAAATACATTTTTGCAATAAAAACAAAGAATTTGTTTAACTTCTATATTGTCTAATTCTACAAAAATATAAACATAAAGTGTAACGGTTTTGGATTTCGCCATCGTCAATGCAAAGTTCAAGAGTGACATTTAAGTTTGCAAGGTTGTCATATTTATACAATCCTTAGGTAACCTGAGATTACCTAAGGCTTGGCTACTTGTCCTTCAATAATATAAAGAAAATACAAAAATAAAATCAAAAAATTATAATAGTAAAAAATTAAAAAAAAAAAATTTGATGTGATCATCACAGGACTTTCTTATACCAACCAAGCTTACGGATCACCCTTTACCCCTTCTCAGAATTATTTCCTTCCCCTATTTAAGTCAACTTGAATATTAGCGCAAACGATTGATTGGTATGTAAGGGGTGCGAAAAGTCAATTGATTAATTCGTTCTGGGGAATTAGAATTCCGAAAATTTTTGAATGGGGAAGTGA
This sequence comes from Aradus depressus, assembly GCA_963662175.1. Taxonomy (NCBI): domain Eukaryota; kingdom Metazoa; phylum Arthropoda; class Insecta; order Hemiptera; family Aradidae; genus Aradus; species Aradus depressus. The sequence goes on from OY759215.1 coordinate 32,205,984, forward strand.
TAATTTTAATTAGATAGACAAAACTAACGTTAGTATTTTATAAATTTCTTTTTTTATCTACTGTTCATACGTTCGGTTTTTCTGTTCCACATAAGAGACAAGAAATGAACAGACGTTATAAACTTCTACTAAGACTACTAGACAAAATATCCAAATAAACTTTGAAAACAAAACGACTTACATAAAACGCAGAACTCAAACCTATGTGGACTTAAAAATTATTTTCCCTTCTTAATTCCCACAATAATCCTCTAGTCCGTGCCCTCCATTTTGCCATACTTCCCCCAACAACGGCTTAAGCGTCAATGGCCTAGAGACCTCCTTAGCAGCAGCAGTGACAGTGATTAGTTACAAATGAGAGGAAATCCGTGACTAGGGAGTGTCACCACTGGGTGATTCTTTCCCTCTTGACATTTTGACATTGCCATTCTCTCTCTATTAGCATATTTGCTTGTTGTATTTATTTTTATACACTTGTAAATATCTGTTTGTAAATAAAAATTAAAAAAAACAATATCTTATACTAAACTCGGTGACTTGCAGCGTCGGGCACCCCTAACCCCTAGTATAAAAACGTCACGCCCCCCCCCCCCCTCCCCCCTCCCCTAACGATGTGAATACATGGATGAGATTTCAACCAAAATATTTTCCTCAACAAATTTCTGAAGGGGACCCCTCAAAATTGTATATCCACCATTTTTTTTTTTTTTTTTGGCCTCTTGTTCGTTGCATATTAGCCATGTCACTTTGTTATCTAATTACTTACGACATCCATGGCCCCGGGAGGGAGTTCTATCTACGAAATAAAACTCACTCCCGGACGGGATTCGAACCCGCAAACCAAGGTGAGTCCATGCGACCAAAGTCCTACGCTCTAACCCGCATGGCCACCATGGCCCCCATATATCCCACCATTGGTCCTATTTCCTTCATCCAATGAGTTGTTATCTTTAAAGTATGTGACTTGAAGTATTATGTGACTTTGGTATTTGTGACTGTCATTGTGGAAGTTGTTTTTTATCTCAAAATGGATGAAGAATTACCGATGAATTTTCTCAGAGCCTTTTCGGGCCAATCATGTTGGTTGTATTTCCTTGATCGGAATGTTATAACAAATACTCCATTGAAGGAAATTATTATAAATTGTCTTTGTGATTATTTGATGCATAGTCATCAAGTGGACAGGGGGAAGCGAATGATGGGAACGTGAAAGGAACTGCCAAACGAGGTGCTTCAATCCGCAATTGTTGACAGCTATAATACTATGTGACCTAATGGCAACATCAGGAATTATGTAATTTATTACTTAGGTCTAAGGAAATAAAAAATACATCTGAAAATGGCTACTTACAACTAAATCCTTATGTATGAGTATGACTTTCCAAATTGAGAATTTTACCTGTTTAGACATATATGATTGTAACAGTCATAGTAGCAAGCAATGGAAAAATTGTAATTAGTCAAAAATATATTGTCAATTACCTAAAATGTAGCGCCGAAGATATTAGCTATTCCCGAATAATCGAGCTGATTTTAAGAATTTTTTAATGTTATATATACCTATATATATATTTCTTTTTTTGGCTTTTTTTACGATACATATTAGCCGTTTTATATAGTTATTTATAACATCCATGGCACTGGGAGAGAGTTCTATCTACGAAATAAAACTCACTCCCGGACGGGATTCGAACCCGCAAATGGTGAAACCTTGCAACCGAAGCCCTATGCTCTAGTCCGCACGGCCACCATGGTCCCAAATATTTGATTTTTATATTTTTCTCATGAATAAAAATTGTTCCGCCTTTTGGTTTACGAAAAAGGTTGTTTTCTTGCTAAATAGATCACCGAATTTAGATGAAATTTTGATAATTGGTCAAAAATAAATTATCAAATACCTAGTAAAATGGTAATTTGCCAAAAATATGTTATTAATTACATAAATAATTGATAATTGGTCAAAAATGAATGAATTATCATTATAAATAAATTAACATTATTTTCCTTTACTGTTATCATCTCTCTTACCCATTCATCAAAATTGTGTTTCAATTCCTTTTTAATTATTAATTTTTTTTTTTATTTCTTTATTTTTTTTTTTTCCTTGTCCTAATAATTAAGGTAAATTTTCGTCCCGAGGACCTACCACTGGGTGGCCTTCCTCTCACATGCCATTCACGCCAACATAGATGCTGGTTGTTGCACCCTAGCAACAGTTGAATCTTTATAAATAAAAGACAAAAAAAAAAAAAAAAAATTAGAATATGGTTTCATTATAAGTAATTATTATTTTTTAATTATTAATTTTTAAATTGTTAAAAAATAAAGGAAAATATATATTTATGTGATGTCGCCAGGACTTTCTTATACCAACCACTTCTATATAGACCAGTCTTCCTCCCCATGGCCCCTCTCAAATTTATTTCATTTTCCTATTACTGGCTACATGAAAATCACACACAGAATTGAGCTGTACAATGAAACAAAGAAAACTGTGACGCCAGCACATTACTTTCATGTACCCAGAAATGTCAGTATGAAATGAATATTTCAAAACGGAGAAAGGCGAGGAAGAGCTATGTACTAAAGTGGGTGGTATAATAATGTCCAGTAATGGTCACATCACATATATATTTCTTTTAAGTATATGTATATAATCACCAGAAACGTTTATTTAATTATCTTTCCGACCAATCATACTAACCACTCAACCATCAGGATTGCTGTACCATCTCGATTCTTGGGAAACAAAAATTAATGGTTTCCATCAATGTTTTACGATTTTTTCAAAAGATATTTGTTTCAATAAATTGCTGTCCTTCTCTAAGAATACTTTTCTTCAATTATTATTATTATTATTTTCATATTCTTCAAGCCTTACACAATAGGCCTGTCAGAGCTAATTGACACACATTATTTCCAAAAGTTATTAAAAGTACAGTTTTTTTTTTTTTTTTTGTAAAAATAAAGTAATAAAAATTTCATAATATTCCTCCATCGGCTTTGTATACTATAATTACCGGCATATCTGAACTTGACATGTTGTGTTTTCAGTAGAGTGTTACTTTCTACATTAGAAATTTAACACAATTATTTTATAGGTATATAAAATCAAGGAATGTGTCTACTGGAGGCCGCAGACAAAGGAAGGAGTTGTGCAAACATGATTTGTGGAGACCTAGACCTTGGGGTAGACCTCAAGTCTAGCCGACGGCTGCGGTGGGTTCACTGGACGGACAGTGGGGAAACGGGGAGAAGGACGTCCCACTCAAATCCAAGAAGTGGAGGATGAGGGCAAGAATCCTGTTGTACAGGAGGTCAGAGTCGTATCTGGTAAGGGGAGACAGACAAAATATGCCAATGTCGATCATAAATGCACAAAATATTTCATAGAACTCTTAGGAAAAATGAAGAAAATGTTGAAATTCAATATACCTATAAATTTTATTCATTTATTAACTTCTTTTTTTGCTATCACAAAGAATTATTTTTCAAACAAACGCAAAAATTGACAATATCTGAAGTTGAAAAATATATTTATACATTCAGGGGCGCCGGTAGGTCAGTGGTATGCGTGCTTGCCTTTTAAGCTCAAGATCATGGGTTCGAAACCCGGCCGAGGCCCTTAGTTTATTTTATTTAGGAGATAAAATAAACTTGAGCATGCCGTCCTTCGGATTGGACGTTAAGCGATGGTCCCGAGCCTGTACAATGTCAGGTACTCGTTGAAGATCCCTGCCCTAGGTGAATAAAAATTTAGGTTAGGCAAACTTTATGACTCTCCCAGTAGAGTCGGGCTCATGCCCACCAGAAGGAGCACTCTGGTAGTAGACGATATGACCTCATAGTTTAAGCCCGGGCATGAGTCATACTAACTATTTATACATTCAAACCGAATAGAAATATCGAGAGTTATGGTGCTCATAGACATACATATTATTTCCGTTGTCATACCTTTCGGTAGAAACCGTCCGAGTACTGTGTTTTAAACAACGGACTAACCTCAGTATAATATTAACAGTGACTTGACGATGATGTCTTCACATCGAAAGCGCTCGCCCACAGTATTCGACCAGCAGCCAGTGACGACGGTTTCCACCGATATGAGAACAGTAATATATTTACTGGCGGAACTAACCCCTTAGATTATATACAAAATTATTTTTTTTTTAATTTTGCGAATCAGGATTTTTCAGGATTGCGATTTGACAAAATGAAATTCCGGGGAAAACTCAACATCGGATTTCTGCCCAATTACATAACTTTGCCGAAACGTCATATTCCTGGGAAAGTAAAAGAAAGTAAAATTTATGCACAAAAATGAAATATTAGAAGTAAAAAATCGTATGAAATAAAAAAAATCTATTTTGATAGGATGAACTCCCACTAAATCAGTGTCGTGATTTTAGTTCCAAAGTTCGAGTTGAAATCGAAATGACTCGAGTTAACTCTTTATGTGCGTTAACGCTATTGATAACCATTTACCAATATTTTTCCTAACAATTCGATACCTGTTTCTTCCCCAGGGTCATCAAATTTCTGTTGGTAGAGGAGGCGGTCCGTCAGGAGGGCCGGATAGGCGAGTGGTTCAATAGACTTCTACGGAGGTCACCCGTCTCACAGACTCCTTATGTAACGCCATGGTAGGTATCTCACATCCAACTATCTCTTCCATCTAATCACTGACTGTCAACTTATTTTCTCAAAATAATCAGCTGGTGTTTACTTCTAAAAGCGCATTATTGATGTGTAAACATCTATGCAGGCCTGGGGCATAAGTCAGATACATTATTATTATTTAAATAATGAATAAGATAGTATCTTGCAAGATACATATCTCACAAGATAATCTTGACAAATAGTATTTGGTTCATGAAAAAATACATTTACTCAAGATTTTTTTTTTTTTTTTTGGCCTTAGGTTCGACTCATATTAGCCACTGTGATATCTAATTATTTAAGACATCCATGGCCCCGGGAGGGAGTTCTATCTACGAAACTCACTCCCGGTCGGGATTTGAACCCGCAAATCATGGTGAAACCATGCGACCAAAGCCCTACGCTCTAGCCCGCACGGTCACCATGACTCCCAATTGGTTATCTGTCACTCATGAAATACATTATCTCGTTATCTGAAAGATGGTTATTCAAGAACCGATTTTGAAAGTATCTTGTTATCACTCATTATTCAAAAGATAATCAGATAACCAATAACTTAGTAAGCCGGGCCCATGATGTTGCTCAGATTATTCAAGGAGTCCGGGTTCGAAACCCGTCATATCAACCTATTTTACAAATAGTTCACGTTGCCAACCCGAGGGTCTCGGGTTCGAATCTCAACTAGTTATATCAACCTATTTTACAAATAGCTATGTAAATGTATCTTATAAGATAGTATTTGGTCAGATAACGTATCTTGCAAGATAACATGGCGGATTAGTTGAATAACGAAATTATCTTGACAAATGTATCTTGTTATTCAAGATAACTTGGTTATCTTCAGATAATATCTGAGATAGTATTTAAGATGCATCTAAGCTCGCACCCCCAAAAAATGTAGTAATCACCTGAAAATGTGAATTGCTATACATCATACAGCTAAATTGTGAAGGGGATAGGTAAGTTTCTCTTTAGAGTGATCGTGACTGGCTTAAGCTCTGACGGCGTCTTTACTTTGTTGTCGTGTTATATCACAGATGTCAACTGATGCCGCACGAGGCTATGTTATTCTAGCAAATGTTGTGAAAATTCCTTCCGAACAATTTTAAAGTAAAAGTTAACTAATTTAATATTACCATAATTATTCCGGATTTTTGAATTGTGTTTATATTGTAATGACACGAATGAATTATAAATAAATATATCCTTGATTTGGAGAATTTCAGAGAACACAAACTTACACAAAGTGATATCATCGGGTTATAGATATGTTATAAATATACAAGGTGTACATGTCATAAGTTACTTAATTCGTTAAATGATATGTATATCGGTTAATAAACTGTCTACATCCTCCCTCGGAAGTTCCGAGGAAAGACAAAGACAGTCGATTACACGATTAACTCGAAGTACTTTAGTGTTTCACCGTCTACTTTTTTTTCTTCTTGTAAAGGATGGATTAAATGGACAATCTGATGGCATGACTGAAAGTAACTAAATAGATCTGTTTAGTTCTATCTCACGAAATGTTACTTCTGTATAGTAACAATGATCGGATCAGATCACTGGATAGATCTACATTAATGATAACCTCTGTAGTAAGAACACCATGCTACAACAACTTGTCTAAACGGTGTAAGTCAGTTCCCATTGTTTGTTTCAGGCTCAGTAAGTCGTTAGTTCTTGTTACACAAAAATTTAATGTTGAGTTTTTCGCTGGAATTTCATGTGTTCTCATCTTTTCTCATTCATTTTATCGGGAGTTATCTTGAACATAGACACAAACACAGACAGAAATTATTTTTTTCCATATTTGTAATCTGGGGTCGGAAATTACGAAATATCGTTGAAAACTCTCTTTTGACCGATTACATAACTTCCACTATACTTTGTATAGTTCGGAAAGTAAAAATCAACATGCATTTTTTTTAATAGTTCGTTATTTCTTTTTTCGGCCGATGAAATCAAAATTTGGACCACTGTCCGCAGTTCAAATTCAGTTTAAAAAAAAACTGTCTCGTTCAACTGCGTGGCCCATAACAGCTGTTAATGTTTCTGGTCTCAGGTGAAAGTTGTCTTTTAAATCGTAAAATTCACTTATGGAACGATGTTAGTGGGAACGTTCAATCAAGCAACGACTTGCTTTCAAGGGAGTATTGCAGTTAGTCTAGTGAAGAAAGTGAGGATATATAATAAGTCGAATGTAAGCAACTTGCAAAGCAATTAAATAAGCAAGAACTATAGACCGAGAGAGGAGGCAAGGCAACATGTCTTTAAACCTTAAGACTCGGTATTATGGCACAATTATCTGTCAATACACCCACTATTTTAAATGATTTACGATTATTTTTTGAAGCTGTTGAAAAACAGTGAACATTCACGAATAGACGGACGCACGATGTGAAGTGCCTTAAGCAACCTGAAGTAATATATAGGGTGCGGTTTGACCAGTCAGGAAGTGAGACTGCTACGCTGGTTTCTGTAACAGGTAACTGGTCGGTTCAGACATCTTGTCTATATAGGTCAAGTTAGGGCGGTCAGTCAGCAGGAATGTGTCAACTTCTTACCTAAGTCAAGATCAATGTCATGACTTCTGTCACACACAAAGGATATGTTGACATAGAATACTTCTTGACTTGTTGACCCTTTTGAACATATTTCTTACTTTTTTTTTCTTTTTTTTTAACACACTTCCCACAGCCCTAACCAACCAATGTAGAGAAAAAAGGTACCGAAAATTAAATATTTTTTCAAAAATACATGTAGGATATCAAATTGAAGATAAGTAAATCCTTAATATGAATCCAGCTTCAGTTACTCAAAATTTCGAAAATAGCTGCCGCCAATGATGTGTCCGTAAGCCCTAACATCTCATGTTACCCTAAATTAATCAAATTTTACATAAAATTGTTGTTTGATTGTGCAATGACTGCAAAAAAACAAGTACAAATTTATGAAAGATCCTGCATCAAATATATTCGCTAAAACACTTTGAAAAAATATATTTTCCAAGTATACAAATGGGTTATTAAATTAAGGAAGTCATTTTTTTGTAATATAAATATTTTAAAGATAATGTTGTTAATATTATACCAATTCAGCGTGTGCAGTGGTACACTAGCTTGTTAGAGCTCAAGATCGCAGTTTCGAAACCTGGCCGAGGCCCTTAGGTTTTTCATCTGGAAGGTGAAAATCCTTGAGCATGCAGTCCTTCTGATGGGACGTTAAGCGGTAGTTCCGAGTCAGTATGATGTCAGGTACTCGTTAAAGACCCAGGTTTAGTTACCTAGTAACCTAGGTAACTAAACCTGGGTAAGCAAACATTTGGACTCCCACAGTAGAGGTCCACCAGAGCGACGAAAGAGAGACCTAACCAAGATACCGAGATTTTATTTATATAAAATAAACAAACTTCCCGACTACGAAAAAAAGTCAAATATGACCCTAAAAAGTCGTCGGTGAATCACCTGCAATGTTCTTCTCAAGAAGGAATTAATGAGGTTTTCGCTCCCACTTCAAAACCAGTCGATCAGAAATTCGTTTTTTCATATTTGGAGTCTAGAGTTCGGAAAACATGAAATTCCGTTGAAAACGTCGCATCGAATTTTTAACAGATTACATAACTTCCCCTATACTTCGTATAGCGGGGGAAGTAAAAGTAGTTAATTAGTCTATAATGGTTTAAGAAAGTCTGTGCGTTACTGTATCGGAGTGAGCTCCCACACTCCTAGCCTGTCATCTCGGTCGTCCTAGTTCTCGCCTTTGGTCTAGTCCACGTATTCTCAAAGATATAAAATAAGTCTTAATGGACCTAACATATTATCAAGTTGACATGCTCATTATTGTTCCATGGGAGACTTGTCATCAATCAAAACTCCGAACACCAGTGATGGAGGGAGAATAGAAGAGATACAAGTGAGACCTGGTAGATAGGCTGCTGCTTGCTGTCTTATGTAAGTAGCTAGACCTGGAACTGGAGTTAGCTCCAACTAAGGCGATAATAACGGTGATCGTCCTGAGGACCGCCATCTTGTCATCAATCAAAACTCCGAACACCAGTGATGGAGGGAGAATAGAAGAGATACAAGTGAGACTCGGTAGATAGGCTGCTGCTTGCTGTCTTATGTAAGTAGCTAGACCTGGAACTGGAGTTAGCTCCAACTAAGGCGATAATAACGGTGATCGTCCTGAGGACCGCCATCTTGTCATCAATCAAAACTCCGAACACCAGTGATGGAGGGAGAATAGAAGAGATACAAGTGAGACTCGGTAGATAGGCTGCTGCTTGCTGTCTTATGTAAGTAGCTAGACCTGGAGCTGGAGTTAGCTCCAACTAAGGCGATAATAACGGTGATCGTCCTGAGGACCGCCATCTCCTGAAGAGTTGTGCAACCTGGCCGGGTCAGCCTGACCCAGGGGTCATGGAGAAAGTACACCCACCTTGTCTCACCTCACCTTACTTATACCTACACTGCATTCAATCTCCTCTGTTCAATAAACCCTCAACATTCGCGAGGGTTCCATTCCGAATTTTGGTCGCGAATCTCCAATTCAAGATTTTAGTTTCTCAAGTTAATATTTTTCTACTCTATGATAATAAAGGATTGAGATGGTTTCTTTCGTAAAAAGATTACACAACTCAGTGTGAATTTCGGGGGTTTTCAAAATCATACATGGTACTTTTCCGAGACGGAATAATTTATTCATTAGTGCTTGGCTTCTATCAATGTGACTACGAATAACATTTCACTATTTTTGCTTACGAATGTTGAGGCTCCTCTAACTCAAGGATCCTGGTTCGATCATTAAACAAAATGCTTTAAAAAAATGCAATTGCATAAACAAAATATATAATTGAACAACTTATATTATTATAATTATACATATGTACATATTAATTTTATGTTTAAAAAAATCGTAAATAGTATCTACATATCATTTGGGCTAAAAGAAATTTGTTATTTTCTTTTGAGATGCATCATTTCGCAACTCGATAAGACTATGCTATATAGAAAAAATTGGACATTAAATAGAACTCATTAAAAGTGTATTTTACAAATTTTATAAGAAGAAATAAGATGTTCTTTTTTAGGTTGAATATTTTCATTTATTTTCTGATATTATTTTGAAAAAATTATTCATTTCACTACATGGACCATAATGTACTGGGAAATTTTAGACAGTAAATCATTGAGGTAGATAATTTTCTTGAACGGTTCCTTGAAAATTTTAATTGTACCGTAGGTTCATTTTAATTAATTCTTAATTTTAGTTTAGAAAAATCTTTATGTTTATGTATTATTGTTTTAAAGAAAGATGGAAAAAAGGGAGGTTGCGAATGTTGAGGGCTTAAGCCTAGTCTCAGGTTGTCTACGAGACATGTCTATAGACCAATCCCCGTCTACGGGCCTGTTGCGAGACCAAAAATCGCAGGTCTTAAGTCCCCCGATCGGAATGGGAGACAGCATGCAACGTTAGACATATTGCGCAACATTTTGACAGTGTGGACGTCACTCGGCGTGTAGAGGCGAGACACGTCCCAGTCTGTCTCCAGCTTCTGAGTGGTGTGGTTCGGCTCTACAGTTATTTTCCAAAATGTTACAGTTCTTTTGAAAGCATGTGGTCGAGAAAGTTTTAAAACTAATTGAAGATTACCATGCGTCTTATTGTTTGTGGGATGTTACGAGTCCCGACTAGAAAAACCGGGTAAAAAGAAAAGTGGCCCTGGAGTGGCTGCCTAGGTCCTTCTTAAGACAGAGCAGTTGCCTTTCAACACCGGAGGCTGTTAGATTCACAGAAGTGTTGTATATCGACTTATAGAATTATTAATAACTGAAGTGAAAGTTTTGAAAATTGATCGAAACAATCTGAGCAAATTTCTCATAAAAACAACGTATTCAGCAAACGAATTCACTGAAATCAATGAAAGACGAAGAGGCAGTGATGCATGTGAAACATTAATTCCTACTCTGAAGCCTGTATATACAAGTAAATTGATGTTGAAGGATAGCAAGAAGCACGACCTCCTATCTCTATTGGAATCCAACCATATTAAAAAGTTTTATGCTACTGTTTTTCAAAATTTATAAATAGGTTTAGTAACATAATAATAATTTTCTTGAGTTGATAATTGCATTATGAACTTTTTTTTTGATAAAGTTGCTATCTTATTTTTATCTTCAATGTATTTAAGCTAATTTTATCTGTACGCGTTTATGTGTAAGCTAATTTTATAAGTTTATTAAGTAAGTTGTAAGTTGAATTTTATCTGTGTAGTTTTAGCTTTTAAAAAGTAACCAACATTTTTGAATTGCGCGTCAATCAAAGTTAATGACAATGAACGGACACAGATTGTCGACAGCTACTGGGCATTGGCCGATTCGCTTAAGCAGCTGTCTGATGTTTCATTGTTGGCTGTATGATCACCATTAAACCTAAGTACAGATATTCAACAACGGAAATCGTCGGGGCTGCAACCAAGCCTTCCATTTCGACATAAATAATGAACGAATAAGAGTTTGCAAGACCTTTTTCAAGGCCACGAGGTTCTTCCTTAGATTATGCTGAACATAGTGGTACTATTTGCACTGTTACAATCGGTGTACTTTGATTTTTATTCTAATCTTCAATATTTTATTAGAAAGCTTCTTACTTGGCCATTTTGACTTTCAGTTAGTAAAATTATTATTATTATTATTTTTTAAATATTTAATTATAATACCTGATACCTACTTAACTATTGCCTCTTTTCTTCCTTCATTCAAGTTTTGGTCGGTGTGATCAAAAACCTACTACTAGATCTAGGCTACTGATGTTGGAGAGGGAGAGGGGGGGGGGATAATCATTCTTTTCAATTTGGATATTTCGACTTGAATATAACTCCAAAGGACATCTAAATAAGAGAATAAAATTTTTTTTAAACTCAATGAAAAAAATGGGAGAGTTTGATTTTAATGAGTTAACTCTATCGAACATAGAGTTAGAAGTGTCACAACTCAAAATTCTGTCGGAGCAGCACCAATTCAGAAACGACACTACTCCCCCCTCCACCCCCCAAGAAATATAAAAAAAAAGTAAAACTCATTGGTTATAAAATAAGTAATGTTACACTGACTTGATGAAACTAGAAAGAACAACGTACGAGCCCTCATTACTTCAAAATAGTTATTTCAAATTACATTTTTCCGTGTCGTTTTACCGACATTCATGATTTTTGACTTGTGTCACTTCTGAAGGGGGTGCGATATGTAGTGACCTATATTTCTTATGTTGACTTAAAAAACATAATTTTTACCCTCTCAAAAATGAATAAATAATATCTATTCATTATTTTTGCTACTGTAACGATTTTTAACCAAAACTCTTAAAACGTGAATATCGCAAAATCAACTTTTTGTTGGTTAACACAGATAGGTACGCTGAACACCGTCCATGTATCAAGCCATGATTTGTTGTTGTCTAGACATAAGAAAGTTTTGTCAGCTATTTTGTATAAAGTGCTCTTTTAAATTCAAAGCGAGTTGCTCCAACTTCCTTAAAGACGGCACGCGGTATCTCTTGTTTTGTTCTCTGAAAGGACCTCGTTATTTTGGGTACTTTCTTTAAACTGGTATTCTCCTTTCAATTCTTACAGCATGAGTTCGTGCAACTAAAATGTCTTATAGCTCAATTGAAGGTTGGTTGATTGGTTATTGAGTCTAAAACAGTATCATTTAAGTATTGTCACTCTATCATCTACTTCTGTTCTGCGCCAGGCTATTCTCAGGAGAGCAACAGTGTCTTTTATTTTGTTCTTACCTTGAAGCTCCAACAAAGTCCTACACAAAGACCTCAACACTCCTTATGTCCAAGACGTAATCCAGTCGCTCTGCGCATGTCCTCTCAGTCCCATCCCGACAACTCTTCACGCCGTCTAAGACGACACTGGCCTAGCGATCTTCTTTGAATTAATAACGAGACTATCTAAGGGAGTGTCAGCACTGACTGGTTTCGGGACCATCGTTTAACGTCTAATGCGAAGGACAAGCTCACGTTTTTTTTTTTTAGATAAAAGCCTAAGGACCTTGGTCGGGTTTCGATCTTTCAACTATTTTTAAAATAAAAGAAACTCAGAATAATTATTAGTATTAATTAATTATTGACATTTATTTATTTTTTATGAACCAAATATTTGTTAAGTCGTGGCTGAAGACGGTAGCAATACCGAAAGTACTCCCATATATTTTATATATCTTGTGAAATAGAAAATATAAAAAACATTCGTGTTTTCTTTATAATTTATTAAGTGTTTCACAATCTCTCTGCAAAAATGTTAAATATCATATAATTATAAACCATAGCTTTTCAATTAATGGGGAAGAGAAGTTCAGCAAATCTCTTTGCAACAATCAAATTGTTCCGTCTCCATGATAACTAGAGAAATTTTGTAGTGTCCCCCGGAAGTCAATTTAATTGGTAATGAAACATGGTTAATTGTCACCTTAAATGTCAGCGGACCCAGCCCCTTCTGTGAGGCTTAGTTATAATTTATAAGGTGAAAGTATTGACTAAGGAAAAAGTAGTTAGATGTTTTATTGGATGGACATGGTACAATGATATCATTGTATCTTCGAGCTAGCGCTGAACAGGAGTTGTGGCGAACAATGGTCCGAATTGCGAATCTAGCTGATCATCAAAATTTGGATTTCAGAATTTTTAAAAAAGTAACCCAGTTGAGTGAGAGCAAAAGGTACATATAGACACCAACAATCGCAACAAGTAGACTCGTCAACATGTTGCAGTTGTTGAACGGCATCACGTCAATGAATATTGTTGATGATACCTTGAATCTGTGTTTTCCATATTAAATGGGAAACATCGCTCAATGTGGAGTAGACGCTGTGAACCAATTTAATCATGCCCGGGCTTTAACTACGAGGTCTTATCGCCTACCATCAGAGCACTCTTTCATCGCTCTGGTGGACATGAGCCCGACTCTTAGAACTTTTATCTGGGAGTCCAGGTTTATTCACCTAGGGTAGGGGTCTTTAACGCGTATCTGACATTGTGCAGGATCAGGACCATCGCTTAACGACCGATCATAAGGACAACATGCTCAGGGTTCTTTACCTTCACAGATAAAAAACCTAAGCTCCTCAAATCAATTTAATATAATTATTTTCAATAATATTTTAGAAGATGGCATACAGACCACCCCTAAACCTGACAACTCCACTGTATATAGTGTGCATATACTCATCTAGTGACTTGGACCAAACTCGTCAGCAGTATTTGCGAAATAAGTTGTTCCCAAATCTTCCCAGCTCTCTCCCTCACCTCTTCCTGACTGCTCTTCATATCCTGACTGACACATAAAGAAAAGAAATAATGGATCATCAATATATCGTACATATGTAACCAGAATGGAGCAGTTACAAATCATTTTGAATAGAACCTCTCAAAGTAACCACTATTCTTTCCAAGTTGCTATTAAATTTCTCTTTTTTTCTCATGGTTATATTTGCCTGCCTCTATCAACGCGTACCGTCATTCCATACTTTTTTTTTTTTTTTTACATTTTGCTTCGAGTTGCCATAGTATTTTGAGGATATTAGGATCAAAATGAGACAATTTATGCAAAATCTCTTTATGTAAGAATACATGGAGTGTATAATTTATTCTACTCCACTACGGTGTAAATATCTATTTACCAAGCAATTTGCTCGTGCGATTTTGAAAATAGGCTACGTTTTAAACTGTAGTAATTTCATTTTTGATGTTATAGACATGATATTCTAATAGATTAAACTATGTTAAAAAAAATTTTTAAATTGTTTCATTTTTCCTTTAGTAATGGTGCAAAAATCCGAGATCGAGTTTTTACCAGATTTTTAGGTTTCAAGATCTGTTTTTGCGATGATATCTATGTGTATATGATAGGAATTTTTTGAACGCTCTAACTCAAAAATGATTGTAGCTATGAACTATGAAGATGAAATGTAGATGTCACATGTGCTAACTTAGATCTGATTAGGTTTTGACCGAAATCGGACCAAAAATAAGACCACATCACTTCTGGAACTAAGTACTCTTTGCAAGATACCACATCACTTCTGGAACTAAGTACTCTTTGCAAGATACCACATCACTTCGGGAACTAAGTACTCTTTGCAAGATACCACATCACTTCGGGAACTAAGTACTCTTTGCAAGATACCACATCACTTCTGGAACTAAGTACTCTTTGCAAGATACCACATCACTTCGGGAACTAAGTACTCTTTGCAAGATACCACATCACTTCTGGAACTAAGTACTCTTTGCAAGATACCACATCACTTCTGGAACTAAGTACTCTTTGCAAGATACCACATCACTTCTGGAACTAAGTACTCTTTGCAAGATACCACATCACTTCGGGAACTAAGTACTCTTTGCAAGATACCACATCACTTCTGGAACTAAGTACTCTTTGCAAGATACCACATCACTTCTGGAACTAAGTACTCTTTGCAAGATACCACATCACTTCGGGAACTAAGTACTCTTTGCAAGATACCACATCACTTCTGGAACTAAGTACTCTTTGCAAGATACCACATCACTTCTGGAACTAAGTACTCTTTGCAAGATACCACATCACTTCTGGAACTAAGTACTCTTTGCAAGATACCACATCACTTCTGGAACTAAGTACTCTTTGCAAGATACCACATCACTTCGGGAACTAAGTACTCTTTGCAAGATACCACATCACTTCTGGAACTAAGTACTCTTTGCAAGATACCACATCACTTCTGGAACTAAGTACTCTTTGCAAGATACCACATCACTTCGGGAACTAAGTACTCTTTGCAAGATACCACATCACTTCTGGAACTAAGTACTCTTTGCAAGATACCACATCACTTCTGGAACTAAGTACTCTTTGCAAGATACCACATCACTTCGGGAACTAAGTACTCTTTGCAAGATACTTAAGTTTATGACATAATCAAAAATCTCATCAAATAAATATTGTAGAATAAGAAGAAGCCTGAAGTTTGAAGCCTTTGTCTGAGTCTGTGTGTCTGTCTGTGGCATCGTAGCTCCAAGACAGCTGAACCTGATTTCAAAGCGGTTTTTTCGTTTCAAAAAATGGTATTTGCGAGATGGTGGAAATCGGGTATGCCGTCTCCAAGATCATCAGGTTTCATCAGAGCCTCTGTAGGAATCTCGGCCTCAATTACAGCTAGAGACTTGGAGTTTGAGCTCAAATGTTTTAAAGTCCAAGCCGCCCCCCCTTCCCCCCCCCCCCACCAAGCCTCCCCCCTAACCCTTCAAGCCCCCCCCCCCCCCCCCCCCCCCCAATGTAGATTGCAGAAATTTATTTATATATGAATGTATAAGAGTTTCGTTTTACACTTTTTTGAACCGAGTCTTGAAAGTGTTGTACCATATCGGGTAACTAGAAAACAGGCACAAAGCCTGGATAAATACTTGTTAGAGAAGGCACCATGAAGGCCGGACAGGCGAGTGGTTCAGCGGTCTGGCGGTTAGCAGATTTAATAGTCTTCTCCAGAGGTCACAGAACCTTAAAAAATATATGAAACCGTAAATGTGTTACCGATTACAAATAATTGAGTAACGAGAGTACCATGGCAACTAGGTCATCAGACGAATCTCCCATTCCAAAATTCTACGCTTTTGGCGGGATATGTGCCGAAAACAGTTCTGAAATGTTGTCTTGAAACTTATTTTTTTAGAAGTTAGCTCGTTTTACGCTTACTTTTAAAAATACTGAATTGTATTTTTTAATTGTTTTGCCTTACCTATATGATGAGGCAAGCTCGAAAGCCGGCTAGCATAAAATAATATAATACAACATTTTTATGGGAAGTGAAAAGTAATGTTTGTTTCATATTTGTAACTGCGATCGTTTGAGTGAAATTAGAGTGTCGTACAGAATTTGGGCCACCCTGTATATCTATTTTATACCCTCCCCCCTCAAAAAAAAGCTGCTTATCTATAATCCAATTTATTTTAACAAGAAAAAAAATAAGTTCACAGCCTGATTAGTAGGCATGAGATAGGGAGATTTATCATCTGTGCATAATGAAGTTATTCTTTTATGATGTTGAAAGAGGTTCACATTGTTAATTTTGGTTTAGGACAAAATGGCTTTTTCTTAACTTTTTTTTCTCAATTTAGCCTGGGATCAACCAGGAAGCAGGGGCAATGGAGGTGATTGTGCAATACAGAGATGAGGGGAGTTAGTTTGGGAACGGTGTGCTCTCCAGCCTCAGGTTCACACAGAGCCCTCTCTCATAATAATGAGCTGATCTGGAGATGGGGCAACATCAACGACCCACTGACACAGTCCGTCCACTCTTCTCCCAGTCTGGGAATTTTATGCTACGTATAGTTTTGTTTTCTGGAATGCAATATCCAGCAATGATACATCTATTTCAGCTTTTTAGGGCGTCGGTAGCTCGGAGGTGTGCTAGCTTACTGAGCTCAAGATCGCGAGTTCGAACCCCGGCCGAAACCCCCAACAGAGTGACAAAAAAGCGCTCTGGTAGTAGGCAGTATGACTTCGTAGTTAAAGCCAAGGCCTGAGTCAGAATAACTAACTCTATTTGTGAAAACTGACATTATTGCAGAGATATTGTGAAATAATTCAAATGAACTTGAAAGAAATAAAACTTGTTTATTTATTCTTGCAACCTAGTATATACAGGACAAACTGGTAGACAATTCAAA
This sequence comes from Aradus depressus, assembly GCA_963662175.1. Lineage (NCBI taxonomy): Eukaryota > Metazoa > Arthropoda > Insecta > Hemiptera > Aradidae > Aradus > Aradus depressus. The sequence continues at coordinate 32,223,363 of OY759215.1, forward strand.
CAAAGACTCAAAGAACATATATCAGAAATAGATACTAACATGGACACAACACACAACATTACAAAATCAACATTTTCACAACACATCAACCAACACAAACATACATTTGATAAAGACACAGGCATAAAATACCTTCATTTCTGCGAAAAAAGCCCATTGCTCAACTCATTAGAACAATTAGAAATAAACAGAACTTTAAAAAATGGAAATTGTATGAACGATCAAACCAATCTAAAATATTCCCCTTTACTGTCACCAATAATATGACCCTCCAGTCGATGTGCACAGGTACGTTTAAATATACATAGAATTTACCAATAAATATATATATACATATATAATTTATCTGAATCTTACCAATGCGTGAATCTTGCCAATAGATATATATATATATAATTTAGAGTATAATAATTTTAATTAGGATGTAATTGGAACCAATTATTTTTGATTGGTTAATGTTGTATTATTCGTCTGTTCATTGTTAATGCTTTATACCTAGACCTTAGAAGGGGTCACACATTTGAAATATGGGGACCGCCTTGTCATAAAATATCTCACAGCTTGACAATTTAGCTTAGTTAGGAATGTCTGACGTCATGGGGAACATCAGGGGGGAGGGTAAGGGGTTCCTCGAGAGGCTGACATTCTGTAATATTAACTTAGTCTTATCTCTTATGCTTTTGGCTGAGGATGGTAGAAATACCGAAAGTACTCCCATGTAAATATAGTTGGTTAAATTAGACAATATCATAAATAAACAAGTTTTATTTCTTTCAAGTTAACTCTATTTGGCTAAAATCAATGTAAATCAAAGTCTAAAACTTTCACGGATAAACGAAGCATTGTCAGTAAGTAATAATACATTAGTTGATGCCATTATTCCGATTCAGTATATTTTTTTTACGTCAACATTAGTGGCACATATATAAACAATTGTTCAAAAATTTAAAAAATAGCAGAATATATTCAACTCAAAAAGTAAAATAGGTATAATAATAAACATCTTTATAACAAAGAGCCTAGTAACAAAGAAACTGTTTGCTAAATAACTATTTACAATACATCTCCTATAGGACGGTTACTTCTTTTAGTCTGGAACCAATCTGTCAAACCACGTAAGTCAAGCAGGAGAAGGGAGTTGTCTACATATTGTCAAGACAATTGGTATCCTCATTTAACTAAAAGGTAATATCGCCTACTACCAGAGAGCTCTTTCATATGTGATAGATGTTGTGGGACTAGATTTCTAATAGAAATAAAAGACGTTGTCTTCCCACTGTTTTATTTATACCAGAACCGGTTTTCGACGCAACAGCGTCATCATCAGTGGTTCATCCCACCCACACACTGGCCAGTTATCTTCCAACCGCTGTGCTGTGTGGGTGGGATGAACCACTGATGATGACGCTGTTGCGTCGAAAACCGGTTCTGGTATAAATAAAACAGTGGGAAGACAACGTCTCTTATTTCTATTAGAGAGCTCTTTCGACACTGGTGGACATGAGCGGGATTACTAAATTTGCCTACTTAGGTTTATTCACCAAGGGTAGGATTCTTTAAACGAGAACATGACATCGCACAGGCTCGGTTAGTTAGTTGGTTATTATTACTCATGTCCGGGCATTAACTACGAGGTCATATCGCCTAATACCAGAGTGCTCTTTCGACACTGTGGTGGACATGAGCCTGACTCTACTGTGGGAGTCCTTAATTTTGCCAACCCTAAATTTTTATTCATCTAGGGTCTTTAACAAGTACCTGACATCGTACAGGCTCCATATCATCGCTTAACGTCCCACCCAAAGGACAGCGTGCTTAAGTAGTTTTTTTACCTTTTTTCACCTCCCATATAAAAAAACTAAGACCTTTGCTGGGTTTTTGCTCAGCAGACTTGCATGTAAGGGTAATTTTGGAGTCACGGTGTCAAAAAATATGAAATTCTGATGAAAATTCAACATCGAATTTGTGGCCTTTCTTCATAACTTTCCCTACACTTCGTATAGCTGGAAAAGTAATAGTAAGTAAAATTTCATGAAATCGTAGACAGGAAATATGCACACAATTACAGAATAATTGAAAAGATTTGACCTGAGGAATCTTCTACTGATATGTGCCAATCGACATCTGTCATACTCACACACATATTTTCATTGGATCAAACGAACAGAACCTTGTGAAAAAAAAAGACAAATAATGTTTGACAGACAACAATGTCGGCTAGAGGAGATGCATAACACAATATGAGATATGCAACCCTCTCAGAGATCCATCAGGCGAGTTACATCATGGGGACTCGACGTAACTCGGCTCCCACCGTAGCTCAGCCCTGCTAGAACAGCGCTAAGTGCCATCCCATCACAGATCAGAAGACTGACTCTACATATTTGGTAGCCGGAGGCCTTCATCCTCTTTAATTACTTTTAGATGTCACTTCATTAATTGTCTACATTAAACGGCCAACATCATTCCACTTTCTACTCTGTTTTGACTTCTTTCCACAATTTATAGTCATTGAATTACGCGATATTAGCAATAACCTTATGCACAGTAATGATTAAATTCTAACGCATGACATTTTTTTTCGTTTTTACTTCCCCAGCTGTACAAAGTATAGGGAAAGTTATATAATCGGCCAGAAATTCAATGCGGAGTTTCAACAGAATTTCATACTTTCCGAACTCCTGATTCCAAAAATTATAAAAAAAGTAACGATAACTCCTGATATAATGAATGTATCAATAAAAAATTTTAAATGTGTATTCAGTATCCTCTAAGAACTACACATACTGAGTTTCAGCCAAATCGATCAAAAGGAAGGTGGGATTAGCGATAGGCTCAACACAAAAACTCTAATAACTGCCGTTGCAATGCCATTGTAATGAATATATTGACATACACTTTTCAGCAAAGTCGCTCGAAGAGAAGGGGGGACCAGAGAAGAGGGTTTGACTCAAATGCCCTAATAATTGCCGATGTAATGAATGTATCGACACAAAATTTAGTATGAGAATTCAGATGTCACGGCGAAGATACGGTGCTGCCGGATGGTGACATCACCCCTCCAAACGGCAGCGTACGTTGCTACTACAGACTCAAAGAGCAGCCCTCCTCAGGGTTACCAAGGCCTAACGTACAGTTTCCACGGCTGCGCTGCAGGTGCTGGCGGGGGCTCCACCCATAGACCTAGTCTTGGATGGAGCCGTTCACCTCGTACTTCTGCAGACGCGGCTTACCACTGAAAGCAGACACGGACGTGGCACCGAACCACCTTCGCCTATTCCCCGAGCGTCCGGACGCGCCTTGACCCTCCATGGATACAACCAGACCACTGGATGTCACAGGTGCTATCAGGTCACGGCGACTTCAGGGCCAAGCTCTTCTTCTTTAAGAGGAAGGACAGCCCTGCCTGCTCGTGTGGCGGCGTCGAGACTGCGGTCCACGTAGTCCTCGAATGCCAGCTATACGACGGGCCCAGGGCGGCGCTGATTCTCCGGACAGGATCGTACCTGGGACTGAACCTGCCGAGACTGATGACGGAGGCAGGCTACCTGACTTTCAGTCGGTTCGTCTCTTCCTGGCGGAAAATTAAGAAAGCCTTTCTAACCCGGTGCCGGGGGCCCCGCCGACCGCCGACAGGCGCAGCGGCAGCTGCCCCCGGCTGCGGGAAGTAAGCAGAACAGAACCCCCCGAAGAACCGTAGCCATCGAGCCGGTCCACAGCCGTCCATAGCAACATCTATGAATTGTAAATAAACGGAGAAAGGAGAAGAATACCTATTTCCCAACGAAACTAGGGTGATGTGACCGACCTCCTCAGGGGGTCAGGGGCACCCAATTTAAAAAAATTAAAAAATATATGTGACTATAGAAATCAAATATTGCGTTTTAGACCAAACGGACGATTGCCTTTGGAGGGAGAGCGAAATCGTTATAGATTAATTCGTGTTGGGTGATGAGTGTAATATGTTCTAAATAGATAAAAACACTTTACAATTGTTGATTATTTATACTAAATATTTGATTATAATATGAATATAGTTTAGAATTAAATATTTTATTTTTTGTTCTATTTTTTATTATTATTTATATTTTGTGTATATAAGATGTATTATTGTTGTTCTTTCACAGAAGTAATGTAAGTATATTGGTATGCATTTATCTTTTTTGTTTGTAAACTTATTTAAATAAGTATACTTTACAAATTGTAAATTGTATGTATATTGGGCTCAGTCCTATCAATAATTATTACAATTATTATTGTAGACTATTCATGAATAGTTTTTCTCACAACTTAAAATTCAATTTTATATACCGAAGGTCAGCAGAAGTTTCTCTTTGCAAGTCAGCTAACCTCGGAAATTAACATGGAGTCACTTAGGCTAATGAAGCTTTGAGAAAGTTTTCTCGAGATTATTCTTTTTAACATCATCACTGTTGACCGTTTTATCTTCATGCAAGTATACAACTCAAAAAATAATCCGTCAACATTTAGATCATTACGTAAGAAGGGGAGGTATATTGTGCTCCTTGATTTGGGATGATGGACCCGTGTGTCCTCTGTGATTGATGGACTCTGGGGTAATGTCTGCAGACCGGATCTGTTGATAAAGGCATAGGTTCCGTTTTCCCGGAGGAACCATCTTCTTTTGGTCATTTTTTTGATTTTTGATGGAGCACACTTCTTCTTCAGACAACAGCTCCAACTGGACTTTCTCTAGTAAGGGTCATCCCTCCATTACGTAATTCCATTAGAAATCAACCTTCATGATAATTGAATTTGAACCTTTCTATACAAGTTTTAGTTGGGACATCAGTGGATCTTTAAAGCGCCGTCGAATGGTCTGTCTCATGGAAATAATGGAGTATCGCTCTCTGTCAACTTCTCACTGGGCATTACCAATAGTATAGTTGAGCAGAAGAAAGAGGGATGTTGTCATGTCGAGGCATCAAACTGCTCGTATATTCACGAAACTTCATGGTTATTTATATGGCTCGACAGCTTTACGCTAATTTATTTAATAAAATTTATTTCCCCATTTATTAAGGTATACGGGAAGTTATGTAATAGGTCAGGAATTCGATGGTCTCTAGATTCCAAATATGAAAAAAAAAAAGTCTGCCTATCAGTGTGTTTGTAAACATGAAGACTCCCGATAGAATGAATATATCGACACGAAATTTTATATGTGAATCCAGAACCCTCTAACGACGACGCCTACTGTTTTTCAACCAAATCGACCAAAGGTAACAGGGGATTAGGGGGAGGCCTAACAGAAAAGCTCTAATAACTGCCGGTAGAATAAATGTATCGACATGAAATTTAATGTTTATAGACAAAAGTATAAAAACTTTAGACATAACCTGTCAAATTTTAGCGATATCGATTAAAAGGATGGGGTTTCAAAAATTCTTATAACTGCCGATATAATGAATTTATCGACACGAAATTTAGTATGAGGATTTATGAGCCCCTATGTAAGTTCAACTGTTGAATATTAGCGCAAACGGTGGACTAGTTTTGGAGGGGAGGGGGGCAAAAATTGAATTCTGACACCCGATAAAATGAATATATCGACACGAAATTTCATATGTGAATCCAGAACCCTCTAACGACGACACCTATTGTTTTTCAACCAAATTGACCAAAGGGAACAGGGGATTGGGGGGAGGCCTTATATAAAAGCGATAGTAACTGTCGATAGAATAAATGTATCGACATGAAATTTAATGTTTATAGTCTTAAGACATAACCTGTCAAATTTTAGCGATATCGACTAAAAGGATGGGGGTTTCAAAAACAACAATAACTGCTGATATAATGAATTTATCGACACGAAATTTAATATGAGGAATTTGGAGCTCCTATGTAAGTCAACTGTTGAATATTAGTGCAAACGATCGACTAGTTTTGGAGGTGGGGGGCAAACATTTTATTGATTAATCGTTCTGGGGAAGTACATTGCCGGTGTTTCCCTGAATACTTTTTTTTTTACTTTGCCTAATTTTTATGAAAACGTATTAACATATTGTTAGTCTTAAAATTTTGAGGATTAGTCTGACAGGATAGAATTAGATGTGATATTCGGTCGTTTGTTTTGAGATCCTCACTCCCGCTAATAAGGATGCTAATCTATGAATGTATATTCATGATAATACAGAATCTAAATTTCAGAAGGTAATTGGAGCCTTGCTGTTAATATACCCTAAAATGGCATGGAAGAAGAGGTAGTCGTTGAGGAATGGTGGTGGAGGGAGGGGGATCCAGCCTGTAAACTCTTATCTGGTTTTATGTTGTACTCAATAGAAAGTATTTTTAGGAGCGACGGCTAATTTATTTGAGGGGGGGGGGGGGATGGGGGAGACCCTCTGCGTGACGTCCGTGAGTTTGAAGATTATACTTCAACCGACTTACTGACGTTTTATTAACATCATAGGATTACATTTCATTACCCGATAAAAACACCTTTATTTGGTCCTGAAGAAGTCGGGACTGTGGACGACGATGTGGCAGAGGTTCCCTAATACCAAAGGTAAACGGCTTCCGAAACACTCCGCATCCTAGTCTTGAATGCTACCTCAAAGATGAAGTCTCGAACTTCGGGAAAACCCAGTTCCATTCGTATCTGAGAATTCCTTACCATCCAAGGTGAAGAACATTGTTTCCAAATCTGACCTTTTCTTAATGTTGGTCTGTCTTGTGTACAGCCAAGTAGGAAGACATGCGTGTGCGATGAGTGCGGTGTAGAGTAGTGTGGCAGATTCATGTCGGATTGTTCTGGATAATAGAGTGAGGAGTGTTTGGCAGAAGTTAGCTCAAGTGACATCTACATAACAAATTTCAAGTTCATTTCTTCAATTTTTGTTGAGAAAGAGCGCTCACGAAGTTCCAATCACATTCACACATCGCGGAAATAGAAAGTGAAAGAGAACATGAAAAACTTGCAATTCCGTTGAAAACTCAATCTCGGATTTTCGGAAAATTACAATACTTCATTATATCTGTAGCAGTCATCACATCACTAGAATTGTCAACTGTAACCTTCCCTTCAATGACTGCTACCCCCAGTGTTGCCACATTACCAGGAAACACATTAATATTTATTATTCCAGATTCCCGGCGTGCACTGCAGGGTAACCAGAGTATCACCTCCAGACAGTGTGATATGGTGTGTTGAGATAAATTATAGCGCCCACATGTACTGAAAATAGTTTGTTTTGAGCTAATTTTTATGCAATCTGGACAGAGGTAGGTTAGGGGTCTTTAACGAGTACTTGACATCGCACAGGAACCATCGTCTAATGTACCGTCCGAAGGAGGTATCACTCTATCTCTGAGCTACCGGCGCCATCTTTATTTATTTGTTCATATAATTCTTAAATATCTTAGTTTCGTGAGGGCCCCAGTAGCTCAGAGATTGCGTAAAAGCCTACTGAGCTCAAGATCGCGGGTTCGAAACCCGGCTGAGACCCTTAGGTATCTTATCTGGCTGGTGTAAAAACCTTGAACATGCCGTTAAGTGTTGGTCAGGAGCATGTACGATGTCAGGTGACGAAGAGCACTCTGATACTAGACGATATGACCTGAATCATTAATTTTTATTATTTATTATTTGAAATATTATTTATTTATTATAACTAGTTAGCTACGATCCTCCTCTCCGCTTCCTTGGAGATTCTGCCTCAGTTATCAGTTATCCAGGATATCAATGGTCGCATTATCTTAGTTAAATACTTGAATTCCCAACATATTTCTGAGTAAGGTTCCGGCTCATTCCCTAAAATTTTCCCAATTCCCAGAAAATTTCTTCTGGGAAAAATATGAATAATTTTTTTATATTAAAAATAATGAAAAATTAGGAAACAAACATATAAAAGAAAAAAAAAAATTGAAAAAGTTAATGCTGAGGTGATATGGGTTCGACAGCAAATTCGTTCCCAGGCGGTCATTATTGTCATATTCCTCACTATTTTTTTTGTATGAAAAACTAAGTGAAATAAGGATGTAAAAGTGTGATGGAAAACTGATTCTCATATATTTTTCTTCATTGAGTTTTTTTTAATTTTTCTTTTGTATATTAATGTTATCTGAGAAACAAGCAAGCGTCCATTTAGAAAGGTGAAATCTACTTCGTGAAAAACTCATCATATATGTTTTCACCTTATAATGCAGCTGTTTATATGAGTGACGTGTGCAGTATGTCAGATCATATCAGATCCATCATTCCAGGATATTAAATTTCATTCAGTGTCAATTTTAGGTGTACACCTCATGAAGAGAAGGGGAAAAAATAAAAAATTCATGGCAATGTACTTGGTAAGAATTAATCATTGATGTTTGGCTGTCACCAAAATCAATAACGAATTGGGTTTATTTTTAGTATCTGATTTACATAGGGACTTGAGAATCCGCATATACTAAATTGTGTGTCTACACACTTCCATTAAATTAATAGTTATTAGGGTTTTTGAGTTGAGTCGACTCAAAAACCCCAAAAACTATCGATGTATCAACATGAAATTTATTATGAGTAAAGCCCGGATTCCCGTGCAATTGGATTTTCTTTTCGCTTGCTTGAAGTCATTAAATAACAATTTATTTTTATGAATTAAGGCATCCTGATTAATATACATAAATTTTATTTTGCACGAAATTGCACGTTTTTAACGTTTTTGGCAAAATTGCACGTTTTAGGTTTTTACTGCACACAATTGCATATTTTGTCGTAATTAGAAAACTTATTTATCAATTAGTTTAAAAATGTATATGTTACTGTTAATTTGATAAATTTGGTTATTATACATAATAACTGGTTATTATGTATAATAACCACCGTTCTTGGTTAATATAACAAATTATTCACAGTTTCTTAACATTTATCATATTATAACATTATATTATATATTATAAACCAGTTATTATACATAATATAAAACTCACCTTGTTAATATAATAAATTTTGCTTTCACAAAAACCTGATTGCCTCCGAGTTTTGAACGACGGGAGGGGCAGATATATCGTTCCGCCGGCCGTAGGCCGGCACACCTTCCCCCTGAATTTGGTACCATCTATTGTGATTTATTTGTTTCAGATTTTTGATGTCTTGCAATTTTGATAAATTGACAAGAGCGCATCAAAGGGTAATTGCAACTGAACTCATCCAGGAATTTAAGCTACATTATTTGGAGACAAATAAATCACAATAGATGGTACCAAATTCAGGGGGAAGGTGTGCCGGCCTACGGCCGGCGGAACGATATATCTGCCCCTCCCGTCGTTCAAAACTCGGAGGCAATCAGGTTTTTGTGAAAGCAAAATTTATCATATTAACAAGGTGAGTTTTATATTATGTATAATAACTGGTTAATATGATAAATATTAAGAAACTGTGAATAATTTGTCATATTAACCAAGAACGGTGGTTATTATACATAATAACCAAATTTATCAAATTAACAGTAACATATACATTTGTTAATAGACAAATTTACAACAGTTCTGAGAAAAATCCCGGATATGACCATCTCAAAATGTACAATGAGGTCATAAATGGTGAAGATATTAGATTGGATCTACAACCTGATATTATAAGCAGCTACGAAAAATTCTATCAGAAGCGTCAGCGTCGAGAGATCGTTTTCCTAGCTAAAGCACAAAAAAAGCGATAGGCAGCACAGTTTTTCAGACAAGAATTTTGAATTATATGAGTCTGTATTAGGTACGGGAATTAAAAATGGGGATATTTTTGTTAAAGCGAGCTCTTAACGAAAAACGACCTGTTTATTTTAAAGTTATTTGTTTGTTGTGTTAATGAAAGTATGCCCCGTCAGAATCTACAACTTTGGCCCATCTATCAGGCAAGAGATGGATCCCACGAAAAAAGAAATCCTGCTCCTTTGAGGCAATCCCTTCATCAAGCCATTTTTAACATCATCATAAATATTGAAGTGCTGCTAGAAAAGGGCTGACTGCAGGACCGGTACAAATGGTAATCTGAAGGAGCGATATCTGGGCAATACGACGGCTGCGGTACAATTTCCCAGTTTACTCCTTGAAAGTAATTTTTCACGGATTTTTTAACATGTGGTCTGGCATTGTCATGGAGTAAAATCATATTTTCATGTCTATTCTCCCGCTTTTCGTTAAGAGCTCGCTTTAAACGCATTAATTGCAGTCGATACCAGTCACCAGTAATGGGTTCAGATGGTTGCAGCAGCTCATAATAAATTACTCCCTTCTGATCCCACCAGATACAGAGCATTATCTTTGACCTATGGATATTCCGTTTTGGCGTCGGTGGACCGAGTTCACCTGACTTCTAACTGCTCTGCGATTCGGATCGTCATAATAAACCCACTTTTCATCTCCCGTAATAATACGATGCAAAAATCCTTTCCTTTTTTCCCTTTGCAGCAACAATTCTCAAATGGTTTTTCGTCGTTCAATGTCCCTCTCTTTTAACTCGTATGGCAGCCAAGTTCCAAGTTTTTGAACCATGCCCATAACATATAAACGTTTACCAATTGTTTATCGATCAACATTTGATATTTCTCCCAATACTTCAAGTGTCTAACGTGGATTGTCGTTTAGTAATTCTTCCAATTTCTAGTTTTCAAATTGTTTTGGCTGCCCTGCATGGTCCATTCAAATTCATTGTTTTTGAATCTCTTAAACCACTTTTCGCAAGCGTTTTGAGAAGGAGCATGTTCATTATAGACTTCCAATAGCAAATGGTAGTTTTGTGCTGCAGTTTCTTTAGAAAAAAAATAATGCAACATCACTTGCCGCAAATTCACTTTATTGGGCACAAAACCTTCCATTTTAAATTTATTTTAAAAATAGTTGTTGACACCAGCCAAATGCTAAAGCATTAGTATAAATACTAAATATAAAAGGATAATTATGATACTTGTTTATAAACATCTTAGCAAATAAAAAAAAAGTCAACAGTATGACTAATAACCCCTTGTAGAAAATCCCCATTTTTAATTCCCATACCTAATAATTAAAATATAGAGGTAAAAAAAACTTGTGTTTTCAGTAAATATTTTTTATAAATTGTATAAATAAATACTATTAGGCTTTTTACTTTATAGATTTATTTTTAAAGCCTACCCAATTTTATGCTGAACAACAACATTTATTTGGACCAGCAAGATGATGCTTTACACAAATATATAATAATAATAAAGGATTTAAAATAGGAAGTCCTGGTACAGTCTTTGTTTGAGTCGCCTCCCAGGAGTAGGCGCTCCTAGACTGTAGTGTACAGCCCCGGAACAATGTACAAGGCCTTCGTGGTGATTCTTCACAAGCTTCTCAATGTGAGCTGCAAATTGAGGAACTCCCAGTTCTTCGTGGATTTTATGATTCCTGACAAACCAGGGTGCGTTTGTTGCTATTCGGAGTACTTTATTTTGAAATGTTTGTAGTCGTTTCATGTTAGTGTTGTTGGTACCGATCCAGACTGGACAGGAGTATGTTAGAAGTGGAAGTAGGAGTGTCTTGTATAGCAGAATAGTCCATTTGGTTTAAGTGGCGTGTTTCTGTTTATGAGAGGGTAGAGGGTGTTAAGTCGTGAATATGCTAACTGTAGTTTTCTGTTAATGTGTAGTTTCCATGTGAGTCGTGTATCTAAAAGTACTCCAAGAGAGCGCATACCCTGGTCCTTGGGGTTCCAGAGAATTGGGAGGTCATCAATTTGCAGCTTGATCTGTTCTTCTATGGAGAATCTGCGGAGAGTGAAAATTTTGGCTTCGGTCTTCCCTGCGTTCAGTTTGAGCCTCCATTTTGAAAACCAGTGAGAAACGTCTGTCAGGGTTTTATGCTGAAAAAAAACAGTTATTTAATTTACAAATTACATCCAATTTTTATTTTTTTCGCAGAAAAACAGTTAATGGCAGGATTTCATTTTTTGTTGCATATCTTTGCACGTTTTGGTCTTTTTAGTGCACGTTTTTTTAATTTTTTACTGCACGAAATCCGGGCTCTAATTATGAGGATTCAGAAGCCTCTGAGCACACATTGATTTTCAATCTAATCTATTTCAGGGGAAGAATGAAAATTTGGTCGATTAATTTGTGCTGGGGAAAGTACATTTCCGGTGATTTTTGTTGCAACTTGGAAATCTAAAAGTCATCAGTGACCATGTACTTCCCCAGCACGAATTATTAAATTAAGTGCTCGCTCTCTCACCACAACCTTTGTTAACTTAGATTGAAACCTTATATTAAATTTTGTGTCGATATACTCATTATATCGATAGGGTTTCTGAGTTAAGTGTCACCCCTCTATTCCTCCCTTCCTCCTGCCGATGGCTGAAAATCAATAGGTGTCGCCCTTAGGGGTTTCAAAGGACTCAAATATCATTTCGCGTCAATACATTCATTCTATAGCGAGTTGTTGTATTCACAACCCACGGACAAACAGGATTTTTTTAAAATATTTGGAATGGAAAGGAAGAAACAAGAAATTCCGTTGAAAAGTCAACTTCGAATTTCTGCCAGATTCATGTATATATATTGTGATAATTATAAAAGATTAATAAATAATAATAATAATAAACAATAAGAGTTACCACATTTCCTGTAGAAATTTGATCTCTTTTCTTTATTTAAATGTTGATTTCTACAGTAGTTTTTCGAAAATGGCCCTAAAAAAATATTATCAATAATTTATGACGTGCAATTTTTAAGAAAGTACACGTATACAACAAAAAAATTCCATTTAACAAACTTTACTCTTAGATTTATAAAGAGATGCCAGTTTTTTAATAATTTTAAATAATATTAATTCTAATCCAAAGGTTTTCCAAATGATATTACTGGGCCAACAGGGAAGATGCATAGAATAAAATTTTAAAGGACAAATATTTGGGTTTATTTTCTTTATTTACACATTTTAATTAAAAAACTAAACATTGAACAAAACAAAACAAAAAAACCAAAAGAACAAAATCATAAAACTAAATACTTAAAAACTATTCTTTTTGTTTGGGAAGATTGAAAAAAATAAATGATTAAAAGTACCTTCTTGACGTCTCTGCCACACAATTTAGACCTCGACAACTCTTCACATTTCAATTTCACCTTTAGTCAACTTTTATATAATTGTTCAACTTCACTAAAAACAAACATCTCAACTTTAAGTGCACTGTTCCAGAGCTAGCTCACGACTCCTCTCTATTTGTTTTCACAGCTGTTTTTTAGATTTCATTTTTTTTTTATGTCCTTTGTTTTTTTTAAAACCTTGATATATATAATATATAATATTATAATAAAAAAAATTACCTTTTTTTATTGTGTCTTTTAATATTCATAAAAAAAAAATGTTAAAAAATGTTAATATATATATATATATATATATATATATATATATCTTCCCCTATACGTTGTACAGCTGGAGAAGTAAAATTGAGTGTACTGGCTTATAAAGATGTTTGTTTCCATTACGTCGACTTATTATTTACTGAAGAACCCATATGATGTCATCTGACTCAAATTGCCTCCTCTGTTATTTGAATGGTGGGGAGGGGGGGGTCATTATCTTTATTTAGTAACTCTAGGCTGAACGAACCAGTCAATTACCTAAGTATGTAGTGTAATATCTTGGATAGTTGCTACTGCAGACTATACTTAGGGAGGTTAATGTTCATCCCTGAAGACGTTATGTTCAAACTGCAATTTCTGCAATACAACAGAATACCATGAAACCAAATGTCGTAAAAATAAATGTTTTCTTCACTTGTATCAAATGATAATGTTTTTACTCTAATGATGGATACTTTTTAAAATGAAAGCTATCTAAAAAATGTTAAATATTGACATTACCTGCGCTGTTTTTATCTGAAGCATAATGGTCATTAGAAACAATAAAAATATTTTCTTTTTCAAGTCATGATTACGATACCAGGAAGAAAGAAAAATTTCGAATTACTAAACATTGTTCCTCACTTTTTGAAAAAAAAAAGTATAATGTTGATTTTTTCCAGAGGTGTATTTTTTTTCTTATTTTATGACAATATTTCGGAACACTTTCATGTCCCTTCTTCCGTTCACTATGAACGTTCGTAGTGACCAGAAGGAGTTACGTGAAAGTGCCCCGAAATATTGTCGAAAAAGAAGACCCTTTTGGAAAAAATGCCGGAATAAATCAACATTATTATTATTTTAATTAAATTAAAAAAATTATCAACTGTATATTATATATTATATCATTTATTTATCTACTGTATAATACATATTATTATTTTTGTACTCATATTTCCAAGTATTTATTCATTCATTTCTTTTGACGTGAAAACGTCTATTCGCTCGTTAAGCATAGTGATAGCCGGTCAAACTTTCTTGTGTTACAAAATACCGTCAGATTTCAATCGATAATAACTACGAGACTAATAATGCGATAACAACGGTTGACGTCACAATGGATAGAGCATGTCTGTAAGTGTTTGTTGTGCAGTGTTTGTTTTGCCTGTGACGTTATATATGCATTCCATAATAAAATGTGGAGAAATTGTTGAATAATGGCGGTTGGAAAAATAGTTTATCAAAAAAATTCGATTTACACTGAAAACAGAAAACTTCAAAGCGCTGCCCTGAAAACCTGTGATTTTGGACTTGCCTAGTTTTTCCCAAATGGTGTAGATTTAATATTTATTAATTTTAAATCGAGTTAAGTGAAATAAGTAATTTTTTCGAATTAAACCATATGGAAGCTTAATGATTTTACAAGATGACTGCATGCATTACTCAAAATCAGATTTTGACGTGAAAACGTCTATTCGCTCGTTAAGCATAGTGATAGCCGGCCAAACTTTCTTGTGTTACAAAATACCGTCAGATTTCAATCGATAATAACTACGAGACTAATAATGCGATAACAACGGTTGGGGTCACAATGGATAGAGCATGTCTGTACGTGTTTGTTGTGCAGTGTTTGTTTTGCCTGTGACGTTATCGGGCTAGTGTGGGCGCCGGTGGATGATTGTTGCGAATTAGCGTTGTGTAAAATTAGAAATTAGTGTAGCGTGATAACGCGTTTAGATAGAACGTTGATTCGGGAGCCATGGTAAAGAGCTTGAGGAGCACTACTAGGACTCAAAGTAAAACAATAAAATATTTGCCGAAATATATCTAAAATGGTAATAAATTGAAAATTGCAAAAAATTGAAGATGTCTCATATCAATCGTAAATATGGGCGGGATTATAGAAAACGCAAATCAGAAGAAAGCTCGCATCAAAAGAAATTTAAAAATTCTAGTGCTGAGCAAATGCAAGAGCTACGGCATCGAAAAGAAAATGAAAAACCGACGTT
Source organism: Aradus depressus (assembly GCA_963662175.1). Classification (NCBI taxonomy): domain Eukaryota; kingdom Metazoa; phylum Arthropoda; class Insecta; order Hemiptera; family Aradidae; genus Aradus; species Aradus depressus. The sequence goes on from OY759215.1 coordinate 32,238,676, forward strand.
TTCACGGAAAATCTACGGCGTGGACCTTGACTACGCCTTAATGTTTTGATGTTTTAGCAGTATTGTTAATTCTAATATCTGTTTATGTGTCTAATTTATAAGCCATCTTAATGTAAACATTATGACATCTTTGTAATGTAAACATCCTCCATGTTATGGTCTAACGGAAATAAATATTATCTATTCCGCCTAATTACTTATGCCATGTAAATGGTAAGTAGTAAGTGTAGTTACTTGAAAAGAATTCAACTCAAAGTTTGACGTTTTGTTTACGTAATGGAGGTAAGTTAACTGAGGGAATATGGAAAATTGCAGTAATCGTAGCAAGTATAATTTATGTATAAACTCGTTTGAGTTGTGAAAAGTACTTGTTGAACCTCTCAAGGAGCGGAGTTACGAGTGTATCCAGGATAAACCAACCTTCTGCTTTCTAGAAGGTTTACATCAGTAGCTCTGTCTGTTTACTTATCTACCTCTGTAACGGTCGCCAAAGACCTATGTTTCAACTTACTAACAAGTTACCGGGTGTTCTCCGCCACTAAATGTATGTAGTTTGCAGTGCCGGATTAAGCAAATAGGAGGCCCTAGGCCCTTAAAATTTTTGGGGCCCCCCTTTTTTTACAAACTGCAATAAAATGTTTATTTATGCATTTATATGCATTTAACAATGGATTTATATTATTTCTAAAGTAAAAACATGAAATAAATTTTATTTTTTGTTAAAGTAGGTACCTATACAGGGTGTATCGCAAGCAGATGACAATACTCGGGGGGGTGAATGCCCCACTCAAGTACACTAAGAAACCGGGGTAATTAAATTCCGTTTCAACTTAGTGTAGAAATAAATGAGATTTAAAAATTTTTTACGATAACCACGTTTTTTTAGCAAAATGTCCGTAAATATCACTTTTTGGTTAAGTTAAAGTGAAATCTGACTACACTGTCGTAATCTACGTTAAATTTCCTAATAGGTGACATGTTTTTTGACATGAAAATCGAAAAGATAGAAATAGGAGGCTAACGTTTATTTCAAAACGAACACCTGTTTAAATTGTTTGGCAAATTTTCAGTTTACCGTAATTTGTTTTCTCTATTCGCTAGGATGTCCCAAATTCACCAAAAGTTAGCAAAAATATGGCCCTTTAAAAAAATACCTTATGTTGTTCTTTATTGTCGACCATTGCCGGAGTGAGACAGGAGAAAAGATGAAAAACATGGGTAAACCTAACTTACACAAAGCGAGACTTTTTGTAAAATTAACTAATTCATTATTTTTAAAAAACTGAAATTATTACGTTATTAATTTTCAGAGATGAAAAAATGTTTTGTACTGAACATTGTGTTGAAAAAATTATAACAACATTTTTCGGCAAATTTCCAATTTACCGTAATTTGTTTTCTCCATTCGCTAGGATATTCTAAATTTACCAAATTACTATTATTCTCTGAAATAATAATTAATTAATTATTTCCTCTGAATAAATAAACTTATTTTTGTTTTCCCCATTGTTGGCTTCTGTTGAGGATTAGAGAGTAAAAAAAAATAATAATCCTAATCGGTACAATGGATTTTGAAACTGAAAACCATCGTTAGACGTATTATCTAATGTAAACATTATTAGTTCCAATAAACAGTTACCCGGGAATACGTAAACATGATTTATGCTTACGGGGCTGATGGAGGCAACAGTCTGCTAGCAGAACAAATTTACCAAAATCTATTCCCAAATCGACGAAGATGGCCGAATCCCCGAACCATAGAAAATGCCTATCGGATTATGGGAGAACCTGGTTCGATTCCAAGATAACCTGCTAATTATACCGGTCGACGACGAAAGGATGTCGATGATATCGTTTTAGAGCGATATTTTTTTATGATCCGTAGCGCACACGGCGCGTTGCTGGAAGGTGGTTTGGACGGTATGAACCTGTGAGATGGCCAGCTCGGAGTCCTGACCTGGCGCCTTTAGATTTTTATGTGTGGGGCACTCTAAAGTCCCTCCCTTGTGTACAGCGTACCTATTAGTGATAGGGACTAATTAATCGCCAGAATTCAAGAGGTTTGTGAGGAGATGGGAACAAACAGGCTTGAGATTCAACAGGCCACCACATCCGTTCTAAACAAGGAGTCAATTGTGAGAATATGGAGGTCTGTTTCAGCAATTGTTATAATTTTTTCAACACAATGTTCAGTACAAAACATTTTTTCATCTCTGAAAATTAATAACGTAATAATTTCAGTTTTTTAAAAATAATGAATTAGTTAATTTTACAAAAAGTCTAGCTTTGTGTAAGTTAGGTTTACCCATGTATTTCATCTTTTCTCCTGTCTCACTCCGGCAATGGTCGACAATAAAGAACAACATAAGGTATTTTTTTAAAGGGCCATATTTTTGCTAACTTTTGGTGAATTTGGGACATCCTAGCGAATAGAGAAAACAAATTACGGTAAACTGAAAATTTGCCAAACAATTTAAACAGGTGTTCGTTTTGAAATAAACGTTAGCCTCCTATTTCTATCTTTTCGATTTTCATGTCAAAAAACATGTCACCTATTAGGAAATTTAACGTAGATTACGACAGTGTAGTCAGATTTCACTTTAACTTAACCAAAAAGTGATATTTATGGACATTTTGCTAAAAAAACGTGGTTATCGTAAAAAAAATTTAAATCTCATTTATTTCTACACTAAGTTGAAACGGATTTTTATTACCCCGGTTTCTTAGTGTACTTGAGTGGGGCATTCACCCCCCCAAGTATTGTCATCTGCTTGCGATACACCCTGTATATTCTTTTCAGAACTAAAATTACAAAAACATGTTATAAACAATATCAATTTATAATATAAACGTTGATATAAGATTTGTCTTTAAAAATATTTCTTTCTACACTTGAGGTCGCTAAAATCATTGATGATGTCTTCAAAATCAATTTGACGAAGAACATCTGATTCAATGAACATCAAACTCAGCATGTCTAATCGTTCTTGATGCATAATGCTTCTTTGTTCGTTTTTGATTCGTTTTAATTTTGAAAAAGAGCGCTCTGCAGAACAATTTGTTATCATGAGCGTTAAAAAAATGCGAAGAGCAATTTCAATGTTTGGAAAAACAGTGAGGAGGAAAAACTTGAGATGAATAAACAATTGGAATCATAAATTGATTCAAAAAATTATATGCCGTAAATACAATGGTAGATATGATGAATGTATAGATATAAAAAAATGATCAAACATAAATTTGGTTCATTGGTAAATTTTTAATGAATAAAAAAAATTTATAATTTTGAATTTTTCGGAATAAACTTTTTTTTTTTTTTTTTAAATCCATTTTCGATTTTTACGGGGGCCCTTGATCGACGGGGGCCTCAGGCCATTGCCTAGTCCGGCCTATTGGATAATCCAGCACTGGTAGTTTGTGGTACTACCAAAGGTTTAGGTAAAACCCTTTAGGACTTGGTTTGAAGAGAACAACAATTAGCTGTTGTTAATGGTGACGAGAGGACAGGAATAATTATGCGTCGTAATTAAACCATATTTATTTTTAAAAAAAGTCATAAACTACTGCCGGAATTTCAAACTTTTTGAAAAATTATTTTCAATAGACTTATTGAATTTTTGGAAGTTAATACTGCTAACTGGCGAACGATTTGGTTTTAGAAAGAAAAAAACGACTTCAAATTCCACATTTGAATTTATTGAACAAGTAATTAAAATGTTTTCCATGTTGGTTCATAGTGACCAGAAGAAGGGACGTGAAAGTGTCTGGAAATAGTATAGAAAAGAGGGCGCCGGTAGCTCAGAGGTATCGTGCTCGCTTCCTGAGCTCAAGATCGCGGGTTCGAAACCCGGCCGAGGGCCCTTAACTTTTTTTATCTGAGAGGTGAAAAACCCTTAAGCATGCCGTCCTTCCGAGCATGTCTGACATTAAAGACCCCCAGGTAGATAAAAATTTGAGTATGAGTCGGGCTCAAGTCCATCAGAGTGAAAAAAAGATAATTCTGGTAGTGGGCGATATGACCTTATAGTTAAAACCAAGGCATGAGTCATAGTAACTAACTAGTACAGACGAATATTAATTTTAGTCTTTAAAACTGTCTATTGGTCTTAAACTTTTGGCCTGCAGTGTATGAAGCAACGTTAAATCGTGATCTACTATAATCGCATTGATAGGCAAAAAAAAAAAAAATCAATTATTGCATATAACTGGCAAGATAGCCACGATTAGAAAGGGAGAAGAAAGGCGATGATTGGATATAGCTGGTATTATTAATTCTGGTTATTAAGAGAGGCAGCTCGTAAAGTGACCTACTCATATGGGAAGCACTCATGAGAAATATGTTATAGGCAACGCATAATTCTTTTATAGGTTACTTGGGTCATAGGGGGTCTCATTACACATATGTATATTGCAACCAAGTATTAACATGATAGCACAAACAACTGACCTATTACCTGGGTAACTCCCGTTACCGAGTGGCATGGACGCCCAAAGGCGCTATTTTGGATTTTGTAATTTTGAAATTACGTCAGTTTTTACTCCTATTTTTGCTATTCACCGCACCATTTTCATTTTGACGTGACAACGTCTTATAAATTGGAAGGCCAGCACCCCATGTTAGAAAACTGCGTTACCTACATATGTTACTTTCGTATCGCGCATGCGCCGAGAGAGAGAGAGCATCCGCCACCTTGTGTTATCTCTTAACTAATCGAATTGTTAATTGAACTTCACAATTACATTATTGTCCTACATTATGTATAAATGTGAAAATAGCATTGATTTAAATAAACGCTTCATAAAATTATTCACCATTCTAAAACTATTTGATCTATGAATTTAAAAATAATATTTTTATAAAAAAAAAAATATAAAAAAACACTCATTGCCATGAAGATTGTAATCTTTTGTGCAATAAAAGTTTTATCCTTTTCATTTTTTGAAAACTATTATGCTTATGAATGTTTTCTTTCTATATTGCTTTGACGTGACAACGTCTTATAATTTGGTAGACCGGCACCTAGAGAGGGAGAGCGCTTCACACTGTCTTGTGATTCTTTGAGGTTATGAGGTATGTTTACGTAAATTGTTTTACCTTACTTACACTTTTTTAACTATTATGCTCATGAATGTTTTTTTTCTATATTGTTTTTAAATTGTTTCAAGGTTCAAAAATTTTATTGAAATGATTTGTTATATTTGATTCTTGACACTTTCGCTATCTCGCAACTCAGACGTTGTCACGCTCATTTTTTGTTATTATTTTGTGAATAATGAAGATTGTGGGTTCAATACCCGACTGAGGCTCTTAGATTTTTTAACCTGGAAAGTGAAAAAACCAAGACCATGACGTCCTTTGGATTAGACATTAAGGCAAAGGAAGTGTATAGGATATATTTAAAAATATTACAGAGAAGTTGATCAAGTGACACACTGAAGGGTCCCGTGGTTCTCAACAATGATATTCTGCCTAGGCCATCGATATTCAACGATTCCATGGTTTCGAATATCTTTTATAAATGAAGTAACAATGAAATTGTTAGTAATTTTTTCATGTTTATTTAAAAATGTAGATTATATAGCTAATTTAATAAGATGTATCAGTTCAACAGAATTTATTTTAACCACAACTAGTTTCATCACTCAAGCTGATATCATCTTTCCAAATTTTGACACTGCAGGTAGTTCTGAGTTGTGGTATGGTTCATGCTATATTTGGGGGTGATTGTTTTCGAGAATGATTGGTTTGGAGAAAGGATTTGGCAGCCTAAAGAACTGTCAGAATACTTTCCTTCGGACGAACAACAACTCTTCCCAGGAAGATGGGATCTCTGATTCAATGATAAACCCGGATTCATTCTCTTTCTTGTCCTGCCGCAGAGGGGAAAATGAAAAAGGAAAGGTATCGAAAAAGGACGAATGGTAAGATGACCCAAACACGGCAAATACTGAGAGTGATGAGGCCTTAAATACATCGCTGATACAACCTCTAGGAGCGCTTCAGTCGACCCTCTTCAATTTACAAGTTTTACATTAAGAGGTTTTTATTATCATAGTATTTTGGTTCCCTATGTTTTATTTTTATTTCCTTACAATAGTTAGTTTGTTAGTTATTGTTTCTCGAGATCATAACGCCTACTACCAGAGCGTTCTTTCGTCACTCAAGTGGACATGAGCCCGACTCAACTGTGGGGAGAAACTAAAGTTTCTTAATCCTATCTGGGGGATGGCGTGCTCAAGTTTCTTTAATTTACCTGATAAAAAACCGAAGAGCCTTGGCCGGGTACTGGGGAAGTACATACGATAGTCTGTGGTTTACAGACGACTTTTTTTTTTGTCGTGAAGATACTTAAACTATATTTTTCTTTATATAATGAAACTTAATGAATTGTTATTTCTTATTTTAAAAAGACATAGACGTCGTCATTAGCAAGAAAAATTTGTAAAAACTCACTCGTATTAATCAGTAAGCAGTATTCGGGAATGTTTCGTTTGTTCTGCCATATCGACAGTCTTTTTTCCGATACGCCATTGGAACGAGGCTCAGCTGCTCAACGATTGTCATCAAGTCATAAACATTGTGTTATCATTAAAGTATAATATTTTTTTTTTAGTACATGCTATTTAAATCACACCAAAAAAAATATAAAAAAGCATATATTTTTTATTTTATTGTCCCCTATTGTAGTGGAGCTATAATATTGTAGCCTTTGTGAAGTGAAACCTATTATAATATAAAGAGGGCACCAGTAGCTCAGTGGTATGCGTGCTTGTTTACTGAGCTCAAGATCGCGGGTTCAAACCCCGACCAAGGGCCTTATCTGGGATGTGAAAAAAACCTTGAGCATGATAGGAGCATAGGACAATATGGCTAAGTTTAATTTTATATGATACAATGAAAATTACAAATAATCCCTTTCTATGGAAATGTCAATGGATTCGTTCACTCATTGAGACTTATTAAACTCATTCATTACTTTCTCCTCTAACAATGAACTGTCCTCATTCTGTTTATTCCTGCGCCACAACTATCCTCTGGTGAAAGATGTGATATACAATTATTTTTTTTTTTTTTGTTCTCAAATTATGTATTTTCATAATTATCTTTATTCTTATTATTATAATTAATAAACCGTTTCCTCTTAGGTTTCTCATAACAAGTTGATCTATTCCCCAAGTTGGAGGGCGCCGGTAGCTCAGTTGTATGCGTGCTTGACTTCTGAGCTCAAGAACGTGGGTTCGTAACCCGACCGAGGCCCTTAGTTTATTTTATCTGGGAGGTAAAATAAACTTAAGCACGCCGTCCTTCGGATGGGACGTTAAGCGATGGTCCCGAGCCTGTACGATGTCAGGTACTCGTTAAAGACCCCTACCCTAGGTGAATAAAAATTTAGGGTAGGCAAAATTTAGGACTCCCAGAGTAGAGTCGGGCTCATGTCCACCAGAGTGACGAATGAGCGCTCTGGTAGTAGGCGATATGACCTCGTAGTTAAAGCCCGGGCATGAGTCATAAAACCTAACCTAACCTATTCCCCAAGTTTTTTAGATTTACTTTCATAAAAATATTTTTAAATTCACGCAATTATTGTTAATTTGTCTTATTCTGTTTTCAGGTTCAGGACTGAAGGCCCCACAACTGCAAAATCGCAACCATATGATTTCTTTCTAGAACATCCCTAATGGGGGCCTAAATTCAATGTGACACTATTTTCACCCAGCTGTTTTTGAAGTGAAACTTCTTTAGCGAGACTAGTATTCGGAATAACCTCGACAAAAAAAATCAAACATGAAACGCTAAGGAGAGGGGATGAGTATGAGTTTAGGTCGGTGTGGATGCATCAGCTGTTGTGTGCTACGTGTTTGCATTTTTTATGCGTTAAAATAATACGTTGATTATTAATTTAATACGTTTAGTTTTATTCTAGGGTAAGTGTTAAATAGATAAAATTCCAAAAACTTCAACGTTACTTGTTCGACAATTCCATGTGTGAAAAGCAAATACAGCAACAAGAAAGTCAACATAAAGGCAATTTTTAATAATTACACTCATTTATATTTTTAAATTATTAAAATGTTTCTATTCAAAATTAATTTAGTTCAGTTTACTCTAAACTTGAAGGTACACAGAGGTACATGGCCAGGTTCTGGAGGAGACTCATATAGGGTTATATGAGAACTGAGATGATCCTCAATTGTTTATTTCATGGTCACTAAGGCTACTCATACTTCGATGAGCCTGCCTCCAAGGATCTATGTCACAGGATTCGGGTTAAGTTAACACCTTCAATTTAATTATTATTTTTGAGGTCACGAAGCCAAGAAATTTCCAATTTCCACTTTTTTCTGTATTAATTTCTCCTTGAATGGTCTCACTGGTCGTGCAATATAATATATAGTTTCTCTCTCTGAGTCACTTTTTTCATAGGTTTTCTACAATTATCTCCGATCAATGTCTGCACGTCGCTTAAAGTTATGACATAGATTTACAGATAGACAAACGAATATCTATATATTTTTACTTTTACCGAGGTTGAGTGAGGTCAAGTTGCCAAGTCAAGTCAAGTTGGTCTGACGGCCGCTGAGTAGCTTGGTGAGGGATGAGAGCCAAGGTTCCTTGGCACATCTCCCCTTCACTTTCAAGTCCACTCCGTGCAACTGACGCACTCTTGACTATTTTTGGTTTGTTTTCAATTAACGTTTAATTAGTTGCGTCTTCTCTCTGTTTTACATTATTTAGAAGCGGCCTCATTCGTCGGCACTCTCTTGTCCTTCAGACGGGCCCTGTCCTTGTACTGTCAGATGGTTGTCTCAGTGGAGTATTGCCTCAGCAGCGGGGACAGTGGGTTTTTAACTTCACAAGAGCATGTCGAAGACAACATCGTTTTTCTTCTCTCTCTCGATGCAAGGTGTTTTCTCTTCTAGATTAGTCCTTCTTCTACCCATAGACCTAGTCTTGGATGGGACCGTGGACTGCAGACGCGGCTTACCACTGGAAGCAGACACGGATGTGGCCTTGTGTCAAGCCCTGGAGGAGGAGCTGCAAGGACAGGCGAGACCAGAGCGTCTGAGGGGCTCTGTCCAAGATTGGATAGCGGAAAGATTGCAACAGCGTTGGGTGCGATTGACAGATGACCGAACAACCTTCGCCTATTTCCCGAACGTCCAGACGCGCCTTGACTCCCCATGGATACAACCAGACCATTGGATGTCTCACGTGCTAACAGGTCACGGCGACTTCAACGCCAAGCTCTTCTTATTTAAGAGGAAGAATATCCCTGCCTGCTCGTGTGGCGGCTTCGAGACTGCGGAACACGTAGTCCTCGAATGTCCGCTATACGACGGGCCCAGGGCGGCGCTGATCAACCGGACAGGTTCGTACCTGGGACTGGACCTGCCGGGACTGAAGACGGAGGCTAGCTACATGGCTTTTGGTCGGTTCGTCTCCTTCTGGCGGAGAATCAAGAAAGCCTTATAACCCGGTGCCGGGGGACCGCCGACAGGCGCTGCGGCGGCTGCCCCCAGGGAAGCAGGCAGAAAAGAATCCCTTAACAAGATCCCGAGCCCACTCGGTGTAAAGCGTCGAAAAGCTGGGACGACCATGGACCGTAGCCATCGAGCCAATCCACGGTCGTCCACAGCATCATGTATTATATTCTATATTGTAAATAAACTGGAGAAGGTTACCCATTCTCCAACGAAGATAGGGTGGTGACCGACCCCCCTCAGGGGGTCAGGGGCACGCAATAAAAAAAAAGATTAGTCCTTCTTCGGTCTGCCCATAACGTGCTTATCTCATCTCATCAATTAAGATTTGGAATGCTTTTTCGATTTTGAAATAGCATCTGTGAGAAACGAAGAGACATAGTATAGTTATGCTGGCAAGTACTCATATTGTCACACACACAGACTTGAGATTGCTGTAACGATGGATGCTCCTTTAGCTTCAGGCTGAGGTGGATGTTGAGCGAAGTTCTATGCAGCTACCGTAGACTTCTGTCTCTCCCATCCTCGCCATAAGGGTTCTAGAAGATGTTTCCTGAAGTGTGATAAAGAAATTATTGTTACATAAAATTAATAAATATAAATAATAATTGAATTAATAATAATGAAATAATAATTATATAAACAAATAAAAATCAATTAGAATTACCACATTTCCTGTAGAAATTTTATAACTGGTCTTTTACTAAATTTTGATTTCTACAGTAGGTAGTTTCCGAAAAGGGCCCTAAACAATATATCAAAAGTTCAAGACGTGCAATTTTGAAGGAAGTTAATTTAAAAAAAATTCAATTAACAAACTTTTCATTTGGATTATACTTACGTGGCGTGGCGGTTACCCTGATCACCAGGGTGGTTCCCCCAGGGTGAGGCTCTTCCATTGCACTGCTGTCGGGTTGACCCCTGCGAATACCTCAAATATAAAATGGTTTATTTATAGTATTGGAAACCACTATATAGTGGTTTATTTATAGTATTGGAAACCACTATATAGTGGTTTATTTATAGTATTGGAAATAAATATATAGTGGTTTATTTATAGTATTGGAATTTGAAAGATGTAAAGGTGAAATTGACAAATGTGAATTTATTAGAAAATTTGACGACAATTAATGTTATATAATAGATGATTGGAATAGTAATTTTATATATCATTCTGTATTTAGAATTGATAATGCCTGGAGTGTCGAAACGTCTGAAATGAAATAAAGAAAATATTGTTTAAAATATAAATACTGTAATTGCCTCAATTACCAATATTGAAAGATTGAATTATAAATTTTTTGAATAAATATATGTTTCAGAAAATTCCTTTCATTACTTTAGGGACAGACCTCGTATATCGAGGGGAGGCATTAGAGGTAAGCGCGAGCCATTGGGTGTGCTTTCACAGGACTCGCGGAACTTGCCATTTTGTGGTGGCTAGATGTGATTCTACGGTGCAGCTCTCAACGGTGAATTAGCCAAACAATAATAGCGTATCAATGGCAACTCTAACTATGGCGAATCAATGAAGAGAATCTGGAAGGGCCCACAGTACACATCTTATTCTTTTTTTTTTTTTCCTGAAAGACTTGTCTTGAGGAGATTGGCAACACTCGTGACTCTGCCATCTCCAAACAGACACATGGCTTTCATCATGTTCCATGGTAATTTAGGGTAAGAACTTGAACACTTATTTCGTACATAACTAGGAAAGATGGACTATATATGAGCTATTCGATTTTTACATCAACAGCAATGTTGATATAATTTAAAATGTAAAAAGAAAAAGTCTAAAGACTATATTCTTTTGGATACATTCATAACATCTGCAGTTATTAGTTTTTGAGTCGAGCCCGCCTCCCCTTCGGCAGATTTTGCGGAAAATTAATAGGTGCGTCCATGTGGGTTTTTTAATATAAATATAAAATTTCATGTCGATATATTCGTTACATTTGGGTTTTTGAGTTGAGCCCCACTCTCATCCACACCTATTCTTCAGCCGATTCCAGTTACAAATACATAATAGGTATCTTCTTTTATGGGGTTTTTGGATTTAGATATGAAATTTAAGCCCCACTCTCTAATATCCTCTTCCCTATCTCAAATCTGAGTACATTTAGATGATTGAAAATTTAATAAGGAACATCTTTTTTGTAGAGCAATTTTTTGATATGACTAATCGTTTTCGCGTAAATCAAGTTAACATCTAAAAAAAGGGACTTATCTATCTATCTGGCGCTACAACCCTAGTGGGTGCTGCCTCCTCAATGAGCCTCCGCCATTCGGCTCTGTCCTGTGCAGCTGCTTTCCAATTTCGCTGACCAAGAAGCTCTCTCGCGTCAGCTGCCACACCATCCACCCATCTTAGCCTCGGTCTGCCTGCTCTTCTTGATCGGTACAAAGGCTCCTCAAGGACTGTTCTTGGCACTTTGCCCTCTTCCGTTCGGGCTACACGGCCTGCCCAACTCAACCTTCCCAACTTCACCACCCTCACTACATCAGCCTAACCAAACAGCTCGTAGATTTCCCTATTCTTGCGAATTCTCCAAACCAGTCCGTCCTTCACAGGGCCGGAAAACCCTTCGAAGAATTTTCCTTTTAAATATCAACAGGTCCTTCTCGTCAGACTTGGATAGGGACCATGTTTGACTGGCGTAGATAAGGACTGGACGGATCAGGGTCTTATAGAGCCGGAGTTTGGTATGCCTGCTCAGTAGAGAGCTTCGCATATGCCTCAGCAATCCAAAAAAAAGGGACTTAAACAACGGTTTTTGGCATGTATCACGCAAACCCTTCGCGCCTTCAAAAATCATATTTTATATAAAAATGTACATTTCAATTTTTTTTTACAACTTTTATTTACAGCGAGTTTTGATTAGATTATAAATATGTGCGGTATCTTGTAAACTGTACTTAGACCCCCAAGTAACATTTGTCTCAATTTTCATCTGATTTCGACCAAAATCTAATAAAATCTTAACCTCGAATTCAGATTTTAGCACAATTACAATACTTCCTTATACAGAACATTAAGAAAGTAAAAATATAATAGAAGTTTTTTGATGCATCAATTATTTTTGTCGCAATTTTCAGTAAACAACCAAAATTTTATATTGGCCGCCATTTTTCTCAGATGGCAGCAATAGCTCATCCTAGATCATTGTGGAGTTTTTCACTTCTACCAAGCCACCCATCCATCGCTTCTTCTACTCAGTCAATGAACCAGAACTGTCTTAATGGAAGAAAGTGCATATGTTAAGTGTTCATCTCCATAAGAACATTCCTCTACAGTTCTAACACTGCATAAGTCCATGACGTACCACTTTCCCACTCTGACTCTAGTCATTCCTCTAGTTGTTACTTCCCTATTGGCTAGTTTTCAAGGGGAAAGTCTCTTTCAATTTAAACAAACGTTTAAACCCAATCGAAGAGAAAACAATTTCAGAACCATATTAATCAATTATAGAAATAATTTTTTAGTAATTATATTATTCCTGTCAACTTGAACCATAAACTTGATCGGTTAATAATTCTATAAGAGTACTCGACAGTAAAATTGTTAAGTTTCCCAGCTGAGAAGCTGAGGATCCAATCCTCACGACAGCAATTCTATTAACACCTTTTCTAATTCAAGTTTCCCCTGACAGTCTCTTAAGATGATTAAAGCGGGTTTCCAAGACCCTCTTCGTCGTGTATTGATCCTTCTGCTCATAGGTTATTGTGACTAAAGCATGGGCTTTAACTATGTGGTCACATCGCCTACTATCAGAGCGCTCTTTTGTTGCCCGACTTTACTATGGGAGTCCTGACTTCTACATACTTAGGTTTAATTGCCTAGGGTAAGGGGTATTTAAGGTAATTTTTTTATTTCACAGGCTGTCAAATAAGATATAATCTGACCTCTCACAGATTTTTATTTGTATTAGCTAGCCGGCTTTCGAGGTTGCCCTCATCAGGCAATCTGATAAAATAAATTTTTAAAATTAACCTAATTAAAATATTTTTGTAAATAAAATTTAAAAGGGTTAGGTTCGGCTTTAACAACGAGGTCATATCGCCTACTACCAGAGCGCTCTTTCGTCACTCTGGTGGACCTGAGCCCGACTCTACTGTGGGAGTCCTAAATTTTGCCTACCCTAAATTTTTATTCACCTAGGGTAGGGGTCTTTAACGAGTACCTGACATCGTACAGGCTCGGGACCATCGCTTAACGTCCCATCCGAAGGACGGCGTGCTTAAGTTTATTTTACCTCCCAGATAAAATAAACTAAGGGCCTCGGTCGGGTTCGAACCCACTATCTTCAGCTCAGAAGTCAAGCACGCTTACCACTGAGCTACCGGCGCCCTTAAAATTTAAAAATTTTTTATAATAAAAAAAAACTATAAATAAATAAAACCATCTAAAAACGTTAACAATTTAAAATTTCATGGATGCAGACTCGAGCCAGGCTCACGTACTCCGTTCTTCCAGTTGTGACTCAGATGGGGGACAGGAATAACTGATCTGTCCCCATCCATGAAGGTTTAAATTGTTAAAGTTTTTAGATGGTTTTATTTATTCATAGTTTATTTTTATTATAAAAACATTTTTAATTGTATTTATTAAAATATTTTAATTAGGTTAATTTCAAAATTTTATTTTATCTGATTGCCTGATGATGAGGGCAACCTCGAAAGCCGGCTAGCTAATAAAAATAAAAATCTGTGAGAGTTCAGACTATATCTTATTTGACAATCTGTGAAATAATCACTTCTCACTACATCAGCCATCTTCATAGTAATTTTTTTATAATTTCGTTTTGAACCCCATTTTTTAAATTTATGTTAGGTTTACTCAAAAATGGTTAGTTCTTCTGCAGAACTTTTTTATTGGTTTTTACAAAAAATGTTCCTTATTAAATTTTCAATCGCAGCGATATCCTCAGATTCCAGGTTTAACCAATACAAACAAAGATAAAGCACTCCAAACATTATACGAAAATGCTCATAGGAAATAGGTTAGTTTAGGTTTAGGTATTGAATTTCTGAGTGTAACATAACTTCTCATATACTTCGTATAAATGAGGATGTAAAAATGTTAATGTACCTACTTCTTATTTACTTCCTCAGCTTTAGGTCAAAATTTCAATGTTCAGTTTTAAACATTTTATATTGATATGATAATATCATATCAATATCATATTATGATTTTTAAGGGCAAAAAACTGCAAGGTTATCAACGCCCTTCAAATGTAGCTATAAATATGTAGTAAAAACTATACAACAAACTATATAACAAATAGATAAATAAAAAACACTATATGTTATAGTACAGTCCGGATTCTTTGAGAAAGGGAATTAATTGTTCTATAACAGACTTGTCGTCCCCGAGAGCCTCCGACAGATTGCGTGGGATGTTGTACTTGACCATGAGATGCTCATAGGCGCGGCACTCCTCTATGATATGTCTGACAGTGAGGGTGTAGCCGCAGGCGGCTCACTTCGGGGGCTGCTCTCTAGACATGATGTAGTCGTGGGTAAGTCTGGTGTGGCCCATCCGGAGCCTTCCCAACACCACCTCCTCTCTTCTGTTGTCCTTCGATGAACTCTTCCAGGGTTGTACACTCCGCTTCAACATTCTTAGCTTGTTCATATCCACTTCGTCCCACATGCTTTGCCATTCCCAATGAATGTTGGCTGCTATCAGACGAAGTAACTCATTGGGAGTCAAGGGAACAGGACAGACTTCAGGGAGATAGTGTGCATCTTTTGCTGCTTTGTCCGCTCTTTCGTTGCCAGGAACACCGGTGTGAGCAGGGACCCAGACGTATAGCACCGTTTTTCCTGCCTATATTAACATGGTATGATATCTATGGATTTGTTGAACTATTGGATGATTGGGGAACACTGAGTGAGTCCGTGCAAACGAAGGTCTTTTCAGTGGCTGTCATAACGGAGTACAGAGCCAGGGCTATAGCCTTCAATTCTGCTGTAAATATACTACAGAGTGGGTGGAGCTTATATTTATATGTGCTGTTGTTATCTACGAAGGCACATGCCGTGGAAGTTTCCGATCTGGATCCGTCAGTGTAAATTACTTATATATTTTATATTGAGAAGTACCTATCTAAATTATTTACTTTTTTTACATTTTCGAAAAATCTAGCGAATCAAAAGGAGAGTTCTAAAGGAGAACGGGAACATATTACAAATAATTCTAGTTGGGGGTAGCTCCCCCCTCCATATTATCCCTCCTTTCCTTTTAGCTGATTTGGCTATTAATTGGTGTCTTCCTTATGTGGTTTTGAATTCAAATATACAATTTTATGTCGATACATTCAATATAGCACCAGTTATTGTTCTTTTTAGCTTAGCACTCTTTCCCTTCGGCAGGGGAGATCGGCACATTGAGATCTGAGGAAGGGACGTAACAACGTCCCGAAATGTCTTGAAAAAAACACTTCCGGAAAAATTATTATCTGCATTTTAATTAAATTAAAAAAATTATCTACTGTATTCATTTATCTACAGTATAATATTATTATTTTTGTTCTCATATTTTCAAGTATTTATTTATTAATTTATTTTTACTTTTTAGTAATGTTAATTCTAATCCATGTGTGTCAGACTCTGAGAGTTAATATCTGTTTATGTATCTAATTTATAAGATATCTTAATGTATACATTCTTATGACGTATCTTATTACCATGTTATGGTTTAACAAAAATAAAAATTATTATTATACTTGTATTTCGTGTCGATATAATCTAACCTAACCTCATAGGAAATATTTTTATAAGTAATGTTTAAACTGCACTATTATACATAGAAACGAATTATAAGTAGTATTTTATTCAAAAGGATAAAAAATAAAGAAAAAATATTTAACATAACAGTACTCCTTTATACTAACCACTATCGCGGAGGTTGCTCTCCCTTCCCCCTCTGAAATTTATTTCATAGTAACATTACTATAAGAAAGTAACGCCAGTATGAAACGATTTTGCGAGGGGAAGAGATTTGTGAAACATTGGTTGGTATAAGGAAGTGCTTAAGGAAGAGTTATGGCCATATTACACATTTTATTTCCAATGAAATAAAAAAACGAATACCATTTTTCTTCCGCATCTCACCTCGGGTCCAGCCGTGGGCGCATTCTGAGAAAGTTACGTTGAAGCCTCATCAGTGGAACGGAAACAATCAGCAAATCCTTAGATGACTATTAGAGAGGTCTCAAATTAGATTTGTCTAAATAAAAACTTGCGTGACTGATCCACGAATGGCATGAAGCCCAAGTTTCTTAATATTAAGTCGAAGAACAGCATCATTTGGAAGGCACATTTCGTCAAATCCGAGAGCAATATATACAGGGGAGTAGTCAGGATTTTGATCGGTGGGGGGGGGGGGGGGGGGGGGGGGGGGGTATAGACTCCCGCGGACATAGTCCAATTTCCGTGGTTAGCGCTGCAGACTTTTTGTTATTATTAATTTGGGAGACTCGGACCTCTAGAAGCTCCCCCTGAGGTAACCACTGACTGTAATACTTAAGTTGACTTTACATGAGCAGCAAAAATGCAAAGCGCAGAAGCAGCAAATGCACACTGTGGTTTCTGTGCTTTTAGAATTAAATGACTCGCATCCAATAGCGTGCATTTGCTGCTGCTGAGCTTTGCATTTTTACTGCGCATATAAAATCAGCTTTAAGAGTATGAAGTATTACATAAATGAAGATTTTGAAAGAGGAAATGAAATGATCGAATTCATATATATTTAAATAAATGTAATATGACTTGTTTTGTACATGTACATTTAAGTAAAGCACAATTTTCGTAATCTTGGTTTTTTTCTCTGGCCAGGGAGGGCTCGTGCCCCAACAAAAAAAGTACTGCCTGACCTCTTCTTAAAAATTGTAGTGTCCACTTTGTACGTTTTTTAGTTCGTTATTCACTTGTTAGATAAATCATATTCCTAAAAATTCTCGAAAAGATCTCTAAGGAAAACACAACTTTTCGATTTAGAGATTACAAGATTTCGAGAATACTGTCATTTGTGATTGTTACTAGATCATTTAATTCATTCATTATTGATCTAGAGACACTAGGCAAGTATAATATCTTTGTAAGTATTAGTAATGTATTGAGAGTAAGTAAATTAGTATTGAGTTGTTTCAAATCTGTCTATTTTGATTTGAATAACCTGTTTTGTGTTTGAAAGTAGTTTTCTTTATGTTTTTAAGTTATTTTAATGTTGTTCGTGTAGGATGATGTTTTAGGTTAAGTCATCACTTCTGTTTAGTTCTGGAACAGAATTTCTAACCAATTGAATGCAGTATAACCAACCACCTATTTTCTAACCAATTGAATGCAGTATAACCAACCACCTATTTTCTAACCAATTGAATGCAGTATAACCAACCAGCTATTTTCTAACCAATTGAAT
The DNA here is from genome assembly GCA_963662175.1 of Aradus depressus. Lineage (NCBI taxonomy): Eukaryota > Metazoa > Arthropoda > Insecta > Hemiptera > Aradidae > Aradus > Aradus depressus. Next base: position 32,256,581 of record OY759215.1, read on the forward strand.
GCAGTATAACCAACCACCTATTTTCTAACCAATTGAATGCAGTATAACCAACCAGCTATTTTCTAACCAATTGAATGCAGTATAACCAACCACCTATTTTCTAACCAATTGAATGCAGTATAACCAACCACCTATTTTCTAACCAATTGAATGCAGTATAACCAACCACCTATTTTCTAACCAATTGAATGCAGTATAACCAACCACCTATTTTCTAACCAATTGAATGCAGTATAACCAACCAGCTATTTTCTTACTTCTTTAATGAAGCTCAGGATCAAGGTCTGTTTAAAACCGGCCGTGGAGAAGGATGGTTCAGAGAGGGGGCTCAACTCAAAAGTCTTAATAATTGAAGGGCTGCCTCTAAAAACGTTCCTTGAGCCATATTGCAAATACAGGAACCGGTGTTGAAGGTTCTTTTCCAGCTTTTAGCGAGCCGTCTCTTCTTTTATACTCCATCCCTGCATCCTTTAGACGTTTATTTTTTATTTGAAACCACTTGAAATGGTGGCACATGATTGACTAGTCCACAAGTAACGTTTCTAGCTAAAAAAGCACATTCGAAAATTATGGCTCAAGGAACGTTTTTAGAGGCACCCCTTCAATTGCCGATGTAATGATTCTATCGACACAATATTTAGTGTGTGGATTTAGAAGCCCCTATGTAGATCACCTTTCGATTTTTAGGCCTATCCTCTGGTTTTAGGGAGGAGAGAAAAGTTAATTGATTGTATCTTTCTGGGGAAGTACATTGCCGGTGATCAGCAGATATAAGAGTATCCTGAATATATTGATAAATCCTGTAGCACCTATTCATTTCCATGTTCCCATACCCCTTTTTGTCTAGTCTCTGTGGGCTAGTCCTTTCACCAGGAGCGGACCTGGTCCATCCAACCCCTGACCTCGGAAATGAAGCTCCCTCTCCGTCTCTAGTCTCACGTTACCCCATCCCCCCGTCTCTATTCCGGGATCAGAGGCTAGCATCTGCTTTTCCACTGGTTCGAAAACCGGTTCGCCACTCTATCATGTAACAATGAGCATTCGGAAACTCGTGTATTGTTGATAGGTATTACGTTACGATTATGCCCATTAACAAGGACGAGACATTTGACTGACCCAGGTGACTGATCCTGATTCAGAGGACTATAATTCCTAGACTATATTTCTTAATGGTAGGCGGATGTAAGTGGACTTTCTTGTTAAATATGTAATACAGATGTATGAGTCTAACTTATATTTTATTTTTACCACAATTAGTTTCGGCATTTAGCCAGAAATGGACACATGTCAATCAGGGACTAGTTTGATGCTGACTGCTAGTCCCTGATTGATATGTGTCCATTTCTTTGACCCCTCCAATAAGGTTCACCACCTGAAGATGTCAAATTGCCGAAACTAGTTGCGGTAAAAATAAAATATGTTGGACTGTTTTGTACATTTGACTCTGATGATGGAACATAATTTTCGTGTATAACGCACGACACGATGGGCTTATGATAACTAAAGTAAGAAATATAAGGCAGTGTTACACCAACGCAGTAAGTACACTAATACGATGCACAATAAGTAAATTTAAATCATTGCACACTCAAAAAAAACTGCATTAATACAAACACACACGGATAAAAAATACACAATAAATAATAATACACGTGTATTAAAGCATCACAAGTGAAAGGTTAAAGCATCAAAAGTGAAAGGTGGTGCACTAGTCTGCTCAGTGAGCGTCAAAAATATTACGATTTTTCGTTTGCGTTTTGGAGGGGGAAAACGCTGCTTCTACCTCAAAACGTCCTGCTACAACTAAGTAACGAAGTTGATATATTTATTCTATCGGGAGTTACCATGTTCACAGAAGGATAAACAATGTTTTTAAATTTCTAGAATCAGGGTGTCAACATCAAGTTTTTGAACTGTATAACTGGAAAAGTAAAAGAGAATATTGTCATTAAACATTTTAATAATCGTGAAGAACCTATTTGATGATTATGGCTGATTTACTAAAAAAAAATATTTTTCTACAATAAATTTCTACAAATAGCTATCTAGAACTGTACACAAATAAATACAACAAGCAAATGTGCTAATAAAGAGATAATGGCAATGTCAAAATGTCATGAGGGGAGAAATCACCCAGTGGTGAAACTCCCTAGTTACTGCTTTTCTTTCGTTTATAGCTAATCACTGTCACTGCTTCTGCTCAGGAGGTCTCTAGGCCATTGACGCTTAAGCCGTCGTTGGGGAAGTATGGCAGAATGGAGGGCACGGACTAGAGGATTATTGTGGGAACTAAGAAGGGAAAATAATTTTTTATACTTTGATTTAACGACTTCAGTGATGAAAGGTACGTTAGGGTCAGTGTGAAGAGTTTTGTTGGAGACGTAGTAAGGAGCATTGGCTATTGTACGACGACTTTTGGATTGAAAGGATTGGATGCGCTGGAGATTGGAAGCCTTGGCAGATCCCCAGAGTTCAAGTCCGTAAGTCCACATAGGTTTGAGTATTGCGTTGTATATAAGTCGTTTTGTTGTCAAAGTTAGTTTGGATCTTTTGTCTAGTAGTCTTAGTAGAAGTTTATAACGTCTGTTCATTTCTTGTCTTTTCAGTCTCGTGTGAGAATTCCAAGTAAGTCGTTTGTCGAGTATGAGGCCTAGCTAGATAGCGTACTTCGTTTTTTAAAGAGGTTTGTACAAAATAAAAATAAAAGGAAAATTACGTTTTTCAATATAATTTGTAACTGTATATATTTTGATTTAATACGCGAACATACTTTATGAATGGTCAATTGCTGAAAGAGCCTGCAATTAATTTTAGATTTATTAGAATAGAACTTTTACGCTTTACATATAGAGTTAATGACTGATGGTTTATTCCCATTAAAACTAACTATTCAGAGGAAAAAATGCAAGTAGGTTATCAAATTTTAGTATCATTGAGAGGGCTGCATTGAGCCGCTGAACAGGTCGTAGTTTGCCCATCCCTGCCGTAAATCATATTTAACGCCCTACACCTATACCTTTCAGTCTCCAGGCGCTCGTTTAAAGGGCTTCGATCTGGGTCTAAATGCCAAATGCTGAGAATACACTAGAAACTATTGACCTAACTTGCTTAGAAGTATTACTTCCTGCGCGCTAACTTCTGGTTTGGTGCAGTCAGCCGCGCAGGGGTTGGAAATCTTTTGTCTATTATTTCCCAAGATGAACAGCAAACTGCAGAAAATGCTTGGAACTGTTTAAGTAAAAGTTATTTTAAATTATTATAATTACTGTATATTATACCAAATTACTACTTCTTACCCAAGATAAACTCCAAACGGTAGATTGTAATCAAAAGTAAGTAAAAGTTAACTGAAATTATTATAATTACTGTGTATTTAGTATTATAACAATTCACTATTAGTACATAACAATTCATATGTGATAATAGTGAGATGTTATGGGATGAAAGTTGTCACCCCATTGTATTATTTGCGACCAGAACCGGTTTTCAACGCAATGCGCGTCATCCTAAGTGGCACATCTATGAATGAATACATGTAAAATTTAAGTAATGAAAGGTAACTAGTAAAATCTTAAAGCTTACCCACCCGTACAGTGTAGAGACTAAAGGAATACTGGCATAGCTCAAAGGGGTGAGAATAGCAATAGTAGATAAATAAAAATCTACATAATCAAATAAATATCTCTGCAATAGTATGAAAATGTATGTATATCCACCACGCTCTGGTAGTAGGCGATATTACCTTGTAGTAATGCCCGGACATGAGTCATTATAACAAAAAACTTATATTTTATGACAAACATTTCTTTGGCTATTTGTTGAATTTTTATTTTCTTATTCCTTATCCATAGATCCAATCCCAAATACGATCTTGTCCCATGAATCAACTCCACCCTAGCTTGGTCGTACAGCGGACATTCGAAGACCACAAGTTCTGCAGTCTCGATACCGCCGCACGAACAGTTCGGGGTGTTCTTCCTGTGAAAGAAGAACAGCTTGGAGTTGAAATCACCATGACCTGATAATATTTGAGACGTCCAGTGATTAGACTGTACCCATGTTGAGTCAAGGCATACCCGGACGTCCGGGAAGTATGCGAATGTCTATACCTATAGTAAAAAGAAGTATTGTAATCGTGCAAAAATCTTCCGAAATCGAGGTTCCAACAGATTTTCACGTTTCAAGGTCCCCTGAATACTTTTTGATCATTTTCGCGATGATATCTGTCTAAGCTTGTCTGTGTGTGTGATTGAAAAATTGTGAGCTCTCTATCGCAAAAGCGATTGTAGCTGTGATCTTGACATTTTAAATAAAGAGATAACATGTGCTAACTTAGTCGGATTTGATTTTGGCTGAAATCAGACGAAAATTAATACCAGTTTCCTCCGGAACCTAAGTACATTTTACAAGATACCGCTTATGTTTATGACTCGGACAAAATTCTTTTCAAGTAACAGTTGTAGAAAATACTAAAGTATACAATTAATATAACATTTTTTTCACACGTTGACCGGTTTTTGAGAGTTTTGAATCACATATTTTTAGACGTTTCCTTGATTAACCCAAGAACGATTAGTCCTATCAAAAAGTTAATTCTTATCAAAATTGTTCCTTATAACATTTCCAATCGCTAATGGGCTTTTAGATTTAGATTGGGTTAATACGACAAAAGTTATGGCACTCCAAAGAATGTAATTTAAATGTCTATAATAATACATCTAATAGTAATTTTTAAATCGTAACTCATGATGAACTTTCAATTATGGTTTATGTATTGGTAGTTAAAAATTATAAAAAATAAGAAAAATATATGTGATGTGGCCATTACAGAATTTTCTCATACCAATAAATACTACAATATTACAGAGAGTAATATATTCTTATACCCTGTAATGCCAGTATGAAATCATTTTTGAAGAAGGGGGAGGGGAAGAGAGAGTGATCTGTGAGCGTTGTTGGTAAAAGAAAGTCCTGTAATGGCCAGATCACTTATTTATATTATTGCAGAGACATTTATTTGAATATTATGTAAATATTTTAATTATTGTGTATATTATTTTCGAAATAATGTTTGTGTGTAGATAGTGTTAGTGAACCTTGCTATCCCCCCATCCATATGATCTATGCCAGTAATCCTTTAGTCTCTACACTGTACGGGTGGGATACGTGTTTTTTATTTCGATACTTTGTACTCTTATACTTTAGGATTTGCCAGTTACCTTTCATTATTTATATTTAATACCTATGTATTCATTCGTAGATATGCCACTGATGATGACGCTGTTACGTTGATGGTTCTGGCCGCAAATAAAACAATAGGAAGACAAGGACTTTTTATTTCTATAAGTACAATTAGTAAATACTATGCAATACTAGCTCCAGCAAGAAGCCTTCTTCAAATGACCTTACGTAACTACAAGAACCGTATTGGGTTTGTCAGTTGCCATTGTGAAACATGTCTATTTTTTCAACAATTGGTCCAACTATTCACCTCCTTTTTACACTTCCCTAGTTGTCTGTCTAGTTGGTGTAAAAAGTAGGTGAAGAAAGACACATATTATCTCCCTTATCTGGGTATGCAATTGGAATATGAAAATTATCAAATTACATAACTGCATTTGTCTAGGTATATTGAGAAGAGGTTAAAAAATTACACTCGGATAATATGAAAAATTACCTAATAGGCAGAGGAAAAAAAGTATCGCATATCCAATAGTTACTTACGTATCCTGTAAGAATGCTATATAACTATTTAATTTGTAATTTTGAGAAAAAAAAAAAACTCTTAGAAGCACTTATTTGGCAACTCGTTGGGAGAAGAAAGGCCATCCTATGCAGCTCCATTCCAAGTTGGGACTTCCGACCTGAGGGAGACCTAGGTTCTTACTGTGGACTGCTCTTGGTACGGACACGCCGGACAAGTGTCATAGCTCTTCTGCTAGTGGGACAGACTGTGAAGGTCATTTGATTGCGCCGAGAACATACCACAACGCAGCTGAAATGGTGACGATCTTCAGACTCGATAATACTCTATTTATTTATTATTAACCTCTTTGGGTGCACACATGGGATCAAATAGAGCTTACGTGAGGCTGGGACTTTCAGTGGTCAGGCTGTATCGACGTAGAGTCAAGACGTACCCGGAGGTCCAGGAAAAGTGCGTATATCGATCGGCCATCTGAACTTCGTGACAAACGTTGCTGCAATTTTACCACTTTATATCACTGGACAATGTCCTTGCAACGCTCAGGTCTGGACTGCCTGCGGATCTCTTCTTCCAGAGCTAGACGTAAAGGTTCATTAATATCTGGTTCTAAAAGCATATTGCGTCTTAAGTAAGCACCATCTGTAGGGGGGCTCCCGTTAGCACCTGTAGCCCAGTCGTTGGGATAGTTCGATAGGGCCTTCTAACCCTTAGAATATCTGCTGTCTGGGCATGAATCATGCGCTGCCACCAGCTTGCTACAGCCACGAATACCCGGTGTAGATTTTCATTAACGCAGCATAGTCGAGGCTCCAGCGAGAGCTAGTCGACTCAGGGCGTTAAAAGTGACCATTATCCTTACCATAATAGTAAGAACATCACTTTCAGGTCTGGCGCAATCTACACCCCTAGGTACTATACTGCTGGCTCAATGCGTCCTAGATGGATCTGCACCTCAAAGAGCCGAATCGCATATGGTCTAAACTTGTGTCCGAATGGCGCTGAAGATGAGGAACTGAGTGATATTTTTGTAGATCTATGCCTTAGCATCTACAGACATATCCCCGGTGCATGTCCCCGGTCTTATATTTCCCTTCCTACAGAAATTTATTTTACATTCTTTGGGGCGCTATAACATTTATTTACATATGTAATTTAATTTGGATCCTGTTCGATTCTATACTTTTTCTATAAGGCTAACCGTTTTCGCGTAAATCGAGCAAACTTTCAAAAAATTTAAATTCAAAACGACATTCCAGGACGGTTTTCGGCATGTACCTTGCATACTGTGAAAAATAGTATATCGTATAAAATATTCCTTTCATTTTTCTCTTTAAATTTAATTTGAAGAGATTATTGATTTGAGATAGATACATCATCGCAAAAATTGTCAGAACGTTTTCAGGGGACCTTGGACTAAGGTATAAGAAAGTAAAAACAGTTTTATAAATAAATGTACATAATAATTTATATAATCTATTTATTATATATTATAATATATTTATTATATATTATAATCTATTTATTATATATTATATTTATTATATATTACAATATATTTATTATATATTATAATTTATTAATTATATATTATAATTTATTTATTATATATTATAAGTTATTATTTATATATTATTTAAAGTTTGTGAAGTGAGATAGCTTATAGAGACAGTATTCATACAGAGAAGGAAAAGATGAAACGTAATACGAAAGTGACAGTAATTATCTTTACAATCGTGGCTTGAGCCTTCAAATGATGTAATGGCAAGAAGCTGATGTGAAATTTTCCTGTGCTGAATGATGGGACATTTGAAGAGATAGCAACAATATATAGCCAATAATAGAAAAATAAATATGTCAGAATTCTGACGAAATTTGTGAGTTGTATATGAGACTTTTTGGTAATCTACCGTCTGCTTAAAGCGGACTCAGTACGCTCGTAATTCAGGATAATCTAATGATTACTAGGATGTGTTCTACGATCTGTGAGAGTTATCGGGCTCATAATTGTAGTATTTATTTCCGCTAACAATACTTACATTGTGTTTCTTAAACTCCTCTGGGATATTGAATTGTTGGTTTTTTTCCGGCATTTCTTCCAGAGGTGTCTTCTTTTTTCTTTTTTATGACAATATTTCGGGACACTTACACGTCTGTTCATAGTGACCAGAAGAAGGGACATGAAAGTGTCCCGAAATATTGTCAAAAAAGAAGACACCTCTGGAAGAAAAATCGGAAAAAAACCAACAATACTTACATTATTTTTTTTTTATTTATCTACAATCTGTACAATATACAGTGGCGGCAAAAAATATATTAATTCAGTATTTACACACTTCATCTTTTTGTTTTTTTAACTCCTAAAGGATTACAATGTAGTCTTATTTATAATTAAAAAATATATACATTAAAAATAAACAAATCCTTATGTTAAAAATTTTTTTAAAGTTAAACCTTGAGAAAACATATATACTTAAATAATAATTGAAAAAATATTCCAAAAAAAAGTTATTGCACCCTTGTGATCATTGGGGTAAAAGGGCTTGTTTATTAGCTATTTACTAATGCTATTTGGCTGTTCTGGTTCTATCAGTCACGCTAAGCCTCCCATAGTGTTCGTAGACAGTGATTAAATTTTGGTAGTTATTAATGCCTAAAACGAGAGAACTTAGTGTCGCCATTTGCGAAATAATGATTTTGCTTCGAAACCAGCAGAAATCTTACCGGAAAATAGCAGATTATTTAGATATAAATTTTTTCACGGTAAAATATGTCATTAAAAGATATGAGGATCGTGGATCGACCGAAAATAATCAATTCACACATTCGCCCGGATTAAAATATTTAAAAAATTGAGTGTGTGCAATTATTGTATACAATTAATTATATACTGTATATACTTACTTAATAATTATTATAATATATTCTATTACCATTAGTAGTACCATTAATTATGATATATTCTATTAACATGAATACAGAAAATCTTATTTCATAAAAAATGTGCATTTTAATTTTCTCTAGAACCTTTATTTGAAAAGATTATTGATTAGATCATAAATACAAGCGGTTTATAGGACATCATTTAGGCCTGTAGTAAAATTGTCTAAATTTTCTTCCAAATTCGGCGAAATATAATCAGATTTTTTTCACAACAATTTTCTTCCTCTTCTAATTTCACAATACGTCACTAAATGGGGGTGATTCAACACCAAAACTCTAGTAACTCCTGATGAAATGTATCTGTGTATCTACACGAAATGTTATATGTATTAATAGAAGTATCCGATAAAGATATATAACAGTTTACAGCCAATTCGGCTGAACGTGCGAAGTGTATGCAAGGAAATAAAAATGATAATTCCATATGGGGAAATACTGCCTATGATTAATACATAAGATACCGTCACCTTAATACTACAACTAGACATCTCGAAAAGTTGTGAGAAAAACGCAATTCTTTTTTTTTTTTTTTTTAATCATCCGTTGTAGAATGATCCAAATTGAACTTCTGACATTTTTACATACGTTCTTAACATATTTTCTTAAAATTGTCTACTTCTAGTACAACAAAGAAACCTGCATAATACAACTAATGGTACAATTATCCCGTACATGCCGATTTTTGAGTTATCTAGTTGTAGTATTAAGGTGACGATACATTGACGACCTTTTCATCAGATGAAACTTTTTTCATTTCCTTCCAAATACTTCGCACTTTCAGCCGATTTGGCTGAACTATTAGATATCTCTGAGAACTATTAGATTTCTTTATAGGATACTTCTAATGCTATATATAAAATTTTCTGGAGGTACATACATTTCATTAGCAGCTACTAGACTTTTGGTGTTGAAACACTCTTTTTAGTGACGTGTTGTGAGATTGGGAGGAGAAGACACTAGCCCTTTGGGTCTTTATCATTTTCATATGAAAGTGAGAAAATCTTGAGCATGCCGTCCTTCGGATGGGACGTTAAGCAATAGTTCAGAGCCTGTAAGTCAGATACTCGTTGAAGACCGCTAACCTAGGTGAATAAACCTAAGTAGGCAAAATTTAGGATTCCCATAGTAGAGTCGGGCTCATGTCCACCAGAGCGACGAAAGAGCGCTCTGATAGTAGACAATATGATCTCGTTAAGAATCATGATAACTATCTAACAGATTCTTAGATACGTTATTTTCTTCCGGTCCCTGAAGAAATACTGTAGAAACATTATCTAAAACATTGAATATTAATAAAATGAGGTGAATTTGTGTGGAATAGTTTTAGTTAAGTACAGAGAGGATTGCATAACAGCTGCAGTTTGTTGACTGCAGTCATTGTACCAGTGCAGTAATAACAACGATGTTTCACCAAGTCCCCTCGCTCACATAACTATCTGATTATTTATCTTCCCCTGGAATGCAATTGACACATCCTCCCAGTCTTACACTAACCAAGGCAACTTGTCTCTGTCTTCAGTTAGCTCCCTATTATTTTTCTAAGAGAATTGCAACAGAATGCATTCTCTAGCTATAAGTTAAAAGGTCAATTAATTTGTAAATGCTGCACTTTCATATATGTTAGTATGCAAGCGGTCAAGCTGAATATTGATTTAAAAAAAGTCGTCGGGAATCATCGACAATGTACAGTCTCAGAATTAATCAATTGAGCGTTTCTCCTCACTCCAAAGCCAATGGACTAATAAATCGATAGTTAACTTACATTTTGAAACCTCATATTAAATTTTGTGTCGATACATTCATGAAATCAGCAGTTATTGGCGTTTTTGAGTTTAGCCTCCCCCCTAATCATCCCTCCCTTCGACCGATTTGACAGAAAATTAAGAGATTTCGTTCCAGTGGGGTTTTGGATACAAATATAAAATTTCGTGTCGATACATTCATTTTATCGGGAGTTATCGCGTTCACTGACACACACAGCTATTTTAACATGGGTGAATTTCGGTGAAAACTCGATGTCGAATTTGTGACCGTACAGAACTTCCACTATACTTCGTTTGGGTGGGGAAGCAAAATTAATTCCTCAATTTATTAAGTCACAAGTGGACTCAGATGTAAGGAAGTCTGTGACTTTATGCATAAAACATATTCCCAAAGATAAATATGCATGGCATAAATTATTCACTGAGAGTACTTATAATTTTTTCAAATGTTCACATTATTTTCGGAAAGGAGTCTAACTCTAAAATTTTTATAACTTCTGGTAGAATATATACATTTAAAAAAAACATTTGTTCATTTTTTTTTTTTGTTCAAATTTTTATTTATTTGTAATATTTTTTAAGAAAAAAACTACAAATAATAAAAACATCTTTAAAAATTTGTTGCCTTGAATTAGAATTTAATCTTTGATTTGAACTTTGTACATTCTTTGGAGCGCGAGAACTTTTTATCTCATTGGTTCTTTTTCAAATTTGAGGGCAGTAAGAAAAAAACCTTTTAGGTAAGAACAACGTTTTCGATAAGACTAACCGTTTTTACAATTTTTTTTTTTTTTTCGGGTGCTGCTGCCCTTACGGAACAGACTGGCGCTCCCGGACCCCCTTGAATTGCGGCTGCCTGGTGGGGCCGAAAGAGCTCGAGATCGGTGGAGTGGGGCTGCTTCTACATCGCGTTCGCCGGGGGTAGAACTCGGGCCTGGCCCGTCAATCGCCACCGGCGCCGGGTCAAAGGGCCTTTTTCTGTTCCAACTAGGAGGTGAAAAACCGGCCAAACGCCGGATAGTTCAACTCCGTCATCAACTCCGGCAGGGTCAATCCCAGGTACGATCCTGTCGCGCGAATCAACTCCACCCTAGACCTGTCGTACAGCGGACAATCGAGGATCACATGTTCTGCAGTCTCGATGCCGCCACACGAACAATTCGGGTTATCCTTCCTCTTGAAGAAGAAGAGTTTGGAGTTGAAGTCGCCGTGACCTGAAAGTACCTGAGAAGTCCAGTGATTGGGATGTACCCAAATGGAGCGCAGGCGGACCCGGACGTCAGTAATATACGCGAATGTCGTTCGGCCGTCGGAGGAGTGCGACCATGGCTGTTGCCAACTCTTCATTATCCAGTCTTGGACAATGTCCTTGCAATGCTCTTTTTACAATCATCAAGGAAACACCAAAAAAATTGGTTTTCAATATGTTATTTTAGGACAGTTTTCGTCACCTATCTCGCAAACCCAAAATGCATATATACAATGTATATATTGTGGGTCAGAGGTAACAAGCTTGTCTACTGGGCTCAAGATGGCGGGATCGAATTACAGCCGAGTTCTTTATCTGGGAGGTAGAAAAATTTGAACCCGACGTCCTTCGGATGTGTCGTTAAGCGATGGTCCGGAGCCTGTACGATGTCAGATACCGGTTAAAAACTCCAATCCTTGGTGAATAAGAATTTAGTATAGGCACCGTTCGGACTGGACTCTTATAGTAGAATCGGGTACATGTCCACCAGAGCAAGGACAGAGCGCTCTGGTAGTAAGCGATATCATCTCGTAGTTTAAGCCCGGGCATGAGTCACGACAACGAAACTGTTGTCAAATTTCTCTACAAATGATGTTCCATTAAACTGTCAAGTACCTTACCATTTCCAGGACTCAGGACAGACACTCTGTGCAACTATCGGTCTTGTTGCATTTCATTTAATGTAAATATTTTTTGTAGTCCGGTCATGTAACCAGTCAGGAAAGTCCGAATTCGTTAAGATGCAGCAGAAAGGTACAAAAGATGAACCATCGGATTAGGATCCTCAACTTTCGTGTCACGTACCTACCCGCTAGTGAATTTTTATTTGAAAAAAAAAAGCATTGTTGATCTCTCTATTGCGATTATGACGGAGGCTCGGAGCAAATTACGAAACTCTGGTTCTCTTCCGGAACTATTAAATAGGTCATTTTTAAATAAATAAAACAAACTTAGTTTTTTTTTAATATTGTTTTTTTCCAAAAGAAATGCATGAGCTACCGGTTTCGGTATTACATCATCGATAGGTTTAGTAATTATTTTTTAATTTGGAATCAGGGGGTCGAAAAACGTGAAATTTCGTTGAAAACTCAACATCGAATTTCTGATCAATTATATAATTTCGTATATTTAGGGAAATAAAATATTTTTTGCGGGTTACTCAATTTAACATGTGTGCTTGAAAATTTAAAAAAATATCTACTTTTAGTTGAGAAACGCGGACGTATTGTGGAAACATATAATAAAACAAAATTATAATAATTATATATTAATATTGTCTTTTCCACAAGAAATTTATACATAAAATATTCGTTACGACATTAACTTATCATGAAGTTTAATTATTTGATATTTATATTCAAAACTCATGAGGAAAGTAACAATTTTTTGTGTAATCGGCCGAAGGGAAATTGCAGTCAGAGAAGGGGAATTCAACTCAGAAACCCTTGTATCAACACGAAATTTAGAATAAGGGAGTCCCTACGTAAGCTAACAATTGTTTTTTTAGCCAAAATGGACATTTAGAGGGAGGGCGAAAAAGTCGCTGAGGAAGACATCCTCTGATTTTAAGCCCCTGGTTTAGAGGAACAAATATTTCGAGATTTCTGTATCGGGACAGGCACTAACACGATTTTTGCGGAAGATCAGTAATTTGATGAAGGGAAGATTCTTGCCCTCAGCTATCAACCGTAAGTGTTATTGGAAGAATGAGGGAAATCATGTGCCTTTGAAGAGCGAAACGTAGGGGAGATAAGATGGCTCTGGCGCAAGGGCTAAAGAGCAAGATGGCGGACGACGCTAGCTTTTCGCGACCGAATTACTTGCCATTCTGCAATAAAATGCAACTGGGATTCACCTGTGACCCAAGTGATGTATTACACGTTCTCTAATGTGGACGGACGAGTAGTCAAGTGAGGTCCTGCTCCTGCGTGAATAGCTACAGGACCTCACCCCTTCTTTGAAAGTGATTTCAATTAGAATCAAAAAACGTTTCTCAGGAGAGTTATGTGGACTAATTAAGGTAGTGATTGACTGTTGAGTGAAAAGGAGAGGAACATAACAGGAGTCAGACCTCAGTCGTCAATCCAACTAACGAGAAGAGTGGTGGTTTGGAGTGACTGACTGCACTATATCACACATGGCGAGCCATCTCCTAATGTCGCCCACTCTCCTGCTAAGCAGAACCATAAAGTATACTCCGAAGCGCAGTTGACATTAAGAGAACAAATTTTATTATTAAATAAACCCAAATACAAGTCAAAATTTATATGTGATTTAGCTATTACAGGACTTTCATATACCAATCATGCTTACAGATCACTCCCCCTCCCCCTTCTCAAAATCATTTCATACTAGCATTACTGGATATATGAAAGTAATGAGTTGAGGTGAGCGGTATTTTTTTTTCACTGTACAGCGTAATTCTGAGATTGACTTTCTTTATACCCAGTGATGCCAGTATGAAATCATTGTGAGAAGGGGGAGTGGGAAATAGAGTGATCTGTAAGCGTGGTTGGTCATGTGCCTTGCCACATCACATATGTATATATATATATTTTCAGAAGTGTCTTCTTTTTTATTTTTTCTGACAATATTTCGGGACACTTACTCGTATCTTCTTCTGGTCACTACTTCGTTCATAGTGACCAGAAGAAGGGAAGTGTAAGTGTCCCGAAATATTGTCAGAAAAAAGAAGACACCTCTGGAATAAATGCCGAAAAAACCAACTAAAAATTACCAATAATAACAAATATTTTATAATTCGTTGCTTCGCGTTACAATTTAAACATTACTTTGAAATATTTTCTACTGAAATATATTTTAGTTTACATTTTTTGAGGCGCTATAACTTTCGTCATATTGATCTTATCACAAACCTAAAGATTGTAGGCGATTGGAAATTTAATAAGAAATATTTTTGGTAAGAATAAATTTTTCAATAGCACTAACCGTTTTCGGGTAAATCAAGGAAACATCTAAAAATATGTATTTCAATATAACATTTCAGGGCGGTTATCTCCTGGGTTAGTAACATTAAACAGGTTAGAAAGAATACCCGGTTAGTAATTTCAAGTTGTATGATAAGTTGAAACTTTCAATAATTTTGAGGCCAGAGGTTAGGGACTTACCCTTGCCCCCCTCCGCATAAATTGAAATTTCTGATGCCTCACGACCTAAGTAAGATCTTTAACGATGTCATACGCAATCTCAAATTCAAAACTTGAAACCCACATGAGCAGCGCCTTTCCCCTTTATAAAAGTCAAATATCCTTATGTTCAAATGTTGGAAATTAAATTTGCTACATTTTCATTAAACGCTAAAAGTCAACCCTTAAAAATCTATTTAAAGTTGTGGCTCCTCCCCCCCCCCCCCCCCCCCCCTTACGACCCCTCTCCAGTTAAAAATTCAGAGTTGTGATACATTCATTTGAACCGGGCTTATAAGGACGCTTTTTGTGAAATTTCATCAAAATCAATTCAGTAGTATTTGCGCCAAATTGTTACAAACACACGGACAGACAAAACAAAAGATTTATATATAAGATTAAAACTTTTATTGAAGATAATCTGTTATAGGTAAGCATATGCTCTCCCGGACTTTTTTGTATAACTCTTTTTTGACGAAAATTCTTCAATACATCTTTTTCATATATTATAACTTCAAGGATTTAGGCAGGGTAATAAATGGCGTCTTCTCCTCTGACTCGCTTCACTTTTACCATCACTTAGCTCTCTTTTGATAAAGCATAAAGATATATAGCTTATGTCCACCGGAAAGATATAAGCTTCCCAACGGTGAAAGAATTATCCAAATTGGTTAAGTAGTTTTCGAGATTACCTCAAATACACAAATAAACTTTCTCTCTTTACGTATTAGTACAGATAAGTATCCTGACTGACACATCTCTCTTATTATTTGTTATATATACTATTGGTTTTAAGTTGTAATGAAGTCAGGTAATCAATATAAAAATTGATTTCATTGAAAAAAAAACTTCTGTTGCGTCCCCAGATTTTTACTGGCACGAGTATTTCTTCTACTTGTACAGTAGAATCCCGATAATTCGTATGGTCAAGGGACTGAAGGTTTGGTACGAATTATCGGGATTACCAATTATCGGGAGTACAAAATAAAAAAAATTAAAAAACGTATTAATGCAAATATGTATGTATTAAGAAGTATGTACAATGTGGTAAGAATAAAAACTATGCAATAAACACTGCTTTATACTAAACTATACAATAAACAATACATCAATAAAAAATATGTACATATGTTCTAGATTAAATAAACACCAATAAAACATTTGTTCGAAAAAATGTTAGAAAAGATGAATAAAATTGCTAAAACTTCCCCCCTCTCCTCATTTCCTTTCAGTGAAAAGAGTACGAATTACATTTGATAATTTGAGATTTCATAGAAAACTTGTCTCTCTCACTCGCTCTCCCCTTTGCTTCTGTCGGAATCAAGTGATTTACTAGAAAACATTTATCTCGCACTCATTCTGCTCTCTCGTCTCTCACTGTCCTCTCTCTCCTTCTTGAAAACAGTACGAATTAACGAGGTTTTTAAGCTGGAAATACGAATTATAAGACGTTTTAAGTGACCTCGAGCATAAAAATAATACGAATTACCGAGGGGTCCGAAATGAATTGTTTTTATACCATTTAGCGGGAAATTTGTACAAATTAGCCGGAAATACGAATAATCGGGATACGAAATATCGGGATTCCACTGTATTTGGATACGTTCAATATTAAAATTCGTTCTCTGGAACTTCACTCCGCCACTCTTCTCGTTAGCTAGACTGACGACTGTCTCCTGATAGGCGCCTCTTTTCTTTCATTTATTTACTTCCCCAGCTATATAAAGTATAAAGGAAGTTATGTAATTGATCAGAAATTCGAAGTCGAGTTTTCATCGAAATTTCATATTTTCCGACACTCTGATGCTGTCTGAGTATCTGTGAAAACGATAATTCCCGATTGAATGAATGTACGAGCATACCCTCTAATGATACCAATTGATTTTCAGTCAAATCGGCCTAAAGGAAGGAAGGGATTAGGGAGGAAACAAAAACTGTAATAACTGCAATAATATGAAGATGGCTGATGTAGTAAGAAGTGATTATTTCACAGGTTGTAAAATAAGATAAATTTTGAAATTAACATAATTGAAATATTTTAGTAAATAAAATTTAAAAATTTATAATTAAAATAAACTATAAATAAATAAAACCATCTAAAAAACTAACAACTTTAATAATTTTAAATTTCATGAAGGGGACAGATAAATTATTCCTGTTCCCCTGTTTATAGTTTATTTTTATTATAAATTTTTTAATTTATTTACTAAAATATTTTAATAATGTTAATTTCAAAATTTATTTTATCAGACTGCCTGATGATGAGGGCAACCTCGAAAGCCGGCTAGCGAAAACAAATAAAAATCTGTGAAAGGTCAGACTATATCTTATTTTACAACCTGTGATGTAATAACTGCCGTTGTAATGTTCGTTTTGTTACAAAATTACATATGTAAAGACAAAGCTCTCTAAGGACGACATCTATTAATTTTCAGCGGAATCATGAGAAGGGGAAAGGAGATCAGCGGGAGACTCAACTAAAAAATTCCAATAACTGCAGATGTAATGAATGTATTACATAAAATTCTATGTTTAAATTCATAACCTCATAAGGATGGCAACTATTAATTTCCCGCCAAATTAATATAAGGGAAGGGGGGACCAGAGAAGGGGGTTCGACTTAATGACCCTAATAATTGCCGATGTAATGAATGTATCGACAGATTTAGTATGAGGATTCAGAAGTCCCTGTTTAAGTCAAATTTTGAGTTTATTCCAATTGGTCGGCTGACTTCGGAGGGAGAGCAAACACGTTATTTAATAATTCGTACTGGGGAAGTACATAGCTGGTGATTCCCTGACGACTGTTTTTTTTTAAACACTAATGACCAAAAAAGTTATTAAAAAAACAATAAATGACTTTTATTGAGAAACTAAGGTCAAAGTTTAGAGGTGATGGTCAAATGTTTGACGTACCCTAAAATGTCATGTGTGGCATACCTTTTTTTTTTTTTTTTATTCGGTTTTAAAGGAGGATGGGCTTTGCATTGTAGAAATATCACCCAGTTAAACGTGAGAAGAGCTCGGGGATCAAGGGGTTACTGAGGGACTGGGATTGGCCATCGGCGGAACAATTGCGCCGATCGTCCCCATCTTACAATGCCTGCTTCTGCTCCCGCCAGGAGCCGACGAATCGGTAGAACATCGGGTAATCTGTTTCCATCACCATCTGCCGTAGATTCAGTCCCATGAATCAACTCCACCCTAGCTTGGTCGTTTAGCGGACATTGGAGAACCACATGTTCTACAGTCTTGGTACTGCCGCACGAACAGTGTGATCTTCCTGTGAATGAAGAACAGCTTGGAGTGTGAAATAAAATGAAATGAAATGAAAAAACAATTTTTATTGTGGGACATACGTCCCCTAAGAATAACAACATAAGAAATAAACAAAACAGATACAAGTATCAACCAAGTTAAAATAAAAGATAAAAATAAGGGCCTATAGCAACTAAAGAAACAAAAACAGTTAGAAATAAGGATTAACAAATCATATTAAAATAAATGAGGAACAAAGTTAAAATTATAAAGTAAAAAATAATAGCAAAAATAAATATAGATGACAGGAAGGGTCACTGAGAGAGAGAGAGAAAAAAATAAAAATAAATAAATAAATAATGTGTGTCACACACCCTCATACATATATTTATTTACAGTTATATATCCAAAATAATACACATCTACAGTATTCGGCATGGAACTGAAAGAAATAAATAAAAAGAAAAAGAAAGGAATGAATACTTGTGTGGCATACCTAAATGAAAACTCCAATCTAGAAGCACACTTTTTAACTAAAAATTAGTTTCCTAAAGCCAGAAAAATTTTTTCCTGCGCTCAGTGCGAAGAAATCGACGGGTAATCGCAGAGGTTGTCCATATACAGTTTCAGCTACACTGGCGTTAGTGTCGCAAATAGTGGACCGCAGATCTAGCGTGCTGGTTGGTGGAGCGTGATCCAATCATGGGTGTTGAGATGTGCCATTATTCATTAGTTTGGGAAGTTGTCCGGACTGTTGACGAGCCGTTTAGAAAGGTTTGGGAAGTGTAGAAGGGACTATTTCGGCGGTGATATCGGTGACGGAGATAGTCAGGAATCAAAGAGTGAAATGGATAAAGTGATGCAATATTTTACTTTCCCTAACTATACGAAGTATAGGGGAAGTTACGTAATCGGTCAGAAATTCTATGTTCCTTTTTCATCGGAATTTCATGTTTTCCAACACCCTGATTCCAAAAATGAAATAAAAAATCTGCGTTTGTTAGAATGGATGTACAAGTATCAACACAAAAGTTTATTTGTGTGTCCGAAACCCCGTAAGGACGACACCTATCAATTTTCAACTAAATCGAAATGAGGAGGGGGGATTAAGGAGAATTTTTACATAAAATCTCTAATAACTACCGAGGGCGCCGGTAGCTCAGTGGTATTGCGTGCTTGGCTTCGGAGCTCAAGAGCTTCGAAACCCGACGGAGGCCCTTAGTTTATTTTATCTGGGAAGTAAAATAAACTTAAACACGCCGTCCTTCGGATGGGACGTTAAGCGATGGTCCCGAGCCTGTACGATGTCAAGTATTGGTTAAAGACTACTATCCTTAGTGAATATAAATTTAGGGTAGGCAAAATTTAGGACTCCCACAATAGAGTCGGGCTCATGTCCACCAGAATGACGAAAGAGTGCTCTGGTAGTAGGCGATATGACCTTGTAGTTAAAGCCATGAGTCTTAAAACTTAACCTAACCCTCTAATAACTACCGTTGTAAGGAATGTATCGACACAAAATATCATATGTAAATTGAAAGCCTCATAAGGACAACACTTATTAATATTCAGCGGAATCGGTAGAAGGGAGGGGTTAGAGGGGGGGTGCAACTCAAGTACCCTAAAAACTGCCGATGTAATGAATGTATCAAAAGAAAATTTAGTATGAGGATTTAGGAGTCCCCTATGTAAGTCAACTATTATCAATGCGAAGGGTCGACTGGTTTTGGAGGGGGAGCGAAATGTTAATTGATTAATTCGTTGTGGAGATGTAGGTACATTGCCGGTGACTCACCGATGACTTTATTGTCTGGATAAACATGTTCGAAACTGTGCAGCGGTAATTAAGTTCGGGGTGATTTTAGCATTTTGACAAAGAGAGCAACATCCTTATTAATGGACTCTACTTGTTCACATCAGATTCTGAGACTTATTTTCTTTGTGTAAAATTTTTATTACAATTAATACTTGAGTTATTCCACATTTTTGTAACTTTTGTACATAAACGTGATAATGATTAGTTAATAACTTTACTAGGGTTGACCAAGTACTTTCTAGATTAACAATGAATACTTGAAAGGATATATATATACTGACAAACAGAAATGATTCAGCTCGTAACAATTTACTTAGTTTTGTGACTCATGCCCGGGCTTTTAACTTCGAGGTCATATCGCCTACTACCAGAGCGCACAATGTCGCTTTGGTGGAGGGGAATCCTAAATTATGCCTAGTCTAAATTTTTATTCACCTAGGGTAAGGGACTTTAAAGAATACCTGACACAGGTTTAATCGCTTAACGTCCCATTCGAAGGACGGCGTGCCCAACGTTGTCTCACCTCCTTGATAAAAACCTAAAGGCGTCAGCCGGGTTTCAAACCGCGATCTTGAGTTCAGTAAGCAAGCACGCATACCATTGAGCTACCGGTGCCCTCATCCAATTTACACCAAAATTGATATTTAAGTTCAATGTACATATAGGACAGAGCTAATTACTTTTTAGACTGAAGGGGTGTTAACTGGTATGAAGTCAAAAATATTGTAGTCTCACTAATTTCGGAAATACATAATTGATTTATTTATTAATGATGATTGAGTGAAAACTGGCCGATTACATAACTTCTTCTATACTTCATTTAGCAATACGTTATACAAAATCTAGCCCTCTGAAGAAGATCTCATACGCGTTTTGAAGAAAGCGTGTTACCGTATATATATATATAAACAAAAACAGCCTGTTTTCTTTCACAGTTTGTAAAATAAAAATGTAGTCTGTCCTCACATTGATTTCATTATGATATGCTACCCGGCTTTCGAGGTTGCCCATGGTGAATCACCTGCTATGTGCTTCCCCAGCACGAATTGAACAACATTTTCTCTCTCCCTCCAAAGCCAATGGACAAATCAGTTTGACTTTCATGGTGGCTTCAGAATCCTCATACTAAATTTTGTATCGATAATTTCAATATATCGATAGTTATTAGGGTTTTGGAGTAGAACCTCCTCCCCGAAACTTTCCTTCACCCGATTTCGCTTAAATTTAACAGGCATTGTCCTCATTTTTGACTTAAAAAAAAATAATAACATGTTGATATATTCATTTCTACGATAGTTATTCATTTTTTTGTTATGAGTCCCCCTCTGATTTCCTTCCCCCACGACTGATTCTACTGAAAATGAATAGGTCCTTATATGGATTTGAATTTACATATGAAATTTCGCGTCAATATATTCATTACAACGGCAGTTATTGAAGTTTCTGTATTGAGCCTCTCCTCTCTCCTTCTCCTTTAGGCCGATTTGACTGAAAATCAGTAGGAGTTGTCCTTAGACGGTCCTGGATACAAATATAAAATTTCGTGTCGATACATTCATTCTATCGGGAGTTAACCTGTTTACAGACAAAAACTTTTGTCCGGTAACATAACTTCCCCTATACTTCGTAAATAGTTATACAGATAGATAATTATAGCCAATATAGATTATTATATAGCGTAATATATTATTATATAGCGTTATTATATAATTTCTAAAATACGTACATAAAATATTGGCTACATGCACTAAATTCTGTTGTCTTATTGTGGAGGACTTTTAGGAAGAGTCCCTTGGAGCCTCCAAACAGAAAATTTCACACTTACCACATTACCACTTTTAAAAACGTGAGAGTGGCGCTGGGTTTTATCACATTCTGGGACGGATTGGACCTCAAACCTAATAATAGCCTTCCTCATGGTGTCGGAGGTCTCAGAACGATCTAGATTTTTAGTATTGTCGTCCCTGAAAAGTCATACCATTTACCATACTCTCCAGCAATGATATCATACATGGGAAGATTGTTAAGAAAAGTGAGCAATCAGGATTAGAAGGCCATACTTACCTCTTGTTTGTCCTTATTCTACTCCGGTTATAATTGATGAATATCGTGTTGATGCATTGATGTTATACGACTTTCAGCAAGTAAATACAAATACTCATAAGGACGACACCAATTAATTTTCAGCAAATTTGGCCGAGGATCAGAGAAGATGGGCTCAACACAGATCCCCTAATAACTGCTGATGTAATAAATGTTTCAACATAAAATTTAGTATGTTTGAGAAATCCATAAGTAATAAACCTCTTGATTAACATTCAAATCGGCAATTGGAAATGAGGGGATTGGAAGGTCTTAACACAAAAGTTCTAATAACTGCCAATTTTATGGATGTATGGACATGAAATTTTATATTTAAATTCAATTTCTCATAAGGACGACAGGAGAGGGAAGGGGGATATCACAGTTGGGGGCTCAACTCAAAAACTCCAATAACTGCCTATATAATGAATGTATCCACATGAAATTTATCATGTGGATTGAGAAGTCCCCCTATATAAGTCAACTATGGATATTTATCCCAAAGGTCTATTGGTTATGAAGGGAGAGCAGAAGCCTCCTTGAGTGATTCACCGACCACTTTATTTTATTATTATTTTTTTTCATTGATTGACAGGAAAGTGTAATATATTTTGGACAGGATGGGGGGATCCTTGCCGAGGTCAGAGGGTGAATGGATGGATAGTTAGATTGTGTAAGAGGTAAGGGTAGTCTGCCCCCATGGTGGGGGGCCCCCTATAACAGCCAGGCCCGGCCTCCTCCAACTACCACTCGTCACCCCACCTGTCTACAGGATGAGAGCCCTCCTGGTGAGTTCACTGTGTCTTCACTTCTTCCAGTACCAAGCCTCCTCAGTGACCGATCTACTTAGCTGTTCGTTCATTCGTTCGTCCGTTCGTTCCGTGTTAAACAGTGTGAATACGTTAACTTGCACATCTCTACAACGAGTGCTTATTGTTGTTTTTTATCAAGTTATTAGCGACAACTTCCCGCCACTCTTCAGGTTGCAACTCCAGTCCAACATCTCTGGGTAGCCACCAGAAATTACTAACGAATAATTATAATTATTATTATTAGTTTTGGTGGCTTGGGGATTCGAACCTCGGCATCCCAGGTTGGTATCAAGTTGCAACCATAGAAACGAAGTGTTTATATTTGTAATCTCTAAGAGGCTATTTTGCTTTTTCTAAAATAAAATTTTATTTTTATTTTATAAAATAAAATTATAAAAATATTTGATTAATAATTTAAAGACGGATCGAAGTGCAAATGCATATAAATATCTATTTTTTTTCACGTGAATGCACATTTTTGCTAGGTATATAATAAGCTCTAAGTCAACTTGCCTTACTCCTCTGGACGCATTTAGACGCGAGGAACAATGTATTTTTATTGTCGGAAGCAAACAGCTTTCAAAGATCACTCAAAACCGTTGATCGAATCGAAAATCCCAGCCTTATCAGGAATCATTATTATTTGCCTTTCTTTGGTGTATAATAATTGAGGATAATTTTCCGTCTTTTCACTTAAAACTAGTGAATGATGCCCGGGATTTACCTAAGTGGTGATGTCACTTACCACCAGAGGCTATTTGCTGCTCTGGTGGATATGAGCCCGACTCCACTGGAGGGGGTCCTAAATTCTTCTTACACAGATTTAGTTAGAGCAGGGGTCTTTAACCTATATTTTACATCGCATAGGCTCGGGTACAGCGCTTAACTTTCATCCGAAGAATTTCTCCATTTTTCGATACAAATTTCCAATGTTAAAGACATAAATTGTCATATCGTCTCGACGAATCCTTCGAAATGATGAGCCGCACATTGTGGGTATATAAAAGTGTAACCTGACACCCGGAGGTCAGATCGAAAATCCCAGTCTTAGTGGAAATCGCTGCTAACATACATTTAATTTTAACCATCGCTTGCCCTTCCATGTTGCATAATAATTGAGGAATTGTTTCCGCATGTTTCATATCAGATATATATATATATATATATATATATTTAACCAGTTAGAATGTCTATATTGTTTTATTAATGCCGTTGCATTAAAATCCTGATGCAGAGATCTCATCCTGAGTGAATAGACCAGAGATCGGTAACTTCATGCCACTTGCGGGACGCATAATTTCGTTCGTTTTGAATAGCTGGCCGCGTTTCGAAATAAAATAAGCAAAATCTTATTTCTTTTTTTTTTTTAAGTCGTCAGAGTATCACCGGCAATTCCCCAGCATTAATAATTCAAATAAGTTTTTGCTCTCCCTCCAAATCAATTGATAATTTGGGCTAAAAATTAATTGTTGACTTAGATAGGG
This sequence comes from Aradus depressus, assembly GCA_963662175.1. NCBI lineage: Eukaryota > Metazoa > Arthropoda > Insecta > Hemiptera > Aradidae > Aradus > Aradus depressus. The sequence continues at coordinate 32,280,838 of OY759215.1, forward strand.
GCTTCTGAATCCACATATTAATTCCCATGTCAATACATTCAATACATTGACAGTTATTAGAGTTTTTGTGTAATCTCCCCCTTCCCATTGGCCGATTTGTATGAAAATCTTATCGATACACATACACTTTTGTGCCGATACATTAATTCCATCAGTTATCGTGTTTAGAGACACAGACAGGACTTTTTTTTTCATTTTCAGGGAATCAGGGGATCGGGAAACATGAAATTTCAGTGGAAACTCGTCATCAAATTTCTGACCGATTACATAACTTCCCCTATACTTTGTATAACTGGGGAAGTAAAAAAATATCTATCATGACTTCCGAAGGCGGTTTGCCCAATTCTGTTATATACTCGAAAACTATTTTACATGAGTACATTTAATTGTATTTTCTTGAATTATTGTTTCTTTTGTTAATCCGTTAATCTCGTAAACTTAATAGAAGATACTCTTTTCTAATACAATCTTGGGGACTGATTCACTTAAAAAATTTTATGATTAGAAAGTAACATCCAATAAAATTTATTCAGAACATTAAAACTTAAGTTTCACATTAAAAGTTTTTTTTTTTTTTAAACAAATTAACGAACTGAACAGTTTTTTGTATTAGTCACCTACTTAAATGTCGAATCACGGCCAAAGTACTTTCCCAGATCTAAAAACATTTTAAAATATTCACTCTATCAGGAGTTATCGCATACATGGTCCCAGACACAGACAGACTGACAGCAATCTTAATGTTTTGGGTCTGGGGTTACATAAAAGAGGAAATTATCTTGATCAATATTGAATTGTCGACCAAATACAACACGAGCTTATTGCATGCCTCAACAAGTAAAAATTGTTAAAATCTGACAATCTCTTTGCCGAATTACTATTTCTTCTTAGGGTAGAAAAATATCGAAGAAAACATTCGAAAGCATTTTAATTTATCTGTTTTGCTATGATTAATGTATTTGTGTCTACCTTACACCATATAAGATCAAGCCGGCATGCATTTTTGAATACCTATTTAAAAGTCACCGACAATGCACTTCCACTGTTTGATTTCCTTAAATAATTTTTCGCATGATAATTGGTAGTGAGTGAGAGGTCTGCAAGCTTCTAGCTAGTTACCACCCTTCCTATAAACTCATCCTCCTCCTTTGCCGACTAAGATTTATAAGATCATTCATTGTCAATTCAACACAAAAAATTGCAAAAATTAACCCCTTTCCCTTTTATTTTTACCTCTTATTAAGCGGACCAACGAGTTGTTATCTGGGAACTATGGGACGTCCTTCAGAGTTAGTAGAAGTCTTTCGGAAGGGACGTTAAGCGATGGTTTCAAGCCTATTCGATGTTTGGCACTCGTTAAAGACCCCGACCCTAGGTAAAAAAACCTGAGTAGGCAAACTTTAGGAATCCCAAAGAAAGTTGAGTTGAGCTCAGGTCCACCAGTGCGACGAAAGAGCGCTCTGATAGTAGGCGATATGAACTCGTAGTTAAAGCCCGGACATGAGTCACAATAACTAACTCGAACCAAGATAGGGTAAATGGGGGTAATTTTACTAAAATTCGTAAATTTGCGCTAAACTCTCTAATTCGTAATTTTCGGACAGAAATATATTATATAGAATGTTTATTTCGATTTGAGTTATAAAACGTTCATCTACCTCCATTAGTAGTCAAGTCAAAATAGATGCGCTTTAACTAGAAAACAAGTTAAGTTAATTATTAGTTCATGCATGTAAATCACCAACTTCCCCTGCTCGATTTTATTTTGAAATTTGTCCCATGATAATTGAGTCTGCAAGCTCCCACGAAGTTACCACTCTCCCTCTAAAATTTCCCTTCATTACTTGCCGATTTGCCGATTCGGCTCACGTTTTGTCCCTTTTTGAAGATTTAAACCTCACTAATTTTCTTCTCCCAGCTCAAATAGATCCTATGATATTGAGGTTCAAAGATGCGTCCGTTCATCAGATTATGTTTAAATTGCTACATCTGTGGATATAAAAACCGGAAGACGAATTTGGTATCGTTTTAAAGAAGTTGAATAGATCTTTACTTTGGTGTACAAAAATGGATGCTTCAAAAGGTTTTGCGCCCATCCCAAAATATTTAAATTCAATTCTGATCCTCTTACCCACTACCAATTTTTTTTAATTTTTTTATTACCTGTAGAATACACACAAATTCAAGATAGAAAATCATCATTCCCGAAATAAATAAACAATAAATGCTTAAAAACACAATTTTTCACGAATATCACCACGATATTAATGACTTTCCACACTTCCGAAATAAATTCTTAATCCAATACATTTTCCAAAATGAAAAACAAAAATCTGGATAGCCAGAAAATGGATTCTATGAATAAGGGACATTTTTGATTGTCGTCACCATTCGCCTTAAATTACCGACTTGGTCAGTTTTACTATTAACACATGTCTCGCTTTCAACTCATAAAAATTTCTCCTGTCGAGTCATTCAGATGATATGACATCTGAACACACAATTCATGAATTTCATCTACTTATGTCTTTTCGCAGTTACACTCCCTCCAAGTTATTTTTTTTTTCTTGATGTAAAAAAGAGGTAGATTAAAAAGGAGAAATGTCATTCCATTGTGATCCAAGTGCTCATTGCTGTCATTGCATTTTGGTAAAATCCCAAGGTTTCCATCTTAAGAATGGTTTTCATTGTAATATTTTTTTCTTCAAGTCAGTGTCTGAGTGAGTCTGTTCTGTTCCACCATATCCACAACCTGAGTGTCATCCTGAAAGAGCTACTTTAATCCAATCCTCTCCACTTTCTACCATCTCTTTGGACCCTTATCCTTGGTTTTCTTTCAAATCAGTAGTTCAGGAACGAAATCTGTCCTCATACTTCCTACTAAGTTGCCGGATACTTCAAAACGTGTTTAGGCATTGAGATCCAAAACTGACAATTATTCAGACTTATCTTTATCCAAAGGAAACTCTTCTATTCTAAAGGTTTTCCAGCGGTACAATTATTGACCTTTTTTTTAACTTTTTGAAAATAGTTTTTCATTCTATTAACCATTACTACAAAAATATATTATCTATGGAAGATGTTCATTTCATGCACATTCTTCGCAATAAACCTTAAAGTTTTTTCATAGTTAGTTATAGTGACATGTCCGGGCTTAAACTATGAGACCTCATACGACCATATCGCCTACAACCAGAACGACCTGGTGAAATAATCCCGACTCTACTGTGGGGAGATTTATTTTCTTAGGGTAGTGGGTCTTTAACGAGTATCTGAGATCGCTCGGGATCATTGCTTAACGCCCCATCCAAAGGACGGTGTGCTCAAGGTTTTTTCATCTCCCAGATAAAACCTCTAAGGGCCTCGGCCGAGTTTCGAACTTCTTTCATATTCATTTCCTCTATGTTACAACTAATTTTTTTTTTACTGTACATTCCTGTGTGAGAAAGATAGAAATAAATGAAAATATTTCCAAAAACAATAAAATAATGTATTTTTTAAATTTTGATTCAGGACGTTCCATGTATTAATTGCTTTATTATTACGGTATGAGCAGGTTACCAGGCGTTGTTCTTTACCTAAACCTGATTATGTACGATGCCAAGACAAAAAATAAGCTTATACCCGGCCTTTTGAATACCTAATTTGAAAAGACACTGATAATGCACTTCCCCTACTCGAATTTCCTAAATAATTTGTCGCATGATAATCGGTAGTGAGTGAGAGGCCAGGCTTTACCAAGTTACCTCTCTCCCTATAAACTCATCCTCCTCCTTTGCCCACATTTATAAGATCATTCTTCGTCAATTCAACACAAAAATTATCCTTATTTCCTTTGATTTTGTCTCTTATTAATCAGACGAGCTGAAGTATATGGGGACAGTCTCTCAGACCCTCTAATTCGTCATTTTCGGATAGAAAAAGATTATATAATGTGTTGACTTTAATCTGAGCTATAAAACGTTCATCTACGTCTATTAGTAGTCAAGATATATCGTTCATAATAAAGTAGTAGCGTCTTACCTCAATACTATTTAAATTAGTTATTAGTTCATCCTTTGTTTTACATTTCATATTGTATCGAGCAAAATAATTTGGAAAAAAAAATTGTGAATACCTAACAACTTTTTGAAGCTTCTGCGTGTACGAACTTTTTAAATTTTTTATTTAATTTTTTAATTCTTCTTTATGTATAAGATTCATTTTTGAGTGGGAGAAATCAGTAATTTTTTTCTCCTAAAAGTTCAATTCAGACGGAACATTTGGAGATAAAGAGAGCTTAGCATGAAGATCCCTGTTAGAAGTTTCATTTTCATGATCCAACCTTATTCTATTTTATTATTAACTTTTCTTGATATTGTTATTTGCAGGTAGTAACGTTAGCAGCACTGACACATGCTCGGCCTGAAGCAGGCTACTCATACTCACCTCCTGCCCCGTCTAGCGGCTATGGTGCCCCCTCTGGTGGAGGCGGGATCAGTCTAGGAGGCCTATTAGGCGGTATAGGCGGAGGTCATGGAGGTGGTGGAGGCCATGGAGGTGGTGGAGGCCATGGAGGTGGTGGAGGCATTAGCTTCGGAGGCGGATCGGGAGGCGGCTTCGGGGGTGGCCATGGAGGTGGCATCGGAGGCGGTCTTGGCGGAGGCATTGGAGGAGGATTCGGCGGGGGATTCGGGGGCGGTTTTACCAGCGGGGGTGGTGGCTTTGGAGGTGGAGGACCCACCATCCAGAAGCACATTTATGTACATGTCCCACCCCCAGAGCCTGAGATCGTGCAGCCCTCAAGGGTAATAGCACCCCATTCCGCTCCTCAGAAACACTACAAAATCATCTTCATCAAGGCACCCACTCCCCCCACCCCAACAGCTCCTATCATCCCTCAACTCGCTCAGGACCAAGAGAAAACTCTCATCTACGTGTTGGTCAAGAGGCCCGAGGATGGACCCCAGATCACCATTCCCACTGCTGCTCCCACCCAGCCCAGCAAGCCCGAGGTTTACTTCATCAGGTACAGGACACAGAAGGAGACTACAGCCGTTGGTGGAGGTGGAGGTGGAGGCGGCGGAGGACATGGCGGTGGAATCGGCGGTGGTATTGGAGGTGGTTTGGATGGTGGCATTGGCGGCGGTCATGGCGGTGGTATTGGAGGTGGAATCGGTGGAGGACATGGCGGTGGAATCGGTGGAGGACACGGAGGCGGAATTGGCGGCGGACACGGAGGCGGAGGAGGACATGGATCAACGGGACCCTCAGGACCATCGACCAGTTACGGCGCACCTGGAGCCAGCGGCCCTTACTAAACAGACTGTACTATAGTTTAACAACTCTCTCAAAACTTGTATCATATTGTATATTAATTGAGCAATCGAAAAAACACGGTGGCAAAAAATGTATTTTTGTATAAAACAAACAAAAAAAAACTTAAAATGTCTTATTAATGCGGTTAATCCGCTTCTCCTATTTTCCATTCCCGCAACTTCTGTCGGTTACGTATAGAATATATCTGATGTAATTTCCAAAACTCTGAAGAAGGTGGTACAGTTGAATCCAGAAGTATCACTGATCAGTTTTATACAATGTGGAATGTTAATTATATTGAAACACTTTCCATTAGTTCTTCGGCAGACTGAATAAATACATTACTTCCATATTAAAATAAAAACATGAATAGTAATAAAAGAGCACGTGTTTAGATGTTATCTTTATTTGGCAAATAATTAAGCAATATAAATAATAAAAACCTTTTTTTTGTCTTATATTGTCCACTCCAAAAATAAAATTGTCCAAAAACTACCAGTTTCGGTATTACACCATCCTCAGGTTTAGTTATAAGCTAAGACAAGTTTGCTGTTAGCGAACCATTCTTGTAGGTAAATCAGGTACCTAAGTGAGAAAGGGGTTGGTATTAGGAATTTATCTGTTCCTATGTATTTTCTTCAATAAGACTTGTTAGACTAAAATTAAAGATACAATTATTACGTTCTAACAAGACAAAACTAATTTATATTTGATATGTGCGAAACGATGTTTGTGTATTTAACAACATTATTACTGACAGCACGAGAACATTAAAGCTTATCCTATCTTTAAAATAAATAAATATGAAAGAGAATATAAAATGAAATTATAACATAATAATAATAACATTTATTTGGACCAGCAAAACAAGGTGCTATACACAAATATATAAAATAAAGGATTTAAAATAGAAAGTCCTGGTACAGTCTTTGTTTGAGTCGCCTCCCAGGAGTAGGCGCTCCTAGACTGTAATGTACAGCCCCGGAACAATACACAAGGGCTTCGTGGTGATTCTTCACTAGTTTCTCGATGTGAGCTGCAAAAAGAGGAACACCCAATTCTTCGTGGATTTTGTGATTCCTCACAAACCAGGGTGCGTTTGTTGCTATTCGGAGTACTTTATTCTGAAATGTTTAAATTATAACAAAATAATGAAAAAGAAAATATTTCAGAAGAAACAAATTCCTTACTGTAAGGCCACATGGATTTCCCAGTTATTCATTTAGTTATCTTAAAGATAGGAAAAGCTTGTAATTTTAATTTTATTAATGTTCTCATGCTATCACTAATTACTTTGTTAAACATCCTTTCAGGCATATCGCATATAAATTACTTTAACTTGTTAGAATGTAATAATTTATAATTAATTTTAGTTTTACCACTGTTATTAAAAAAAAGAGAATAAAATTCTTCAGAACAAACGAATTCCTAACTGTAAAGCTGCGGGGATTTCTTAGGTAAAAATCCAACCACTTTCTTACCTTGTACCTATGTGAATGATTTGCACTCAACAAACTTGTCTTATTGTAGTTTATACTTAATCTGACGATGGTGTAGTGCCGAAACAGGTAGTTTATGTATAACTTGTTTTGTGGTTGGACAATATTTCAAAAAAATTAAGTTTATTTTATTTTTCTAGCTTAATTATGAAGAAGAAAAAAGATTAATATCTCAAACTAGATATTCAGCTTTTGGAGCAGTGAGTCCCACTGTAAAGTAGGGTAGAAACGACGATGTCTTTGTAGTATTGGAGGGCTTTTCTAAACATTGTCTAGATTCCTCTTCAGATAACGAATCTACTATTGTTAACACCTATGTTATCAAAAAAAAAAAATGCACAATTGGTTCTGAGTCGAATTCTGGTCTATTGGTGAGTTAATTGTGGAGAAATGTTTGCCTGGAGATACACAAAGAGGGACAATAGAACAAAAAGGTCGTCCTTTTCGTCTAAGTTACAGAGCCTGCAGGCACTTTCAGGACAAAATTCGTATCTAAATCATCCAAGTAATATTCTAAAATTTCTGTTGCTATTGTGGAGACGAATTTGAGCTAGCAGTCGGAGTTTTTCAATATGGCAGTTCATTGAAAGATACTTCCTTCAGACCCTAAAGCACACCAATCGGATTATAATTAGAATTTATTATTGTATTTATATCCAGACAGACGATGATAAAAACCTAAAATGTTTTATTATTAATACTGTCTTGTTGTTATTAAATGGCTTGGAATAAGTGGATTCGTAAGGACTTGGATGTATTATTTTATTTTTTTTAAATAAATCTTTAAATTGTTGTTGAATAGTGAAGAGCTCTAGACCTGTGAAACTTCTATTTACCCATCGGATCTGTTACGTGTAAAACACAAAAGAGATGCAGACTCTCTAGTTGTATTTTCACCCAGACTAATGTAAGTAGCGGTGCGGCGAGCTTATCCTCTGCCATCAGAATGCATAAGTACGAATGGTACTTTCCTCGTGATGTAACTCTTAACAGCATTTTACTTTCCAAAACATCCCTTGCGCATTCTAAATAGGTATTTACTTCTAAAAAAAAAACAGGAAAAAAATTGAGTAAAAGAAGGAAATTATGAAAGGAAGAAAGACTGTTGGAGCAAGTTCTTCATCTTTACAATGGATGAATGAAGAATGATATATGACACTGATTCATTCAAACCAATACAATGAATGGAATATAACTCCCCACCCCTCTCGAAATTATCAAAAATACATTTTTCAAACATAAAAATGTACCTAATAAAGTTCACAATAATACTACTTTATATTTATAATACATAATATTTGTACCTTCGTATGCATGCCCAGTGTGGGCCCGTCTTGCAAGCAATACCAACTTGAGAACTCTTCAAATGGCCCAAAACAAATGCCTTAGATTGGTTGGTAGCTACTCGAGGGACACCTCCATTCTCCAAATCCATGAAGACCTAAATGTTGAGCTCCTTTTGGACTACATAATAAATTTCAGTAAGTTTTTACTTAAGTGTGACACAAATCAAAATGTTTTGGTAAAGAAAATAGGGAAAACTCAGGGAAGGAAACACAAAAATATCCGTTCAAGATTTTAAATTATAATCTCTGTTTTTGAATGTTTATTAATTTTTTTTCTGTTACTTTTTTCTTTAAGAGTTTTTTTTTAATTTACTCTTAAGCAGTAGCATTGTTTTTAATTTAACTGATTATTTTTGATTTGTATTTAGTGTATAAGGGTAATGGCTAAGGAACCTTATTGTATAATTGTACCTCTGTAAATGCGACTGTTATAATAAACTCTTCTTGGTCCGGCGGTGTCTCCTACTGTCCTCGGCCGGGCTGGGGCCCGCTTGCTTCTTCTGGCCCTCGGTTTCTAAAACTTGGAGTAGGGTTGGGTCAGTAGGTTAGTTATTATGACTGATGCCCGGACTTCAACTATGAGGTGATATCTCTTACTATCAGAGTGCTCTATAGTTGGTCTGGTGGACATCAGCCCGAATCTACTATGGAAGTCTTAAATTTTTTTTGGGGGTGTTCCAGACCCCTGTGGGGCCACTCCACCAGTTTGCAGAGTAGAGGGGAAATAGGTGTGATTTTAATTATATTTATTTAACTATATTTATGGTGCTACGGCCGGTTGTAGGACCCCGCCACTCGCCTCCAACCTATCTTATCGGCGTTTCCTGAGACAGCTCGGGACCAGAATGTTAGAAATGCCACTGTATGCGCACTAAAAGCCCTCTCTCACTTCTCTAGATATTTTGACAAATCCTTCGATCACACTTGAAGCTTTTGAAACGCACTTAGAGGTACTGAAATGCAGCGCAATGCTAAAAAAAACACGGAATATGAACATAACAACCCCTGAACAAGACGTGGAGCAGCCCTCGTGGAGACTATTTAGTAGGAGAGTTCCTGTGACCTGGACTTTGAATGAGTTTTCTCTCTCTGAAACTTATATGAGCTGTAATTAACGTTAAAAAATGTCTTTTTACATAGCTTGAATTTTTTTCGCTTTCTATTGTATCTGTTTGGTTGTTGTTAACCGGGGTGAATGCAATGTTAATCCGGCCTTCTCAGACAAATCCACTTTTAATGTAAAACCTGATTTTTATATTATTGATACGGGTGCGGGTTCGAATCTCGTCCAGGGAGAGTTTTATTTCATATATAAAACTTCTCTCCCGAGTCCATGGATGTTATTAAATAACTCCGGTAATGACGCCCGCCTCTTTGGTGCCAAAATAAAAATGGGCTTCACTCCCCGCACTTTAACAGCTCAAAGGAAGAAATTTCCAAATGGGTGAGCGTTGTTACAAAAATAAATAAATAAAAAAATATATTTGTAAATTAATATTTGAAAAGGTGATTACTTATAAAGATGAGTTGGAGATTGAAGCAGAAAATATAAATTATCAACTTCATACAATCAAATTTATTTATTGCTTATAGAATCGATAATACATCCCATAGCAAAAAGTTGTCCCTTACATAAGTTACAGTACAAAAATAAATAAAAAGTGTAATAACTGAGCGCAACTTTTAAACAGAACGTATCGAAACAATAACGGCAAAAATATAATTCATAAAACATGCTGAAAATAAGACTTGATTGTATATAGTCCACCATGAGTTTAATTGATTGAATATTGTGTTTCTTAAACTTCTCTGGGATGTTCCATTGTTGGTTGATTCCGGCATTTCTTTCACAGGTGTCTTCTTATTTTTTCCGACAATATTTCGGGGCACTTACACGTCCCTTCTTCCGGTCACTATGAACCTCTTATAGTGACCGGAAGAAGGGACGTATAAGTGTCCCGAAATATTGTCGGAAAAAATAAGAAGACACCTCTGGAAGAAATGCCGGAATCAACCAACTGATTGAATATTTAAAAAAATAAAATAAAAGATGGCTGAATTTTTTTCTCGTTATTTATTAAAAATAGTATAATAATCATGATATAAAAATCGTATTTCATATTTCCGGGTCAGCATTTGAAATTTTGAGTTACCACATACCATGTCTTATAGATGTGCTAAATATGAAATTTTCATAAAAATCCAACCAACAGGGGAAAATATATATATTTTTTTTTTTATTCCTTTTTTTCACATTGAGTGAAAATCCTCGGACAAACCCAGAGAAGGACAGATAATGTCTTATGAAACTATGTTAGAACTGGAGCACTAATTTACTTCCATCTTTTTGAAATCTTTTCACATTCATTAAACTTGTTTTTTATTTTAAAAAAAAAAAATATAGTATAATAAAATTGAATAAAAATAATGGAATGAACTGAAATAGAAAAACGTTTCTTATTTCTGGTCTATTGGGCTCCAATATTGCGTTGCGGCCTGAACTGGGAAGCCTTGATACAATGCTCAATGATAGCTCGTTCTGACTCATTTCCTAAGAAAGACTTAACATTGTATAAGCCCTAATCTGAAACACTTCTGAAACATTTTGTATTTCTATAGAAAAATAAAAAAAATATTTAAAACCGTTTATAAATCAATCATAACCTGGAAAATTATATTAAAATGACATAACGCCAGCTTACTTCAAAAAAATTTAATGGTCCTTTTACCTATTCTATTCTTTTCGTTTTTATCTCAGGATAAGACTTAAGTGGTAAGAGATATGAACTTGATCACAGTTCACCTGCGTTAATGATTTCAATACATATTCATTTTACCAGAACTCATTCACGCCCAGTTTTGAACCTGGGACTTGAGCTATGTTACAATAACGTATATACGAGTTTAAGCAGGGTGGTTCCAACCTTATTGACCCCGTTTGGATTCTTATAAAGAAGTGAATTTTGTGAAAAATGTTCCTATAAATGTGGGTTTGTAAACGCTTCATTTGAAGATTTTCAATATTTTTAGGAGAATAGGTGGCGCTTTACGAAAAGAAATGTAGATTTGTACCCCATTTTAAAGGTCCAATAACACAAATAAACTTTTATAAGTACTATTTTTTGGTAACCCTCTCCGTTTCAAAACGACGACACTTTGAAATTACAAATTTGCTTTATAATAATCCCGCTCATACTCTCTTTAAATGTGAAAAAATGAAACATTTCCTGTAATTAAAAGTACTCGAAATTAGCTTTCAAACGATAGGCACATTATAGCGAAAGGGGAGGGGAGGGGGTAGGGTTTATTTTGTTTATTATTTTTATGTCGAGAAGTACATCATTTTGTGGGACTTATTTACGTATGAGTTCTTCTTCTTCTTCTTTCTTTCCATGTGGAGTCAGCCTCGGTCCACCTCTTCCATCCCAGGCGCGTGCCTCTTCTCTGCCGTTGAACTCCAGCAGTTTTGCCTCAGCCTCGTGATATACTCGAGATAATGTAGCCGAAACCTCCTTCCTGCCGGTCTTTCTTCCAGGACCGTCATGGTCCTCTGACCTCCGGCAACTCGCTCTAACTGATCATGTCACATCGTGAATGAAGGTTAATTTGAAGGGCTTTTAGAACTAGGGAATATATATATATATACATATATTTTTTTTTGCATTAGTGATATTATAAAGCAAATAATGTATTTAAAAATGTCGCCATTTTGAAAAGGAGAGAGCTATCAAAATCTCTTACATGTAAACGTTTCTTGTTATTATGAGACCTTCCAAATAAAGTCCACAAAGACCCCTCTTCTCGTCAACACTTTTCGGAAGCTCTCTCCGCAGCTATAATAAAAAATATTATTGTATAATTTAAAATATTAATTATAAATTGAACAGACTGATCCTGGCGGCAATGATTTATTTAATGGGGTACTTCGACATTCATAGGTTAGCTTATTCCCCACTGAGCTAGTACACATGTCTTTGCTCTCGGCGCTAATAGACATAAGGTTCTACTATTACATACACTAAAATTTCGGATATATTTGACCGATTTGAGTGATACGAACTTGTCGTGACGTCAAGTTGTTTATTTGCTTTATATAAATAAAATATAGAAAGAAACTGCCTAAAACAAACCTAGATAGGTCTTACAAAACTAGGGCAGGTATTCTCAATTAGTTTACTAACCAGGATTTTTTTAGTTAAAGCCCGGACATGAGTCATAAGAAGTAATGAGTTTTTTTCTTCTTTATCATGTTACCAGTTTTTACTCAAATTGTTTATTTTCAAAATTAAAAGCCCTTCAAAATTATAATTTTTGTATATTTACAAATAAGTTTAACGAAACTGTTCAGAAGATATACTTGCAATAACAAAAAAACAAGTATTGTAAATTATTGGCAACACTGATTTCAAGTGCTACCTTAAACGAAGGTTATATTAGAAGCTTTGCCTCCTGTTATTAAACGTTTGATCCCAAAGTTACGCTTTCTTTTAATTTATTTTATTTTCTTTCTTCATTGCCCCTTTATTCGCGATAAACTAAAGCTATTTTAATGAGATTGCATTCTTAATTTTTTATTTTTCTCACAAGCATTATGGATGAGCCAATTACAAATGGAACGTCTCAGTCAAATGATGTGGAACATGATGTTGTCGAAAAAGAAGCTTCTAAAATATCGAAACCTGAAATTCAAAAGATAAACAAGCCTATTGGTAGCAGCTTTGCAGAAATGCGAACGGGATTTTTCGTAAGTATATGTTTCGTAAAAATATCAGTATATTTCTCTCACAAATATGTCACTGATATTTAATTATATTTATAATTCCCAGGAAGAAGTTAGTAGGTATTTAATGGCTCCAAACCTTGATAGGATAAAGCAAAAGTGGAATTCGTTTCAAGCCAAGTAAGTTGTTCTGTGTTCATTTGTATCAGTAAGGCTTGGATAGACTCATATTTAACGAATGTATTTACTTTTAAGGGATATTACCAAACGGGTCTCATTGGAGCAAGCACTGAGAGATAAGGCTGTAGCAATACTACGCAAGAAGCAGAAGAAAAATGATGAATTAGTTAAATTATTCGAAACAGTTATGATTTTTTGTAAAAATGAACTCGTAACTGTAATATTATCTGTGACTATTCTGAATGATGTTATTGACACTTCGACTCTTGATGTATGCGAAACATTATTTGACTTCGTTGAACTGAATCTGTCAACTTGGAAGAGTCAGCCATTTTTTACATCCTGTAAAAATAATATTTTGAGAATGTGTAATGGTAAGTGTTGATGCTTTGAAACTTTTGCATTACCCTTATTTATTATTGTTAATTAATCGACAATTTTTGTTGTAGATCTTTTGAGAAGATTGTCAAAGACTCAAAATACAATTTTCTGCGGACGAGTCCTAATTTTTTTGGCTATGTTTTTCCCATTTTCGGAACGTTCAGGTATGTACATTAATGCCAGAGAATTTATATTATATATATTTTTTTTAATTCTAATCACTGTTTTCATAATATATTGGTCGTATTTTCAGGATTGAATATTGTTAGTGAATTCAATACTGATAATATAAGCAAATATGATGTTAAGACAAACGAAAATGAGGAATCCATGGAAGTTGTTGATGTGACGTAAGAAAACAAAAAAAAAACTTTGTTGTAATACTGTTTTGGAGTAACATTTATACTTGTTTAGTGCCAGCTCAACACTGAAATGACCATTAACTCCCGTTTGCTACCCCAGAGTAGTGAATATTGAGAATTATTACTTTCTTATCATATTATTGCAAACTGAAGCCAAAAATCCAGATTTATATTACTTTGAAGTTTCTACTACCTGAATTTTAAGTGTGTATTTATATTCTCAATTGTCAATTGACTCTATTGTCAATTAGAGGAAGTATTGTAGAGACAGTTCAGGCATCTTCGTTACAAATTGGTTATAGTTTATTTAGTATTATTTAAAGAAAAATGAAATCAGTAGAGAAATCATTCTTCCAGAAATATTCTTGGTGTGTTGGAGCCCTTTGGAATGGATGATGGAACTTCTTGTGGATGAAGTGCTTTCTGATGAAGAAGATTGCTCTTTCGTTACAGTTTTTCACCAGCAAAGGGAATTCGTGGTCATCCTTCTCTGGCACTGTTTAATCGATATGTGGACTGTTTATGTTTCAGGATGAGATTAGATAATAATTTTTACTCAAAATTTTGGTCGCTACAAGAGTTTTTTAGAAATCCTACACAGTGTTATAACAAGACGCAATGGAAAGACTTTGTAGATGTAAGTTTTTTTTTAAACTGTTTTTACTTTTTTATAACTTTCGTATAGGAAATATTGTAATCATGCGAAAATCCAAGAACGAGGTTTCGACGGAAATTCACGCTTCATGGTCTCCTGAATACGTTTTGACCATTTTCCCGATGAGTATGCGTATGTGCTATCTGGGATCTGATTAGATTTTGGTCGAAATCAAGAATATTAAGACCAGTTTACTTCGGGACCTATGACAATTTCCATGAAACCGCTTATATTTATGACATAATCAACTACATGTCTTCAAATAAAAGTTGTTTTATATAAAATACGATTTGCGAGATAAATGCCGAAAACCGACCTAAAACGTTTTGAACCTTCTATTGAAAAATTGGTTCCTACCGAAAATGTTTCTTGTTAAATTTTCAATCGTCAGTTTGCCCTCATCTCGTGAAAATGAGATTAACTTAATTTAACAATCTACTTTGTAATTGGAAATTGAATTCTAAACAACAAATTTTCTTCAAAAATAGGATCGCTCCAGTTCTTAAGTTATGATCCGTCGAACTAAAAGAATTGCTTGAGAAACTTCAACAATTCTTTCAACACGATTATCATAGTTGGGTAGCGTATTTTTATTTTGTTTATATGTGACTCATGGGCGGAATTACTACGAGGTCATATCACCCACTACCAGAGTACTCTTTCTTTGCTCTGGAGGACATGATTCTACTGTAGAAGTTTCAGTTTTTACTTACGCGGGCTTAATTAGATTAGGGATCTTTACCGAGTTTTTGGCCGCATAGGCTAGGGATTATCGTTTAACCTACCCTCCGAAAGACTTATGTTTAAGGTTTTTTAATTTCAAATAAATAAAACCTAGGACGTCTCATACTGATTTAACCCGCGATTTTGAGGCAAGCATGCTACCTCTGTGCAGTCGGCGTCGGAGATGATTATTTCAATATTAGGATAGTCTTATCCCATAAGAAAATTCTATAAATTCATTTGTCTTATATGGTAAGGTTTTTCAAATTAAAATCGTAATATTATTAGTAACATATGTTGAATGTGTTTATTTTGTTAGACAACGAAGATGGTGCTGACAACGCTGAAGAAGTGCCGACCGGACCGGGACAGTGTGGATCGGCTGAATGGAGGCTACGAGGGCCGCTTCTACACCAAGTTCCTTACAAGCCCCAAACTGCTCCTTCTCCAACTCTCCGACTCCAACTTCAGAAGGATCATCTGTCTTCAATTTCTCATCCTTTTCCAGTATCTTACCAGTCAAATTAAAACTAAACTGTGAGTATTTTGGAATTATTGTAACGAGCTTGCGAGTTGCTCTCTTACCACACTTCTGTGTTAGCTGTGTGACGTTATAACTTTAGAAACGTTATTATTTATTCATAATATAATAAGTACAATGCAAAGTTAGTTAGACAGTCTCCATGGCAAAATTTGACAATTATGTTGTGAAACTTATTAAGAACCTGAATGAAGATGAAGTGTCCTAAAATTCCCTGGCTTATAATTTTCAGTGACGTATAAGTGAGGACAGAGTTACCAAAGGCACCGACGCTAACGGTGTCAGCTGGTGTTATCGAGCGAACCCCACAGGGGCGGAGCCCTAAGTATGTAATAGATAAACTGTGCTGGCGTTGTATTAGTCACTTTTTTTTCTCTCGGAAATTAGTTCTTATTGAGTGTGAGGGTTTACCTTTGATCGAAAAGCCACCTTTCAAGTTTTCGAATAAAATTGTTATTGTGATTTAGCATTTAAGGATAAGCAAGAACGGTATCTAAACTTCGGTCTACATTTTCATCGAAATGGCCTGGTCTATTTTGATTTGTGGTTTAATTGTTTTGTTTGAATTTATAGAATGTAAGAAAAAAAAAGGTAGTAAACGTATAACGATATGACTGTTTTTCAATCAGTCATTTACATATCATTTACTACTTTATTTACTCTTTAGCTATGAGTCGGCCTCGTCTTGCAGCCACTTGAGTCTGGAACGTCCTTTAGGCCTGCCGTCTTCGAGGACCCTTGTTGTCCATCCTTTTAAATGACCCAGCTGCCTCAGCCGGCCTGGTTTGATGATCGTCATTGATCTAGTTTTCCGTACAGAGCTCTTAGCCCGTCGTTTGGTCCCGTATATTCTTCCTTATACTCTCTCCCCCCAAACAAACATTTAGCCTCAGTTGATCTGCTTTTGGTGCGGAACCCTGTCTCTGAACCATCTTTTTGATGTTTCTGGGGAGATGGAGAGCTCCATAGCTCTTGTTGTCAGCCGCTAGCCTTGCAAATTTGTTCGTCCTCCATCTGTTCCCTGATCTCTCAAAAGAGTACTGACCTTTGACCCGCTTGGAGGTTCTTGGCTTTAAGCCCTGCTTGTCACCATGTTTGGTCTTCCTTTAGTTGACTGGAGGTCCGGGAATAGAATTCTTCTTTAGGTGTTTGTTATCAATAATATACCTATTTATAATTAGTAACAAACTAAGGTGCATACAGTTTTCTCAATTGCTGGTGAATATCTTCGAGTCTGTAAATCCGATCTATATCAGTCCTTTTTCTAAAATAGTTTTTAAGAATGTTGAATGTTTATATTAATAGTTCCATGTTCTTTAAGGGATTCTCATGAGCTGTCAAGCGAAGAAATGGACTGGACGAAGGAATCGGCTGAGATCGTCTATAACATAATCAGAGAGACGCCGCCTGACGGAGAAAACTTCGTCACCATCGCCAGAAATATGATACAGGTAACTGATTATGTTATCTAATATGCCATCATTTGAACAAGCAATTAAAGTAGGGGTTGAGTATTCAAATTGAAACTATTTATTTCCTGAGTAGTAAATGGTAGACAGATGATTAGTTTATTTGGAACATCTATTTCTATATTTCGCACTTTGTGACTTGATGAAGGGACATAAGAACGTCCTAAAATATCGTCGTGAAATAGTAAACTTCCTGAACAATTATAAAAAATATTTTTCATAATTTCAATTAAATTAAAATCTGTATCTACTGTATTTATTAGTTTTATTTACTCATATTTTATTCATTTCTTTTTTTTTTTCTAATAGTTAATATCTGTTTATGTATCACGTTTATAAGAGATAGATAAACAGATCTTATCCCTACCCAAATAATTAAAAATCAATAATTAATAATTATAATTAAAAATCAATTTTGATTTGATCCGAGGTGCAGGCATCGCTATGGTACTAGGGACGAGGAAAGAACACCCCTTCATTAATGAACACCTCCCAATAGTAGACCTTCTAATGATATTCTCATATTTCAACTTGATCAAATGCTTTCTGCTGCCACAGTAAAGTTGAAGGAAGAGTCTTTCTCTCGAAGTGTTGCAAGAGACTCTATAACGTGAAGCTCATAGTAAGGTTGAATAAATCTTTGACAAAGTTCTCAATATTAGGTCCCTTGATTCGGACATAAGGACAGACAACACATGATGAACCGACACATAACATCTATTTTAAATATTTCTATTCCAGAACACATAATGTGATGAAGACAATTCACAAATATATTGATGGCGGACGGAGCAGGCCTGAGACGTCTATATGAATTTATGATAAATGAATGGAAGATAAATAAGACGCAAATTTATATATACATATTATTACGCATAGAAGTCTCTTAAACAACCCAAGATTATTTAGATTTCTTTCATTTAAGCCATAAAATGTTCGTCTCCGTCTATTACAAGCCGATATACGTTCATAATAGCAGCGCCTTACTCCTAATCGAGGGGTCCGCAACCTCTTTTTCTTATGGTCGCATTATGCCCCAGGTATTCTGCGGACCAATGTAACTTCTCATGATGCAGAATTAATACCTACTATGGAACACCGCTTTTATATTTAATAATGAATATTCCATTGCATTAGTGCAATTGTCACTTTTATTGTACATTTTGTATTCTACCTTCATCCATGTTGTTCTTGGTTTGACTGTTGATTATGTGCTGTTAATCCAGAGAGAAGATGACTGGAGTGCCTGGAAGAACGAGGGATGTCCAGCTGTTAAAAGAACAGTAGAAGCTAATAGTATAACCCCCAAGTCGACTGTGGAAGACAGCTTGGGCCAGAGTTCCTTCTCAGTCCTCACTGCCCAGTCTGCCACTGGAATTGACACCATATTTGTACCGAGGTAATAATACTTTTTCAAAAGATCCTTTACTATACTGCTAAAGAACTTTTTTCAAGATTTAATGGATGGTAAAGGCGAGGCCACATTGAAATAAGGCGAGTTCCAATAAGCCTCTCTGTATAGTAATCCAAATCTGTGATCCAGTATGAAAGTCTACTAATCTTATCCAATGTTGCGAAACCTATCTATGTAGAGCCGCAAGGATTTCAATGTTCTCATGTACCGGATGACTTTATACTACCTATATTCATAAATAACTTTAAACTAAAACTTATACTAGTTTGATACTTTTTACGTTGTTGTTTGTTATTGTTTAGTTCGTCAGGGCCTCCGCAAGCAATGAGCCTCAAACATTCCTTTGACGAATACATTGCCTGTCTCACGCCAGCACCAGAACTGAAGGACTTTCTAACTGAAGCAATTGAGGAATCTGAAAAGAAGATAGAACCAGAAAAGAAGTAAGAAAAAAAGTTAGATCATAGCGCTTACTGTACCGCTATAAGTTTCTCATAAGTTCTACTTAAAGCATTTTCGAGCTGATTGTAAAACATTTGTTTCAGAACAAATTATTCGGCTTTTTGTTTCTTTGTTTTTGTGACGGCTTTAACAACGTGGTCATATCATGTACTGAGCGCTCTTTCGTCGCTCTGATGGACCTGAGCTTTCTCTACAGTTGGAGTCCTAAATTTTACCTGCCCTAGGAGTAGGAGTCTTGAACGAGCATCTTACATCACACAGTCTCCGGACCGTCACGTAACGTCCTATCTGTAGAACCGTGTGCTTTAGCTCCCAGATGAAAAACCTAAGGGCCTCGGTCGGGTTTCGAACCCTCGACTTTGAGCTCATTAGGCAAGGATGCTACCTCTAAGCTATCAGCGCACTCAAAATCGGCTTCATAAGTGAGGAAGCTCTCACAAATGTGTCTGTTTTGTAAACCCCGGCCTACCTGTACCATTTTGCTTCTCAACTGCTAATACAGTCAAAGATAATTGAAATTCTTATTTATGTTGAATGTTTTGCCGACTTTGACTTTATGAACCTGTATGAATTTATACGTTTTTTGTTTAAAGGAAAGTGGCTGATCCTTCCTTTGCCTGGCTCTCGGTGAAACTTATCTCTCTGAAAGCTCCGACATTTTTCAGCAACTCTCATTCTGGGGTTCCCAGCATGTCCGAGTACGTTGACATCATGTGCAAGAAGTTGTACAGGGACCTAAATCCAGGCCTGGTACGTACAATTCGACGTCTGGCTCTCCTAATGTATTCCTTCATTACTCTTTATCGGAACGTCCTCTGTTTGTAATATAAAAAAATATTTAAAGGAAGTAAAATACAGTAAAACCTTGCTGTAACGCTTCTCATAGGAATGGCCTCTAACATAAGATGCCAAATGAGAATTCAAACCAATAATGGTGGCATTGCGTGGCACGAATCAGGGAATATATTCTGTATTCACTCACTATATATACTGTATTCACTCACAAAAACACTGCATCCATCTCCATAAATAAGGAAAAAATAAAATTTGCACTGTGCAATGAAACATTAAGTAAATCTGTAGTAGCTGGTATGAAGTGGACTGTATGTGCACCTTGTTGAAAAAGGCGCTATAACTGCTAATAACTTCTAAAGTGTTAATTATTGTGGCTCAAGCCCGGGCTTTAACTACGAGGTCATATTGCCTACTATCACAGCGCTCTTTCGTCGCTCTGGTAGACATGAGTACTAAATTTTGCTCACCTAGGATAGGGGTCTTTAACGAGTACCTGGCTCAGGACCATCGCATAACGTTCCATCCGAAGGACGGCCTGCTCAAGGTGTTTTCACCTTGTCGACGTCTCGGCCGGATTTCGAAGCCGCAGCGGGTGTCCAGGCCTCCATCGGAGGTCGGCAAAAAAAAATTTCGAAGCCGCGATCTTGGGCTCAGAAGACAAACACGTTACTTCTGAGCAACCGGCGCCATTGGTAATTAGTGTTACTAACGTATAAAGTTAGATATAAATGGTTGAAATAATGATTGCGAATTGGAACCAAACAAAGAGAACATTAATATTGGGAGAGTTTTAATGAGTTTTTACTGTATTTGTATTGTTATTGCTTATTTTCAGCTTCTTCCACCGATTATGCCAGCTCCGAAATCTGCTACAGCAAAAGGGAAGAAAATTATTCCAAAGGCTAATGCAACTGCGACTCTCCAGAAAAAGTTGAAACGACCTAAAAGTGAGACTGAGGATTCTGGAACTGTTGTCAAAATGGTCAAGGGGGGAACAGTGAAACTTGTCAAGACATCGAAGGGGGTGAGAGTGGTCAAGGAAGAAGGAGACCGAGGCTCCTCGCCTCCAGGAGATGAAAAAACATCAGGAGAGAGGGCAACAGGAGCCAAACCTGTTGTCAAAACATCATCCTCAGTCTCCGACGAGAAGAAGAAAGTTGAGAAGTCTTCATCGGATAAAGTCAGCAACGATAAACCGGAGAAGGGATTTGCCAAGCCGTCTCCTCCAACCTCCAATTCGAAAAATGACAAATACAAATCGGAAAAAGAACCAACGTCAAATGTAAGAAAATCTCCATCCCCGAAACCCAAAGATAAAAAATTAGATGATAGAATAAAAAAGGACGATAAGCGAAATGAAAGAGATGACCGGAGGACGGACAGGGAGGAGAAAAAGGATAGAAAGACAGAGAAGAGAGACAAGTCGCCGAAGGAGCGAACTGGTGGTTCGGAGTCGAGGCCTAACTCGGAGCGGTCCAGAGAGCGGGAGAGGTCCGGAGAGAGAGGGAAGGCCGCAGTAGGGCTCCGGAAATCACCTGGTAAGAGGAAGGCCTCTCCCAAACGGGAGGAGACCAAAGCCAGCAAGGTCATAAGGGGTAAGTCACCCTATAATTCACTATTTTTTTTATTTATGAACAGTCCATGCGTCAGATAGGGTGATTAGTATCCAGCGAGGTTACCAATAGTTCTTCATACCTACGGAAGTTGCACATTCTGAGTGCAATAGAAAATATTAACCTAGTTAGTTAGTATGGAGGTGGAGAAGTCCCTAAGCAAGACGTCTATGGATTTTCAGTCAAATTATTATTTATTTATTACTAATTAAAAAGCTTAGGATTATCTATTAGCTTGTCTTAACTTTAACAGTTTACATTCATTCATACATTAAAAGTTGTTTCTCGACATAATTATAGAATTACTTCATTTTTTTTTTTTTTAATTGATACTGAAGAAATTTTAGATTGCACTGATAGGAGTTGATAGTAGATTTCCAAGATTTATAGTTGAAACTTATTTACAAATACTTGATAATACATTTTGTTAAAATAAAGTTTGTATGAATAATAGCAATAAATTACACCATAAAACAGTTCATGATGTAATAAAAGTTTATTTCATAATTTTGTTTGATAGTGGAGGATGTGAGTGATGGAAAAAAAACGGAAGATTTGACGAGGGATCAAATCCATGACTTAGCTAAGTCTATCGCTGAGAACTGGAAGAAAGTCGCTGAAAAACTGGGATACAAACCTGACGAAGTAGGTACTCGGTCCTTTTCTTTTTTCATAATTAGTAGACATAAATAATTACAATGTTTTTTAGGTATTAAACTCACTACAGCTCCTATAACAAACATCGCACTATCCCATTGGGCAACTTGCAAGAGTGGGGAATTTACATGAAACTTTTGGAAAACATTAATTTAGTTGCTAAAAATACTAAACATGAAGTATATTTGTAAAATGGGATCGTAAATAATTCATAACAAACGAATAAAAAGTTGTATATTCGTCTTCCTCGGCCTAAATCTGAAAGGTTGTTCATTCACTGCTTGTTAAGATAATAATAGTAATTATTTCTGTTTAATACGATGCGTCATAAGAATGTATACATTAAGATATATATATATGTATGTGTATATACATATATATAATTTATTTATTTATATTTATTGTTATTTTCTTTTCTTTCTCTTTTCCTAATTTCGCACATTGTGTCCTTAAGGGACTTAATTACGTTCCGAAATATCTTCGTGAAAAAGATACTTCTGGAAGATTTATAAAGAATGTTTATATTAATTGTAATTAAACTGAAAACTGTATCTACCGTCTTTATTATTATTTTTTCTTTCTATCTATTTTTGGCCTTATTGAACGTGCACATTGGCCATTTATTATTATTATTATACACTTAACAACTTGCTTACTCTTTCGATATTTTCAGATTGAATATTTCGAAACTCAAGAAAACTCGGACTACAATCGGGCATTGAAGCTTCTTTTGGTATGGGTAGATGAGGAAGATGCAACCAAAGAAACTCTGAGAAGGCAACTCAAGACGTTAGGCCTTTCCCAAGCCGTCTCCGTCCTTGGCAGTAAGTTCAACTTGAAATTAGATTCAATTAAAGGTACATTTAGTACGCGCCAAAGTTAGAAGATTGCGCTGCAGTTCAATATACCAACCCCACTGAGGTTGGTTCGGTCGTTTTCTGCAGCATTCCTGGGTTAATGATACTTAATATTTTTTGCACAAATATTGTGTAACACATAATAAAAAATAAATAAAAATGTATGTTTTTTTAGAATATTGTCTATTTCACAAAATATATATAATATGGGAGTACTTTCTTTAAAAAAGTCGTTAGTGAATCACCGGTTATGTACTTCCCCTGAAATAAATTATGTTTTCGCTCTCCCTCCAAAGTCAATCGACCCTTTTGGGCTAAAACTCAATATTTGACTTACACATTGACTTCTGAACTCTCATACTAAATTGTGTGACGATATATTCATTACATCGGCAGTTATTAGGGTCGAGTCCCCTCCCTTCTTCGACCAAAGAGAAGGGGGGGGACTCAAAAACTCTGCCAACTGCAGTTGTAATGAATGCATCGACATGAAATTTCGTATTTAAAGTCAAAATCGTATGAGTACGATAACTGTTAAATTTAAGCGAAAACAACCTTAGGGAAAGAGGGGGTTCAGGGGAGAAGAGTCAACTCAAAAACCTTAAATGATGTTGATGTAATGAATTTATCGATACAGAATTTAGTATGAGGATTTAGGAGCCCCTTTGTAAGTCAACTATTGATTATTAGCGCAAACGGTCGACTGGTTTTGGAGGGGGAGCGAAAAGTTAATTGATTAATTCGTGCTTCATTCAAGATGTTGTCTTAGCAATATATAATATAGATGAATTGAAATAATGACATATGTAATATTTCTTTTTCTAGGATAACGAGGAGTATTGTGAGAAGGAAGGTGTGCTCTGGGCGAGTTGACTAGCTACTTGACCGAGCCCGACTGGTGAACTCCGCTAGAGATGGAGCAGCTAGACTCGCCACAACACTCCACTCTCTCTTTGTATAATATACATAAAGACAATGTTTTTAGTTGTAGATTTGTCTCATTTTGTTTCATGTTTTTCAATTCCTGTAAGTAACTGTAGATTTATTTTTCTTTATTTATTTTTAATACAGTTTGTCGTTGTCAATATTATTGAAAATGTTTTCTAAAAGTTACACATGTGTGAAACGTGACAAAATTACTCTTACTTTTATTGTCAACAGTTTTTTCAGTACTTTTTGTACTGATACAATTACCTCGATATGATCTTAAAAGTTATTGTACATATTAATTTAACCATTATATTTCATGAATATTTTAAACATTTATATATTATTAAAAAAATAATATTTATAATAATATATATTACTTTCTTTTTTTTTTGAAAGGGTTTTCTTGTAAAATGTTACCTCTACTTCCTTTAACACTAGCCGAGTACCAGAGGGGATACTCGAGCAACTGTATTTCAATTCGAGTAGACATAGATGTTACTCAATATATATAATCGCTAGCACATAGAGATCGCTTCTCCAACTTATTTATTTATTTTATTTTAATTAATGCAAATTTTCCAATTTAACTTCTCCAGCTATACTGAGTATAGGGGAAGTTATGTAATCTGTCAAAAGTTTAAAGTTGAGTTTCCAACGGAATTTCATGTTTTTTGACAATTGATTTCAAAAATAAGAAATAAATCTGTCTGTGAACACGATAAGGGGGTGTTCAAGTATTACGTAACGCTATTTGGGGGGGAGGGGGGGTCTTGTAAAACGTTACGATGCGTTACAGGGGAAACTAGGGAATTAAAATCTCCCAAGTTGGCAACCCTTTTCGCTTATGTTTTACGGGGAATCCCTCGATTGTATTGTACGCCATTTTTATTTTGCTCTCCCAAGTTGGCCACCCTCTTTGTTTATGTTTTACGTTTAGGGAGGGGAAGGGGGGTACAGAAAAACGTTAAATGGGGGAGAAGGTCAAAAATCTTCAAAAATTGCGTTACGTAATACTTGAACGCCCCCTAACTCCCGATAGAATGAATTTATCGACACAAAATTTCATATGTAAATTCAAAAGGACAGCACACTGATTTTCTGAAGGGAAGGGTAGGTTCAGGGTTCAATTCAAAACCATAATAACTGCCCCTAATATAAATGTCCGGTGCACATGTGGGCTAGGTTAGATAATTTTGATTTAAAATATTGTTCAGCTGAGCGGGCATATAAGGATGCTATATAACTGGCCCCTTCCCGTTCAAAAGTTTCAGATGCACAAGGCTTATGTTAGCAACTTGACTTATAAACATGTTGAAAATTTATGAGAATCCGATCAACCGTTTTTACCCTCTTAAGGAGAAAATTTTGAAAAATCCCCTATCGGTGCTTTCATCATGAATAGTCCATTTCAAATTTCATCTTTTCAGCTTCAATAATTGAGTGGTTGACGCGAAAAAGGTTCTAAGCGCCACTTTAGTCGAAAATGAGATTTCTGTGAAATCAGGTTCTATAGGTCTCTAGGGACTGTGTAGGGAAGTTTTTTTTTGCCGTTACAGCAACAGTTGGTAGTATTGAGCCCACGTCAGCGTTGAGCCTCATGGAAGAAGGTTCTAACAGCCACCAGTAGTTCTCAAGATGGCAGAGGAAGGAAGTGTTATTTTGGCGTTTAGAACCTTTTTCGCGTCAACCACTCAATTAATGAGGTAAAGTGTCAAGTTTGTATTATTACACAATAAGAGAACCAGTGTTTCATCAAGTAGCAGTAGGTTCTTACTTGGGTCTCGTTCAAAACTTACAAAAATTGTTTTACAAAATCTGTCTGAATCAAAAATGCTACATTTATAGAGCTGTAAATTTCGATAAAACATCCACTTTCACATCCAAGATCTGTTCAAGTTGAATTAGAGAAAATCTGAAGACTTATTTATAATTTACCTATATATTTATTTTATTAATAGGAGGGACAATTAAGTGAAAATAATATATGAAATTAAGAGTTTTATTTAATAAAAAATTATCTAATATTGGATACTATTGAATAAATAAATTATGAACATAATATTAGTTGACTGACCATACAATTTATTACTATATTACAATTTTATTTTACACTTGGCACATCTACAAATTTAAAGTATTTTACACTAAATAGCTACTATCCACCATAACTACACAATATGTACAAGCTATTTTTATGAGCTCCTTCCTCGTAGCTACTTATTTTCTTTCTTCGTTACCTGAAACAATTTCAATAATGATTATATTCTGCTGATTTTAAAATATTTTGAAGTTATGTTATGCTGAAGTTTCAGATATCATTGAGGAAAAAACTATGCTGGGCGTTGAATGTCTCATTGAGTCCATCTTAAGATAAATCCTTGATATATTCAAACGAACAATCACTTCTGTCTGAAAGTTATGATATTGCTCGAGAGCACACTCGCTATATTTAGAGAATATATGTCGTAAAGATGTTTTATTTAAAAAAAAACAATCATTTAATTAAAATTAAATGTCAACAGTTTGCGCCTAAAAGCACCGCCTCAATTTATGTCTCTTTCTCCTTTCCAGCATTCAACTTTTGGTCAGTATGCTGTTAAAGTAATTGAAAAACATATGACGATCTAATTTTTTTAAATATCTATTCGTCCATTTTGATTCTCAACTCTGCGTACATCCAATTGAAGCAAACACTAAAATAAAGAGGCTTGGAGCAAAATAATGCTATCCCACGTTTTTCTTGAAAGTAAGTTACTACCATCTACAAAAAGGCAGCACTATCTAATTGAAGTACCGCGATAACGAGTCTTATATGTGGTAGCAAACACTTATATGTGGTAGCAAACACCAGCTTATTGCCCCAGTAATATAATATTTCAGGAAAAAAAAAAAACAATGCCACAAATAAGGCGTTTTCTGGACCAAACAACATCGACAAGGAAAAGGCTTTATGACTTAATTAGTAATATAAGTGATACTGATGGTCAGTCAGGTTTTTTATGTGAGAGGTAGCAAAATCTAGAACACCATCCTTCGGAGAGGACGTTAAATGGCCGTGCTGGGCCTGTGTGATATCAAGTATTTGTTAAAGATCCATACCCTAAATAAACTTGGGTAGGCCCAAACAATTCAGTTTCTCACAGTTGAGCTAACAGGGAAAGGGATAAGAGCATTGGATGCTTAGGTCCCTAGATGTACACACCGTCCTAACCTATTCAAGTATATCTAAAACTTCTTTGCTAGAACCACATTAATTAATTATCATATTAGGAGGTGGAAATTAATACATATAATTCTGATTTTTAGAATTTTTCTAAAACTTTAAATCTATTTTTTTCAATACCAGAAAAGTATGATATAGTACTATTTTGCTCATTCATATCTACAATCAAAAAGAATTTTCTTTAGATGTCTCACAACTTTTGATAGAAGATAGAGCCCCCCACAACTGGACGATTCATGCGATTATGAACTCACCAATTTAATAGGGATGCCTCTTGCAACGAAGGCTGCACCATTTGTGTACAGATCAGAACATTTCCGCACTTGTTTCAACACTCGTAACAGCTCAGGCTCTTTTCTCACATTGTTTCCTTCTTCAAAAGCTGAAATACAATTATGATTAAGGACAACAAAATAATGTGTTCATATGATTAAACTAGCAGTAATACCCGGCGTTGCCCGGGGAACTTTGATTTTTCTCCCAATATCTTCTATAACGCTATTCAGTTCCTCGACAGTACATTCATGATGTTATAATTTTCAATTATTCATACGGAATAAGGCTTATAGTCCTTCAGCTGTTGTAACGCTAGTAAGTTTTTAGGACCCCTGGGCACCACAGCTAGTATGCGCCTTTCAACGGCGGAAGCCACACCTAGTGAATACTTAGCATCGCTGGACGTCATAGTCAGTGCGTACTTAAGAACGTTTGTGACCACAGCTAGTATGTGGCTTGCAACGCTGAGCACCACAGCTAGTACGTAGTTGGGAATGCTGGGCATCATAGCTAGTATGTGCCTCGCAACAGCGGACCCCACAGCTAGTACGAAGTTAGGAACGCTGGGCATCACAGCTATTAAGTGCCTTGCAACAGCGGACCCCACAGCTAGTATGTAGTTAAATACGCTGGGCATTACAGTTAGTAAGTGCTTTGCAACAGCGAACTTCACAGCTAGTACGTAGTTAGGAACGCTGGTCACCACAGCTAGTATGTGCCTCGCAACAGCGGACCCCACAGCTAGTACGAAGTTAGGAACGCTGGGCATCACAGCTATTAAGTGCCTTGCAACAGCGGACCCCACAGCTAGTACGTAGTTAAATACGCTGGGCATTACAGTTAGTAAGTGCTTTGCAACAGCGAACTTCACAGCTAGTACCTACGTAGTTAAATACGCTGGGCCACACTGCTAGCGCCTTGCAACAGCAGACCCCACAGCTAGTACCTAATTAGGAACGCTGGGCATCACAGCTAGTAAATGTCTTGTAGGTGCCTTGCAACAGCGAACCCCACAGCCAGTACATAGTTAGGGACGCTGGGGCTGAGCACTACAGCTAGTAAGTGCCTTGCAACAGCGGACCCCACAGCTAGTACGATATTAGGAACGCTGGACATCACAGCTAGTAAATGTCTTGCAACAGTGAACCCCACAGCGAATACATAGTTACTACTACTACATGTGAAATTCATGACTATCCGATTCATGACAATACGATCAACCGTTAATGAGCTAGCTCTATATTTATACTTAGTCCCCCCCCCCCCTCAACCCTGCCACCCGATCAAAACTTCGGGACGCCACACACCTTATTTTTCTATTTGGCCTTCAGGAATAATATATGCGAAATTTCGTGACAATACGACCAACCGTTAATGAGCTAACTCTATATGTATATTTAGCCCCCCCCCCCCCCACAACCCTCCTTCCTGTTCAAAATTTTGGGCCGTCACACACCTAATATTTCTATTTGACCTTTAGGAATACTACATGTGAAATTTCATGACAATTCGACCATTAGTTAATGAGTTAGCACTATTTATATACTTAGGCCCCCCTTACAACCCCCCCTCCCGATCAAAACTTTGGAACGCCACACACCTTATTTTTCTATTTGGTCTTCAGGAATACTCCATGTGAAATTTCGTGACAATCCGACCAACCGTTAAAGAGTTAGCTCTATATTTATACTTAGGCCCCCCTTACAACCCCCCCTCCCGATCAAAACTTTGGAACGCCACACACCTTATTTTTCTATTTGGTCTTCAGGAATACTCCATGTGAAATTTCGTGACAATCCGACCAACCGTTAAAGAGTTAGCTCTATATTTATACTTAGGCCCCCCTTACAACCCCCCCTCCCGATCAAAACTTTGGAACGCCACACACCTTATTTTTCTATTTTGTCTTCAGGAATACTCCATGTGAAATTTCGTGACAATCCGACCAACCGTTAAAGAGTTAGCTCTATATTTATACTTAGGCCCCCCCACAACCCCCCCTCCCGTTCAAAACTTTGGGACGCCACACACCTTTTTTTCCTATTTGGCTTTTAAAAATACTACATGTGAAATTTCATGACGATTCGTCCATTAGTTAATGAGTTAGCTCTATATTTATACTTAGGCCCCCCCACTACCCCCCTCCCGTAAAATATTTTTAGCCGTCACACCGCCTATTTTTTTATTTGGTCTTCAGGAATACTACATGTGAAACTTCGTGACAATCCGACCAACTGTTAAAGAGTTAGCTCTATATTTATACTTAGGCCCCCCCACAACCCCCCCTCCCTTTCAAAACTTTGGGACGCCACACACCTATTTTCCTGTTTGGCTTTTAAAAAGACTACGTGTGAAATTTCATGACAATTTGACCATTAGTTGATGAGTTAGCACTATTTATATACTTAGGCCCCCCTTACAACCCCCCCTCCCGATCAAAATTTTGGGACGCCACATAGCCTATTATTCAATCGGGCTCAAAAGAATGCTACATGGGAAGTTTCATAAAAATCCGTCCAGCGGTTTGGGCGTGATGCTGGAACATACATACATACATACATACATACATACAAACAAACAAACAAACCCCGTTTCAGCTTTATTAATATAGATTGAATAAGGTTCATGTGAAGTTTCTAAGAAAGTAAGAATAGGTCGGTCAAACGATATATCTGTAAATCCATATGGGTAGTATTCTGGGAATGAGACTAGATTTTAAAGAAATATTTTCAAACTATCAAAATAATATTCATGTAGCGCGATAGGTTTGGCAAACGATTGGGGGAGGGGAGGGGCACGTTCGAATACATGTTTCTAAAAAACCGATTTCATAAAAATTGTGCATACTTTCCAGCTTTTTACATCAAAATATAAATGTATATTACGTAATGGTTTCGAATACCCAGAGATACTTTTAATAGAATTTTCGTTTGTTTTTTTTTGTTTTTTTTTTCACAGTTCAAAAAGGTTTTTTTTCACAGTAAAATCCCAGGTGCGCGAACTGCCAGAGGCAGACCTCTCCGTTACTTAACAGGCCATATTTGGCCGCTCCTCAGAACCCGCAAACCTCTTCTTTTGTCCTCATGTCAGTTTCTCAACGGATTTCCACAAATTTTGAAGCTCCTAAAAGATATAACAATAATATATTTTCCAGTAGCTTTATTCTTCTCCCATTAATTTATTTGGTTTGTACAACCTAGCAAATATATATGTTTCGGGAAGAACTACAATCACATGTTTCTAAAAAACATTTCATACAATTAATAAATAACTAACTTTGGGAGCCATGCGGGCTAGAGCGTAGGGCTTTGGTCGCATGGTCTCACCTTGGTTTGCGGGTTCGAATCTCGTCCCGAAGTGAGTTTTTTATTTCGTAGATAGAACTCCCTCCGGGGCCATGGATGTCGTAAATAACTAGGTAACACCATTATAAGATTCATGGCTAATATGCATCATAATGAGGTAAAAAAAAATTAAAATATACAGTTCCATAGGTCTCAGCAAAAAAAATGTTTTTTTCTGAAAGATACAGCAAATTAATTTGAGGTTAGTTACCATGCTTGTATATATAAAAATTAAAAATTGTTTGAATAATTAACATTGTTGTAAAGAGAATTAATGGCGAACATCATATAATGTTATTTGTTGACTATAAAAAAAGATCCCCAATGATTGCAGCTCTTACTGAAAGGTCTATATTTGCTAGGTAATAAAAACAAAAATATAGCTGCTGAAAAATATATTATTGTAAATTCAGAATCTTCTTATACAACTCAAAAGTGAAATACAAAAGATATAAGTATTTGCCTAAATATACTCACTGGCGATGTCTACAGGTGTGCCAGGGAACCATACGTTAGCCAACATCATGGCCATTTTATCTGCATCATTACTTGTCACGGGCCAGAGCATTCCCAGAGTGCATCCACTGTTCGATAACAACAAACAAATAATATATATATATAAAAATAATATATTTTTCAGTAGCTTTATTTTTCTCCCATTAATTTATTTGTTTTTCACAACAGCAAATATAGATGTGTCGGGAAGACGATTGTTTTATTATTGCTTTCACACAGAAGAAGTTATCTGTTTTTGGAAAATTTAAAGTTGAAGTAGAAGTTTTTCTCATGTTTTAAGACGTAAGAATCAAAATTAGGTCATTCACAAAAACTGTTCCTCATTATAATGTTGGTAGTGACGTTCTTAGAAACTGTAAATTGTTAATACGTGCGGTTCATTCCATAATTTCATCATGAGAAGTCCAGGAAAAATGAATTTTTACCTTCTTATATATTGAGTTTTAAACATAATTTCACGTTTCAAGGATGACCTTTTGAATATCTTCGCGATGATACCTGAATGAATGAGATTGGAACTTTGTGAAGGCTCTAACTTAGTAATGATGATTGTAATAAGAGATCAGATGTCATTTAGACCTCATTAGATTTTGGCCGAAATAAGACAGAAATTAAGACCACTCTACTACCTGTCCTAAGTATATTTCACAAGATTGATAACCTTATCAGTAATCTCTTCAAATAAAAGTTGTAGAGAAAATTGAAAGGTTTTTTTTGTATATGAAAAATTATATATATATATATATATATATATATATATATATATATATATATATACATATTTTTCCATGGCCCGATTTACGAGATGCCTATCGAAAACGTCAAAATAATATCTCGAAATCCATTTTTTTGCACTTATCCCATCTTCACCAAGGTTAGACAAACTCATCGTTGACATTCACAAAAAAAGAGGACCATAACAAAGTCTAAGATCGGTCCAGGCACTGACTTGTTTAGTTTCGTTATTTATTAATGTTCGTTTAATGTTTCATTTATCATTTCGTTAATTTATCCTTCCTTGTGTCGATAAACTCATAATATCTGCAGTTATTTTGGTAGTTGAGTCCCCCTTTTTAGTCCAGTGTCAATTAACCTAAAAATGGTGATTTGTTTATCAATCTGGCACCTTTATAAGTGTATAAAAATGAAGTGAATGGACGGAGCCTATGGTTTGACGTGAACTAGTAGATACGAGTATAAGTATTTTCAAAGCCTTAATTTCATATGGATAACCATGGTTAGGTAGAATTGTGGCTGCTTACCTGCCAGCTAAGGCATACTCCATAACATCCCCAGTCATCTCAGTAGAGCCTCCATGGTCCCTCAGGGCTGAACTGCTACATCCGTATAGCAACTGAACAGGTCGGACTCTGAACCTCGAGATGCATACTGAACTTAGGTACTGAGAACCGCTCCCATGACCGCAGTACCTACAATACATCATAAGTTTACTTTTGTACAATTTTTAAAAATACTTGCGAAATATGGTTTTTATTCATGTTCCTGTGGAATCCGAAAATTATTGTATAAATTAGATAGTTCCGATTATAAGTAACGTTATAAGCCCTCAAAGTAACGTTACAAGCTTGATTTTACTTCATTATTATTGTTATTTGCTGGATCTAATTATCACACTTTAAGTTTGTGTAAAGTTCCAATTATAAACCTTTAATAATTTCCAATATATCGGAGGTGACAAAAAGACGAACGAGAGTTTATGATCTCAACCTAGAGACCCCTAAAAATAAATAATAAAATAAACTTGCGTACATATAAGTGTAGCACTGGGTGAGAGCTTTGAGGAGCTGATCGTCGGTTGGCTTCTGGCCGATGACGCCCACCCAGGTGGGGAACCTCTTCTTCAGAAATTTGGTCATTTTCTCTTCAACCATCGGCAGGTTCCCATCTGGGTTGACAATGTAGAAACCTACTTCGTCTTCTGATACTTCCCTTTCATAAAAATTAAATAGATTTATAAAATAATAATAAAAATTATTTAAGAAAAAATAAATAAATTCCCTAATATTACAACAAATAAAGACAATTAACTATGATACATTTTTTTAACTTGGCAGCTAAAGAGCAAGTTTTAGACACATCCAAAAATAAATATAGATGACATGTCCTTTTGAGTCAATGTATAAATGAAATGTAAATAAATGAAAGTCAAACTCTAGCTCCAATAAATAAAATAGAAAATCAACAATTAAAAGGACAATATATTACTGAGACTCAGAATCGTACACTCTACCACTTTGCACTATGAAATTTGAACTTTTCTCTTGTAGGCTCTATTGTAGTGCGACTTTTCATACTGGAAATATAATAGGGAATATTAATGATTTTTTCAGATATTTAAAAAGTGACCTCTTTGTGAAATTACAATTTTATGTTTGCAAATAAAATTATCAACAGTATAAAGGAATATACACACACTAAATGAATATAAACTCCAAACACTACTTGTCAATATTTTCACTATATTGGTCAAAATTACACGACTATAGTCTCGCCCCTTGCGGCATTATCAAGTGAACTAAACAGAGAGTACTGCTGAATAACTAACACAAGGCAGGACAAATAAGGTCATAAATTAGACATGTGACAAGAAAGTAAATGTAAACAATAATGTACAAAATGGAGACATTACAACATTCAAGTCAACAGAAATATGAAACAAAACTTAATTGAATAGTTAACAATATAGTATTAATCTATTGATATATGTATAAAACATTATTATTATGTAAAAATCTCTCTTTAAATAAAGTTTGACTACATGTACTTAAGGTTTAAATGTATTTAAGGTTCAAAATTGTCTTAAATATTCAGGTTTAACAACTGCGATGGATTAAGTTCTATTTGTTCATTGAGCATTTAAGACCTTGTTTGTCCTGCCTTGGTTAGTTCAGCAGTACTCTCTGTTTAGTTGACTTGATAATGCCGTAAAAGGCGAAACTACAATCGTGTAATTTTGACCAATATAGTGAAAATATTGCCAAGTAGTGTTTGGAGTTTATATTCCTTTAGTCCTGTTCATTATGAATTTTCACAAAGTAGACCTGGAATCAGTTCAATACTTAAATAAAATTATGCAAAAAAAAAGTCCGTGATCTCAATGATATGATCTTCTTGAAGTTTCATTATTAATCTACAAAACCAAACAAAAGTTAAAATTAAAAAATAATAGCTTTTGAGATATTAATTTTAGTAAAAAAAGTAAGTTGAATTTCAAATCGCTATAAAACTGGAAATACGTTAAATATGGAAAAAAAATCTTCCGATATTTTTGAATACCTCTATCTATCTAATGATATTTTGGCAAGGGATCATCCATCCTTACATAAATACGACATTAAATTAAAATCAACAAAGAACTTGCTTAACTTTTTTATTGTCTAATTCCACAATAATACTTATTCCACAAATAAGTGTAGGTATACATAAAGTGTACCGGTTTGGACTGTGGAATTAAACAATATAAACGTTGAAAAAAGTTTTCTTTTTATTTATTATACTAATATTCCACTATATAGAAATAAACCGCAGAAATGTATTCGGAGATAGAAAATATTTACCTGAGTCCATTGAAGATGAATTCTTTGTGGACGGTATGAAGGACATGCGCCATGTGAACCGAGTAGACCCGACTCACAGGATGAGGACTAAGGATAGGAATGGACTCCCAACTTATCACTTCCAAATGCTTAAAATATTAAAATTATTATTAACAAAGTGAAAAAAGTATTTATAATTTTCTTTGTGTTTTAATGTGGTTTTTGCGAAAATTTGCGAATTTGGGAGAAACTTAATTTTAAAGTTATAAATTCGTCCGAAGAAGACGCAGACGTTTAATTTTGGAGAATTTTCGAAGAAAATTAAGCTATTGCAATTTCTAATTTCAGTTACCTAATATGAATTTTATATTTCTCATAAGCTGTATGAGCTACAACACGTGTTCACCTCCTCTTGAGGAGCTGATGTATTTGTCAAAATACAATACTCAATGAAGGGTCGGGGGATTTTTTTAGTGTTCAGCTCACCAAAAAACATAAAGTATATAAGTTTCATAATTTTGGCCAGAAATTTGTTCACAAGTTGGCTTCCCCACTCTAATTTACAAACTGTTTAGAAATTTCAAGTAAGATTGCTCTAGTTCTTTCTTAAATCTATGAATATTCTTTATTTGGTCCATATCTTTTGAAGTGAAACATCTTTCATTTTGGTCAGTGGGGGGTCGCTTGCTAAACTTGCATGTAACGAAAACATGTAACATTAATATCGCTTATATCTTTGCAACCGAACTACCCGCGCGCCTTACTTTGGTATAGTTGTGTAGAGGAAAGAAGCCATTACTCGATTACGCATGTGTCGCGTGCGCAGATAGCGATGTTGTTTCAATCGGAGCTAAATTTAGCCTCGCACGTGGCATTCACAGAGGCATAGCTCGGCAGTACGTTTGTTGATCCGAAGGGGAACTGATCGCGTTTGAGAGATCTTACTCTGCCGTAGTAGGTATAATCCATCGAACTCAAACCGGTGCTCTTCAAGGAGTTATAAGGCTTACGAGTGTGTTATGTTTTACAGAAATTTGACAGTTACTGGCACCCCCGCATTCGACACGTTGTGTATTTGGTACCCTAGTGCCCATACTCCATCTGAAGCACGCACAAGACGTTTCATGTACCCCATTGCGGCTGCGTCTCCGATACAGCCTGTGATTTTTTCAACTTTCTGGAGTGTCTAACTTGAGAATCTTGTTGAGACATACACACACTAATGTTTTTATAAATAATATCATAAGTATATCTCTGGCCGGAGGGAATTGGGGAGAAAATAGTACTTTTGCTAAAAACTGTTGATTTCTGGCGTCCAAAAAGATGAGACCATTTATTTAATGAGAAAAAACATCGGGACCGTTCTAGTTCAACCGTACAAACTCAGGGCCATCACTTTACGTCCCATCTGAAGGACGGTGTGCTCAATGTGTTTTCACCTCCCAGATAAAAAACCTCGCCTGGATTACGAACCCGCGATCTTGAGCTCAGTATACTAGCATGCAACCTCTGAGCTATCGGCCTCCCAAAGCATTGCAATGAAACACAATAGAATAGCCAGTCTTATATCTTCACTGCCACTTTTAAATTAATTGTAGACACATATATTCTTAAAAATTAAAGAAAATTATCAATACATTATCCAATACGAGAAGGACGGGATGCCTGGGGGCCACCATTAGCCTCGTTTCCATGTTCTCCTTAATTCTGACCAAAGTCTCAAGGATCCTGACAGCCAGCGTCTCGTTCTCCGGGAACACTTGGTACAGAAATACTTCCATCTCTTCAGGAGATAGATAACAACAACCTCCTCCAACAAGATAGCAAAGATACCTCTCTCGTAACGACACCCTACCCAAACAAATAAGACAATAAATATGTGAAAAAAAAATACAATAATTATTCGTATAAAAATAATAATTTTCATTCGGCATATCGAAACAAAAATAATCATGAAATTAAAAAAAATTATTTTCATAAGAAAAAGTTTTTTTTTTACGAAATCCTGTAGGATGAAAACCGAAAACTTGAGCTGTCTGTTTGCCCGTCTCTCCAGTGACCGAAGCATAAGTGCTAAAAAGTTTCGGTTCTTTTTTTTCTGAAATATCTAGAAAAACGGACCAACTCCAGGGAAATTATAAGCAACATCACCAGAATGTTCCCTCTTCCATGGAAACCAAAATTATGGGGTCGCAAAAACAAAATACTTTCTGAAACCAAGTAGGATGCCACAAGAGAGATATAATTAAGTTCTGAATTCAACAAAGTAGTTTTTAAAAAATAACTTTTATTAAAATACAGAAAAATTACAAAGTAAAGGTGTTGTGAACAGCAAGACGGAACTCAATAGACTGAGCGCGCGGTAGTCGAACGCCGTTATATTGTTTCTAAAAGTGCTGAT
This sequence comes from Aradus depressus, assembly GCA_963662175.1. Lineage (NCBI taxonomy): Eukaryota > Metazoa > Arthropoda > Insecta > Hemiptera > Aradidae > Aradus > Aradus depressus. The sequence goes on from OY759215.1 coordinate 32,318,057, forward strand.
GCTGAGTCTATGCTTTTTGTAGTTAGGTGTCACTTAACTCTTCCCTCCTAAGTTTTTCGAACGGCCCGTTCGAATTTTGGCAGCTCACCATGGGGGGTCCAGCTTCTTGGTCGTCTGAGGGGCGCACCGTGATGATTGTTCTAGGTTTGCAGAACAGATCATGTAGTCTATGTCGGTATCTGAATAACACGACTAACACAAGTAACATACAAATTAATAATGTTATGGTTAAGATTAAATAAGAAAATTGGGCTATTGGTGACAGTAGGATGGGTTGTTGGGCCAGTTCCACAGCTTCTTGATGAAGATCAGTTGACGGGCTTAGATGACGAAGTTGTAGGTTGATTTCATGACTGCTTTCCAAATGCACTAGATTTAGTTTAGGTGGTGTGATCTCGAAGGATGGTTCGGCTGATGTAAATACCAATGTTCCGATTATAAGTCGGCAGGATGAGCTTAGTAGAGCGGCTCCTTGTATAGTCTTTGTGCGGGGTATGCCTTCGCAGTCTTCGATGATTTCATTTGGTTGGTGAAACATAACTAATATTTGTTTATTAGATAGTGCAGTCACTATTTTATACGAGTTTTTGACTTTGGCAGAGTTGCAGCGGTCGAGGCTAGTGGTGGTGCAGGGTTCTTGACTAGGCTGCTGAGTACACAGGGTGATTCCATTATTTACCTTGCATTCTTCATCAGACCAGAGTTCAGTGTCCTCCAAGATGACGAGAAATCTTTTAGGTGGTAGAATGATAATTTCTTCACTATTAGGTACAGGGTAAATTTTGGAATAGGTTGCTTGGAAAGGTTTTAGGATTGGTATTTTGAGAAGGAAGGTAATCATTTGATTTATACCAAATATGTATAATTTAGAAGCGTTTAACAATTTAAATAGATGATTTTTGTCTAAAGGGAGTAATTGATTATCCCTATACATTTTCTTAAGATAGTTTTGTATCTGTATTAATTCATTTGTGCTAATTATTTCTAGATTAGGTATATTGTTGAATGCTAGGCTAATGGTCCGTTCAAGGACAAGTAGGGAGTTCAGTATACGTTCGGCTTGATAAACCTCATTTTGTAAAATGATTTGACTATCTTCAAAAGATTTCAACTTCTCTAAAAAGACTTTTGTATCTCTAATGTTTTGGTTGAATATTTGTGTTTCGTCTTCAATTCTTTTACTAACATGATTAGCGAAAGATGTAAACTGAGAGATCTTATTAATTTCATTATTTTGATTTTTAAAGAGAGCATCGACATTATTATTTATAGTATTTAAATCGTCATTGTCCGGGTTTCCAGCTACAAATTTAATTATACTTCCGAGTCCGTTTACTATCCCACGTTTTTCACGCCTATTACTACTTAACTTATCTAAAATTTCCCTTATCTTATAAATAGTTCCCTTTAATTGGCTACTAATTCTACTCATTATAGTATTGTTGACTACATTTGTTTTTAATGTATTAGAGTTCAATATGAGTGTATTATAGCTTGTTTCGTATTTAGAGACATTAACATGAAATAGAAAGTTGTGGTAATGATCTAGTAAGCTAACATTTGACAGTGGTTCTATAAAGTATCCGTTTGTTTCAAGCTTCGTTATTTGGAGGGCCAGGCTGGTCGGGATCAGGATTGACCTGCACAGAAGAAACATTTTTCCTTAGTCTTTTTGCCTTTCTTATGTGGGCTGTAGTTGGTCTGTCTTTCTTAGTAGTTCCTTGAATTTTACCTTTGGTTTGTCCTGTGACTTTTATTTTTTCAAATGGAGGGTCAGTTTTTCTAGGTCTGTTCCTTTCAATGTAAATTTCTTGGTCTTGTACGTCCGGGTTATTCTCTTTATTTTGATTTCTTTTATTTAGTACCTGCTGGGCTTTTTCTTTGGCTTTATTATGGACTTTATCATAGAAGGGCATTAATTCTTGTTTACGTTTTTCGTTATATTGTTCGAAAGTCGTGAGTCCTAGGTCGAAATCTATGGGTCGATCGTATGGTCCATACAATAAATAGAATGGGGAGAATCCAGTTGATGAGTGTATTGCTTGATTGTATATAAGAATGGCAGTTATCATGTGATTGGATGGAAGATCACGTGGGTTTTTCAACTTTATAATTCTTAATTTTTCTAGCACTGTCGAGTGTAGTCTTTCTATGGGCGAGTTTGAATTGGGATTGTTGACTGTTGTGAAGTGGAGTTCTACCTTGTTTAGTTTGCAGAATTCTATCATAGTCTTGTTTTTGAACTCTCTCCCTTCGTCGCAAACTATTTTCTTAGGTAGATTATGATGTGAAAAGTAATGTCGGAGTTTATTTAGAATTGTCAGACTAGTTCCATCTTTGATAAGGTATGCCTGAGCGTAGCGAGAAAATAAATCGATTATTGTTAGAAATTTTGAGCCATCGAAAGAGAAGGTGTCAATATGGATGACCTCAAATGGTCTTTGAGCCGTCATTGGTCCTGAAAGTTTTAGGTCGTATGGTCTTCTTTCATACTTCGATCGTTGACATAGATCACAGATATTGATGACACTACTGATGGTATCCTTCATTTTTGGCCAGAAATATTTTTCCTTTAATTGGTTCAGGGTTTCCTTTATACCGTTGTGGTTTTGGTCGTGATATTCCATTACAATGTTATTTTGTCTGTCTTCATCGGTTACATCTTGACAGAATTTCGTACAGATAAATATTTTTATTGAATTATTAAATATCTTGTATACAAGGTCAAGGAACGGTTTATGAATTATTTCGTCCTTAAAATATATACCGAAATTTTGGTCTGGTCTTATGATTTGTTTGAGGAGAATGGAGAGGTCCTCTTCCATAGCGTTTCTTCTGATAGTTGCGAAGTGAGTCATCCTATTGAAAGGTCTAGTTAATCTACTTTTACGAGTTTCTCCGATGCTAAATATAATTCGGTTGGTGAAAACATTTAGTGGTCTTTCGCTGATAGGGACAGTTTTTCCAGTGTCTCCATCAGTTGAGTGCACGGTTTCCAGATCAGTGTCATTGTCTTGTTCGTCTAATGTTTTTTCAAGATCTTGTATTATTTCTTGATACTGTTCACTGTTATCTGGGGGTTGATTTAGTATTTCATCCAGATCATTGTTTGAGAGTGCCTGAGCTTCTCTGCGCAGCTGATTGGCGTCCCCTTCGTCCAAACATACCTGGATTGACATTGAATCGTCAGCTTCTTCGTCATCAAAGTTATTAATTTCAATTCTTGATAGGGCGTCTGCTACAAAGTTTTCTTTCCCTTTCTTGTACTGGATCTCAAAGTCAAACTCTTCCAGTTTTATTTTCCATCTGATAAGACGAGAGTTTGGTTCTTTTATTTTGTACAGCCAAACTAAAGGTTTATGGTCAGTTTCTATTGTAAATCTCTTACCGTATAGGTATGGTCGGAAATGTTTTGTAGAGTCTATGATAGCCAGTAGTTCTTTTTCAATTGTGGAGTAATTTTTTTCTGCACTGTTGAGAACTCTGGAGTAAAATCCAATAGGTCTATTATTCTGAGATAGAACACTTCCTATTGCAACGTTAGATGCATCGGTAGTAAGAAGAAATGGTTTTGACAGGTCAGGGTAAGCTAAAATAGGTGAATTTGTCAATAATTCTTTGCATTGTTGGAAGGCTTGTACGTAGTCTGGATCATTCGGGTCCAGTTTTGATCCTTTCTTGAGGCATTTGCTCATTGGTGCTACTATTTTGGCAAAATTGGAAATAAAACGTCTGTAATATCCTATTAGTCCTAGAAATGATTTTATTGCTGACGTAGTTCGCGGTATGGGATATTTTTCTATAGCTTCTATTTTCGTTGGGTTTGGTTTAATACCATCCGGGGTCACGAGATGACCTAAAAACTGAACTTCTTTTCTCAAGAATTCGGATTTGTCCAGTTGGACTCTGAGATTAAATGTTCGTAATTTTTGAAATACATTCCTCAAGTGTTGACAATGTTCATCTAGAGATTTACTGAAAATTACAATATCGTCCATGTAAACGAAACAGAATTTGTATAAATACTCGCGTAATACATTATCCATCACCCTTTGGAATGTGCTTGGTGCATTCTTGAGACCAAATGGCATCCTGAGGTATTCGTAATGTCCATTGTTTACTGTAAAAGCTGTCTTTTCTATTGATCCGGGGTCCATCTCTATCTCATGAAATCCTTGAGCTAGGTCAAGAGTGCTAATATATTGGCATTTACCCAAGTTATCTAAAATTTCGTCTATTCGCGGGAGGGGGTAACGATCTTCAATTGTCTTCTCATTAAGCTTTCTGTAGTCTATCACCATTCTATACTTTCGTTCACCGGATGCGTCCATTTTCTTCGGTACGATCCATACGGGAGCACTGTAAGGCGATATTGACGGTCGAATGATTTTATTGTCCAAAAGTTTCTGTATTTGTCTCTGAATCTCGGTCATCATGTGATATGGGTGTCTAAAAGATTTTACGTATACTGGGTCTTCGTCTGTTGTCCTAATTTTGTGTTTGACAGAATTGGAGAAAGGTAATCCCTCTTCATCGTCATAAAAGGTGTCTTTGAACTGTCTACAAATATTGAGTATGGCTCGTTTCTCTTCTTCATTCAAGTGTGACGTCCTAATTGCTTCAGAGACGTTTAATTTGGAAGATTTAGAAGGCTGTGGGTATTCTATATCTGTGACTGAGATAGGTGTGACAGGAATTCGTTCGTCAAAATAAATCTCTGTATTGTTTACATCTATAGGTACTAGACAAAAGCCATTGCGTATAGTAACTAAAGATTCGGGAATCGTAATGTCGTTGGTAAGTTTTATCTCTGGGAGACATACATCACCTTGTTCTTGTGTCACCGGTATTCTGACATAATTATTTACAAGCACTTTGCAAGGTTTGATTGACTGGGAAGTATATCCTAGGAGGAATGGAATTTCCTGATTCGCGATTTTGAGTGTGTTATTTCTATAATCTATGATCGCTCCAAGTCTTTCTAGATCTTCGCTACCTATTAGTGCGTCGAAATGTTTGTGCCAGTCAATTACGTGAAAATTGATTGATTCGTGAATGCCAAGTTCTGATAATAGAGGGGCTTGAACGTTGTCATCAGCTGATTTCTTGTTTAACAATCCAGTAATGCTGAATGGTTTTTTGAACAGATATTGAGAGAATTTTTCAAAAGCAGGTTGTGTATTAATGACTGAGTTTGAGGCTCCTGAATCGATTAAAATTTTTAAGTTAGTCTGAGGTAAATATAGAAAAGGTAATTTGGGTTTGGAATTTAAGCAATTAAGGTCTACGTGGTCGGCAGTTCTGAGGCTGGTTCCCAAAAATTTACAATATTTTCAGTTGGTTCAATTTGTTCGGTTTGTTCGTCTGGTTCCTCAATGTGGGGGGTGGTCAAGTGAGAGTTGGTCAAGTCTATTTCGCTCTGACCTACGTCTCCTTCTTCATAGGGTTGGTATGTGTAATTTCCATCATCATAATAAAAATAAGGATTATAATCTGTGAGGTCCGTTTCCAATGTATTTACGTCCATTGGCACGGGCGGAGTGTTAGTCCAAGGTCTATTACGGTTAAATTGTTGAGTGTTTACCCTGGATTGAATAGACATAGGGGTTGGTTTTGGTCTAGCATTCTGGTACATTCCAGATGCTGGTCTAACAGGAAATCTTGGGGTAAACGGTTGTTGACCTTGTCTCGGGGGAAGTGGAGGAGGTCTAACTAGGTTTTGCTGACCTTGCTTATATTGTGGGTGTTGGATGGCCCGTTGTTGCATAGGTGGCATCATACGATACCCTAGCACGTTGGGATTTGGTCTAGGATTATATCCATAAAGGTTTGGATATCCAGGCGGTTGTACTGAATGAATCTGAATAGGTTTAAGTTGGGGCGGAGGCTTTGAACTTCCCTGGGTTCTACGAATGAATTCTGTGTAGTCCCATTCGGTTTGACGATTGTCAAGGAGTTGGCATTTATTTATGCATCCCTCCAGTGAGCTTAGCTCAAAATGACTGAGGAAGGACCGGTAAGGTTCTAACAATCCTATTTGGAATGTCTTTGTTGCTAGTTTGGTATATTCAAATTTTTTAAAGGCTAAGTAATTTGGCTCTTCTACGTTAAGCATTATATTTTGTAATACATTGTTATAATTTTTGACGAGTCTAGCGTAAAAGTCCATGTATGTCTCGTTTCGTTGTTGTACGGTCTGTTTCAAGTTGGTTAGAAGTACGTCCTCCGATCTCTGATCTCCATATTTTTGTAACAAAGTTTTCTTGATTTCGGTCCAGTTGTCAGCAGCAAGGTAACTTAAAAAGTCCCTAGCTTCACCTTTTATTTTTGATTTGATCGAGCAATTTACTATGTACTGTAAGTCGGGTGTCAGTCTGTTTTCTAAATGTTTATTCAAGTTTTCTACTTCCGTAATAAAAATCGATAAATTATCTCCGGGTGAATACTGAGGTAGAGAATTGATTAGCAACTGAAGCTCGGTTTGTGTGGGGGCGACAGGTGTTGGTTCGAGTACTGGGGGAGACATATTTGTATTAGTTTGATTTTTATTAATAATAAATTTAGCAGGTTGAACAAGCGGTCTATTTGAATTATTTCTAATTTGTTCAAGTAACTGGGTATTATCTGCAATTAGTTCTACTTGTGCTGAATTCATGTGCAAATAAAGAAATAAAGATTAAAGATTTCCTTAGTTTGTCTATTAAAATAAGAAATGTTTTTTTTTCTATACAATTTAAGAAACTTATCTATCTAGTTATGAATTATTTAAAATTTAAAAGATATTATTATTATTAAGTATTTATTTTATTATTATTTTATTTTATTTTATTTTTTTTTAATTATTCAAGATTATAAAAAATGGATAAATTTGGTTCAAAATGATTACCTAAAGTTAAGGATAAATAAGGCAAGGACTTACAGGAGTTGGATGATGTACATCGCAGATACCCTTGTGGAGGTCCTTGGGTCTAAAGTAGAGTTGTCCGTCTTCTGTTTGGTCGCCGGAAATAATGAATTTCCACCAATGGGCCAAAGCACTGTCACTAAGATCACAATTACTGAAATAAGTTCGAATCCCGCGTGAAGAATTAATATTCAAATGATCAATGGAGAAACACCACTAAAATCACTCGCGAGATCCTGTCCGCAGCGCCAATTAAGTTCTGAATTCAACAAAGTAGTTTTTAAAAAATAACTTTTATTAAAATACAGAAAAATTACAAAGTAAAGGTGTTGTGAACAGCAAGACGGAACTCAATAGACTGAGCGCGCGGTAGTCGAACGCCGTTATATTGTTTCTAAAAGTGCTGATGCTGAGTCTATGCTTTTTGTAGTTAGGTGTCACTTAACTATATGAAATATGTTTTTTTTTTAAATATATTAAATGTGACGACTATGGGGGATCAAAAACCAATAAGGGCAATGACTGTACAGAAGGTTAATTAAGTACCAACTGAACTCAACTAGACAAAAAAATATTAATTAAAAATCTATTGTAAAAAATAAAGAAAATATGCTTTGAGAAGGTAAAAAATATATAGAAGAATAACTGAACCTAAAAAATATATGACTCCCACTGCAGAGCGGGCCCTCACATCAACCAGAGCGACGCGACTTAAAGCACGGGCCTGAGTCACAAAACCAAAATACAGAAATGAAGGAGCCTGCAATAAGATTGGCTATGTTTCTAACATAGTATGCACATATTAAAAATATTATAATTCTAGAAGAAAAAAAAAAAAAATACATATATTGGCAAAACAAAAACTAATTTGTACTTACTGACAAGAATCAATCCTCTCATCAATAGCTTCCCTCACTTCTTTCTCAAGGCTTCTTGAACACAGGTTGCCCGACAGTAAAATGATCCATTCTTTAAACAAGATTTGACCCATTTCATCACAGTGCCTCTAGTAAATTTACAATAATTATTCTAATAGTGTATTTTATTAACAAAATAAAGATACAAGTTTATTCACTATGATTTCAGATCGATCAATGTTATTGATTTAAATAGTGTATCTAAGATCTATCTTTAGTAAAAATAAAACTACACTATTAAACAAAACCTTTCAACAGAAAAATCTTCAGATCAAAATAAGACTATTTATGAAAAATGTATGTATGTATACATCGGTCGTTCCTCATATTTCCTCGGCAAAGGCATATGTCGACCTCTCTTCTACCAATTTTCGTAAACATTGTGTAAAACAGAAGAAATTGAAAATTAAATATCTTTAAAATAAAAACAAGATATGTCGCCATAAATAGACCGATTGATGACTCCTATTAATTCCTAAAATATCCTTTTTCAATAGACAATAATATTTTACCATATTATAATTCAGTTAATCGAATTGAAGGGGAAAAAAATCTATCAGCTGAACACACCTTGACGTCCAATGAAGCAGCTTCTCTAATTTTCCTAATTTGAGCTGATGTGCCTTGCTTTGTACTTAGCTTTTTACTAATATCAATGAAGGATTGTATAAGGTCATTGGCAGATTCGGGCCACTCGCATCTAACACATACTGGGCAACCAACGCTACACAACAACAAAAAAAATAACAATTGAATAGGATAATAAGACTTTTAAATATGATAACAGAGTACAATTACATATAAACTTACTTAAGTTCAGAGCCGCAAGGAAGACGAACAAGATATAAATATTTCAAACCAGGACTTTGGTCTGATTTTCGACATGTAAATTTTTCTTGAGGATCGTAAGCACGAGTTAGTTGAATTATTGTCCATTCTATAACATTTCGAAAATAGGATAGATACAAAGTTACAGAACTCATTTAAAATATAAACTGCTATGTAAGACTACCTCAAGAAAGTCAGTCATGTATGCAATCTCTAAGCTTTTACAAGCATTATCTCATAGTCATAAGGTATCGTAATGAAAGTTATTGGTTTACATGGCAATTAAGCACGTTGGTGATAATGGAAGCGACATGAAAAATAGTGACCTTCCCAAAACGCTATTCTATCAAACGTTTCCACATTGTTTTTGTGATTCATGCACGGCCTTCACTACGTCTTACCGCCTACTACAACAGCGTTCTTTTGTTGTTCTGGTAGACATGAGCACGACTCAACTGTGAAAGTCTTAAATATTTCCTGACCAGTTTTAGTTAGATAGGGTAGGGTTTTTAAGTAAGCGACTTCGCATAGTATCCATATTATTGTCACTATTGTCAAAGCAACATTTCATAAGAGATCCAGAAAGGATTAGAGGAACCTCCAATATATCACAAGGACAGGGAGAGGGAGTAGCCATCATCCCGCTGCTCCACCCACACGCAGCAAAACATCCTTTCCACCATATCTTTCAAGATTTTAACATCCTTCGCTTAAAAAAAAAATATCATTTATGTAAAAAGATAAGAGCCATATATAGTTATAGATATGTCTCTTCCCCGTTTTTTATTATTTTTTTTTTAAGAGATAATGGAAGATTCCATCGAAATTGTTAATACATAGGTGATAAATCTAAAATAAAGTTAAAAATACCTGAAGGCATTTCTTTTAGTCTTTCTATCAGTCCTTCTTTTCCCTTTACTGCATAGGACGAATGAAAGGATAAACAGTCTACGTTAAGACTTGATTCCCGAGGTTCTTTTTTTCTGTGAAGTTACATAAATATACAAATTAGAAACGAGAATATTATTTGATATCCTTCAAAATAATAAAGAAATACACCAGACACACTCACGAATATAAGGCTCTACCATTCTGAAAGACTCCTTCATAGCGCAAACACATCCCATGCGATTCAGTAAAATGGCACACAGCATCCAGCTCTTGTTTCATATCATGGTATAGCATGCCCAATTGCTTGTTACATTCTGAAATGATAGGCAATATAAAAACGAAACATAAGACATGTATACATGTTCTAAAGACTATATGACTTACTTGCATATTCAGCTCCATTCACCAAACCTGGAGCTCTATGTTCCAATACCTCCTTCAAACCATTCACTAAAGATTCATAATTCATCATTTACCGTTTATGATAAATGCATGTATTGAGGAGTCAAAAATCAAAGATGTCATAAGAAGTAAAAGTGAATCGAGATGGCAAACGCGAAAATTTGATACACTAGAAATGCAATTAACATGAAAACAAAAGTTTATCGTAAATGTCATGAAATAATATGTGAAATCAACAGACTTGTATTCTTATCATGATTAGGGCTTTCCCGCCATTTCTATAACGCAAAACAATACTTTGATTTCAACAACGAATAACAAATTTCAGAATAACGTTGTTTCTTGTTTATTTCAGTTCCTTTTAGTAGTAACCATGATAATCTTTGATAAAAAAAAAACATTTATAAACTAAAATAATAATTTAAAAAAACCTCTTTACCCTAAACTCGATACATTTTCGATTTTCACATTCTGTCATTAGAAAGGTTCCAAGCGTGTTATCTCTGTCCGGTTATTTCAAAGCCTTGATTTGGAAGTGATAGTTTCTAATGTCAGTGTATATTGTTGAAAACTTGTCTGGGAGATTTAAAGCAAACATTGCCTTTAATAACATAACGATGATTAAAAAAGTTAAATAGCCCTATAAATTCAAAATCTGAATTACTGAACGAGAAGCAAATCATGGCTAATGTTGGAATTGAACTGAGTGACTGCTGTAACTATCTGGACTCCGATAAAGTTATTGAAAGAAGGGTATCTAATATTTTATTATTATCCTTTATTTTTTAAATGATTATTTTTTTTTTTTTTAAAGAAAATAAGAAAACAGTCATGTATTCATTTCAGAAACGGTTAGAAGAGTTAAAGTTAATTCTAGAAAATTCGGCGTCGGTGGAAATGCTACATAAAAACTCTGAAAATGACCGAGGTTTAGTTTGGGACACCGTTTTTGGTACTTTGCACAAGTCGCTCCTTAAGGTAAGCAGTACAGAATTATGCCATAGCTTATAGCAGTCAACAATACCAACATACTGTCAAAATAAATTGTAATCGTAGGAGCTGGAGCGTCATGTTGACGAGAAAACGAAAAAAGGGAAACCCCTTCCAGCCACGGAAAAATGCCTGAAAACATGTTGCGGTTTGATAATTACGGTCTTAACTAAAGCTAATTCAGGTAAAATGTATATGTTATTAGAATACTATCCAATAATCAAAACATAATCAGAAAGAGTATTCTTCTCTTATTAATAAACGTTTGTTATCTACAGCGTATTGAATTTTTTTACTTTGTTCCAACAGGTATTTGTTAGCGATTTGTCATTCTCGTTTCGCAGCTTAGGGTCGGAAATCGGGGCACCTTAATCTATAATTAGTGCTCATACAGGTAGTTATTTGGAAGGCCTCCGTGATATATGAGTCCGGGACTGACAAAATCTTTCTTTTCTTTTTACAATTTTCATCAATATAATTTTAAAAATAAATATTAATTACAATAGTGAAGGAAAAAAAACAGTATTTTTTCAGTCTGAAATTGAACATTAACCACCCATCACTACATCTTCGTAACTCAAACTTCTAGCTCTCGTCTTGATTTATTCTCTGTAGTGTTAACGACTTCATTATTTCAAGATGGTAATTATATACGTAGAGGTTAGTTGAAATATAATTTACAATAAGTTATTTTTGTTTTTATGCTCTTCAGGGAAATATATACTACAAGGAAAGTGTAAATAAATTAGTTTAATACATTCAGTGCATTCAATTTTTTTTTTTTTTTTAACAAGTGATGTCCTAGATTGTCAGCTCAAGATATATGATATGTCACTTGTGTCGATAAATTAATTGTATGTATTAATAAATACATTGTGTTACACAAACCACATGAAGTGTATAGCTAGCATGCCGCCATTTTTCCCTACCTGGAAGCGAATGGAGTCGCGCTTGACCAGTATTTTTTATATGTTTAAATCTTATCTATGCCTAAATGTATGTAATGAAAAATCGTATTTATTTTTATCTTGTTTAATCTCCACCAATTTTCTAGTATCTGTGAACTGGTTTAGTAAGATATTTTGACCTGGTGAGAGCTCTTGTGCGCATTGATTCCTAGAGGATAAAATAAGAAATACCTATTCGTTTCATTATAACTTTTCAAGTGCTCAAAAATAAATATTGAATATGTTTTATTTCAAATCTAGAAAGCGCAGATAGACACTAGAGAAACCTTATCGAACCTACTGAAGGAGGGAAATAGAGGTTTAAATATGAATTTTAAATATGCAGTTAACCGCCCTAGACTTTCGAATTCATCAGAAACCTATTGTATAGTGTTTTCTTTAATTTGAGTTATAAACGTTCGTATTGTCCATTAGGATAGATATGTCCTTCAGAATACTGGCGTCATACCTCTAAACGAACAGATTCTGTTAATTAGTGAATACTCTGTTTTGCACATCCTGCCAAAACAACTTGACTAACAAAATTAGACTGAAACAAGACAACTTTACACAATTTCTGCGTTCACACTTTTTTTGCTGAATATCCAGACAGAAAAATGCAATACAAGTTACTAATACACTAATGAATCATTATATCAGTCATATATTTTTTTTTATGTTCAACGAAAATATAATCTTATATAATAGAAAAAAGTGTATTTCAAAAGGAACTCAAATTTATCAAGATATTTTAGGTCAAAAGAGTGTAAATAAACAATGCCTTGTAAATTTTTTTTTTATCTACTCCATTTATTACTAACTGTACAATCAAAAATTTATCAAACAATAAACTGCTTAATGTTCTTCGTCTATCAAAAACATTTTAATTGATTTCAAATAATCGTATGGCAAAGTTTCGAGTTCTGACCTTGTTACCCACTGAAATTCAGGACATTTGTATTTATCCGCCTTTGCTGGTCCTTCAATTAGCTGAGCTTTGAAAAAAAACATTTTTGCACCCACAATATCCCCCTCTCTGACCGATCTTGGATATCTGTACTTGTAAAAACCGCAAGGAGCATTTCCCATAAACTTGGCAATAATTTCATGTCCACACTTTTCTTTTAAGACTCTCTCTGCTGTTTCTCTCAAAGTTTCACCTGTCTGATGTTTTCCTTGTGGTAAAACCCATAGCGATTTTTTACCTACATTCTCCTTTATAATTAGTACCAAATTGCGGTCGAGAGCTCTCCTAACTGACTTCGGATCTTCTTCTGTCAAAAGATCACCTACCCTGGGAGCTAACTGAAATGTTTTGAGTTCTTCCCTACACAGATCAAGGAAGTCATCTCCTGTTTGTTGTGGTGCTGAGTCAATATCAGATATTGAGACGTTACCCTCTTTTAAATCTTCTGCTCTTTTCTTATCACTTTCAAGTCGTAGCTCGAAATTGGATTTATGACTTCCTTCAAACTCTAGTTCTTGTATTAATTTAGACACTTTCAATTCTATTTCATTATAATTCCGTGTTATAACTGGTTTTCTCTCTAAACAAACTGCACTTAACAGGTCCCATTTTTCTTTTAACGATGTTTGTGTTACTTGATTTGATAGGTTCCTAAACTGAATCCGCATACATCTTAGGGGTAACATTACATTTATTCCACAAGGCAATATAAAAGAAACTAACTTGTTGACTTCCCAGGAAGGTTATAGTAGAACAGAGCTGCTATAGTTCTGTATCAAAAATATCGATATGTCGAAACATTCAGCTACAAAAAAGATTACGGTCTTCGTAGAAGAAATGGTATTGATGATTTAACTAATAGCATATTTAGACACAGATGTTGTGCTATAAAACCTGGTTAATATCCAGGGGTCTTGGAACTTATGATAAATGTTAGATAAGGAGGGGGGGTCGAGTTTCACACAAGTTGGCGACATTTATGAAATGAATTCTTATTTTTTGTTTATTTTAAAATTCGCCCGCACCGTCTTTTACTTACTGACTTCATTCAGTATTCCTTAAGTAATTTTTTTTTTTTATAAATAAAACTAGGGATGCCGATATTTCAAAGGTGGCCTTGCTTTGTTTTCAAGATCGCGGCTTGGAATCTAGTCAGACAGAAAAAGTATTCGATCTCAGAAAGAAACTTTTTAATGGAGACTTAGGACAAATACCACCCTTGCAAACGCCTATAGAATGACCATTATATAGCCAGATCGGGAGGCAACTTTAAACCAAGTACTACAGGAGGAATTTTTATTTTTCGTTCATAAGAACTGTCATAGTCAGGTGTCTATTTTACGGGGAGATGATACTCTGGGTTTTCGCTCTTCGAATTGCTTATTTTGCCTGATGAAGTCTTATCTCCACCTGAATTTTAAATTATTTTATAAAATACATTGGAAAGCAAAGTAGCACTTAGATCGTTTCTGTGCAATAACTATGTAAATATGCTATTATATATTAATGTCTGTTCACATTGTTGTTTTCATGGATGTTGTACAGGTAAATCACGTGTGTCTTGTGATATAGTTTTCTCAAGCATACTTCAAGTGTTAGAGAACTGGGCGATTTCCGAAGTTATCCTAGATTCTTATCTTCATCTTTTGTCTTTATCACTAAACTCAAAGCAGTACTATGGTGAGATGAAATTTGATTTTTGGAAAGGTAATCTACATTTCTTTTACTGTCTTTTTTTTTTTTTATATATATATTTAATCGGTATAATAGATAATGGATGGAATTGCCAGTCTACTTATGAATCCCTGTTAATACAAAAAAAAAAAAAACAGAGTTCTCTGTTGAAACCAGAATGACCGATCAAATGTTAAACTAAGCCAATATTTTCGGAAAAACATAGAATGAGATCGAAAGCATTCTTTGCCCTTCCCAATTGGAAAGATGCCAAAAAGGATACGAGTCTGGAATTTAGCTGTTAATATTGCTTATTTTTTTTTAGTATTGTTTTTTTACAGACTCCATACTTTGAATTTACATCATGATTTATATTTTTCCCAGATCTTTTTACATATTGTCTAGTTATATTTCAAGAATTAAAATCAGACAGGATGAAGTCTGTTATTCTCTCTATTCTCAATATTATCATACGGCAGGCCGCAAGATTTTCTCCACTTATTCCAAAAGCTAAGAATTTGTAAGTTTTTTGTGTTTTCCTATTTATACATTTTAAAAACCAATATTTTTTACTTTTACCTTTTATGTATATTATTATATTAAATGTTTGTTATAATAATATAGTATTTTCCGTTAGTTGCATTACTGTCCCATTTATTTATTTGGTTAGACTAAGTGATCAAAGATGTAGACTCATAAAATATGTCAAAGCGAAAAATATGATGAAACAACATAAAAATGCAGTGAATAAATTTGAGATACTGATGGGAGTTTTTCCCGAAACGTATATTTATTGTAAAAATGAAAAAAAGTAATTGGGAGAATAATACAGCTACCATAAATATATTATTGTGAATTGAAAATATCCTTACACCAAGCAAAACTAAATGTTTTTTGTGATTTTTGCTCAAAGATTAAAACAGTTTCCTAATATTATGAAAAAAGTGAGTTCCAGTAAGTCACCACAAATGGAAATGAACACACTCCAGCTGTCCTTCACTATATGTCAACAGGTGAGTAGTACATGTTTTATAATCAACAAACTATCGTCAGATAGATGAAAGTTCGCCTTTTTGGTAGGGCTGTTATCGATAAACAAGGGGTGACATTTTGTAGTATGTTCAAAAAAATATCAATCGCTTTCTCGTTAAAACTTAAAAACAGTTCACTTAAAGGACAGTGAACAACGTTTTCAACGTCTCGATAAGTCGAAAACCTCCAAAACTCGAAAAAACGTTTTGTTCCTTCCCCTTCAAGCCCCAAAACCTCCATTACTCGAAATCTCAACCTTCTATTAGTCGATATAATCAATGAATCCCTACCAGCCATTTTGGTACATATTTTCCCTCTATAACTCGAAAAAATAAATTGGGCCTCTGTATCTCGATAATAGCAATGTTTTATTTTACAACCTTTACAACTCAATTATTTGAAACTTATTACCTCTATAGCTCGAAGAAAAATAAGTTACCGACATTAAGAATTTGCCGACAATGTACACCATTGTTTCTTAGAAAACAATTTAGGAGTATACAATAAATCGGATTACCAATTATCTAAAGCGAAAAAAAATTACTGACTATTTTTAATACCTACATGTACTACGTATTTTTTATTTTAAGGATGTTTTGAAATAATGTTGATTTATAATAAATATAAATATCTCTGTAACTTGAATGTTCATTTATTTCACCTCTCTAACTCAAAATTAGTTAGAATGATTCTTAACCTCTACAAGTCGAATCGAAATCCGCCAAAGTCGAAATCCTCCATAAGACGAAAACTCTATAACTCGAATTTTTCGGCGTCTCCCTTGATGTTCGACTTATAGAGTTTCTACTGTAATAGTAATTCTCATAGAAATAAAAGACGTTGTCTTCCCATTGTTTTATTTTTGACCAGAACCGGTTTTCAACGCAACAGCGTCATCATCAGTGGTACATCCCACCCACATGGCATAGCGGTTTTTACGCTGTGTGGGTGGGATGTACTACTGATTATGACGCTGTTGCGTTGAAAACCGGTTCTGGTAAAAAATAAAACAGTGGGAAGACAACGTATTTTATTTCTATGAGAAATCTCGACCCACATCATCTTACTATCACATATGAGAATAGTAATTCTTTCCTAATCTCAGACGAACTTACATCTAGCAACTACAGTAATTAATAAAAAAGTTTACATGCGTTTTCTATTCAAATTGTGTAAAAATACTTTTTTTCAAGTTTTGTAATGTTACTTGTATTTTTTTCCCCAGTTTGGTAAAGAGTACAGATTGTCTGTTTGTAAATTCGGTGAAGATATAATTCCCCATTTGATGAATATAAATGAAACCAGAACAACTGATTTGGAATTCAAAGTAAGTGTATTGTTAGTGAATGTTCAGTTCTTAAGACTATATTGCAAATATCAATTTTGGTTTGTTACACTTTAAGTAATAAAAATAATTGTTTTAATTATTGGCTTTAATGAATTTCATCATTTTTTACTTCTCCAGCGAAGCATAGGGGATTAAGCTCCGTCAAAAATTCTACATAGAGTTTTCACTTGAATTTAATGTTTTTTAATCGTATCCAACAATGACAAATATACTTCTGTCTGTGAACACCATAACATGAGTGTATGATTCATTCTTCTCGATTTTTTATTAATTACATTTTTATATGTGGAAACAGAACCTCACAAATTTCAGCAAAATCGGCTAAATGGAACACGGTTATAGAGGTAGACTCCATTCAAAAACTAACTAATAACTACTGATGAATGTATCGACACGAAATTCGATTTTTAAAACAAGAAACTGGTTCGGAGAGAGAGCGGTGATTTACCGATTTTTTTTTTTTATATACGCTTTAATGACGGATGTTTACTTACCAAAATTCGTTAAAATCTCTTCATCAGTTGATAAAAAAAAAAATATTTTAAAGGTAATGTTGCTACAGGATATGGGCGAGCTATCAGGGCTACTAGATTAAAATGGCTAAAATATACTTAATTATTAATCTACCTGAGAGCCCTTCTCTAACTTCCCAAAGCCCACTGAGAGTCCTGTTGGAAATTCATATCCATTTTTGATCTGCTCATATTTTTTAATACCCATTGTTTTTCGTCTTTCAGGAGACTCTTTTCAAACTGCTTGTGGAAATAGTGATGGTTCATGATCCGTGGGATTGTGGTGAAGAAGAGCGGATGGCGTTCTGTGAGAAGACTTGGAGCAAACAGCGGCACTTCCTGTATCGGCTGTGTAAAAAGGAACTGTCCACCCTGGCCAGAAGTAGCCATTCTCTGGCCACCACTCACCAGGTGGTCGTCCTTGCTGTCCGACTTGCCAAACAGGTTCATACTCCAATCAAATTTGTCTATTTTAATAACCTCAATTATTGCACCTTTTTACCTGTGCTCTAATCCCTGACGATCTCGGCTCCCAAGGCCCTAATCCCTCTTTTTTGTACATATGTTCTGTACCTAAAAGGTTGTTATGATGTTAAAACTTCAATATATTCAACAATAATTTAATTTAATTTAAATGTATAAGGTGTGTTATCTCAAGACTCGAGAAACATTGAACGGATTTGAACAATTATTTCACTGGAGGATAACTCTAGCATCTTCAGGAGTAACATAGACTATGTGACATAATTACTACTAACTGTAAGTCTGTTTACGAGAAGGAACCAATGGTCCAAAGTGTTCATTCCTCTCTCCACCCGCCTCTCAGTATCTCCTCCCTAATTGTGAAGAACTAGATTATAGTGATTTTAAGTAAAGACTCTAATATAGGTAGTAGGAGCAGCTTTTTTAATTATGGTAGTTTTGATAAAACTGTGAATTTAGATGAGTTTGGAAATCCTCGCTGTTGTTTGTGATTATTTCCTTTGAATCAGAGGTCACATTGAAATGGCAAACATTTCTGGTTCTGCATCGTAAACGACAAACATTTTTCCCCCCGCAAATACTTGAGAGTATTGTTTTGGGGCCCTCTAAACTGTCTTAACCTTGAAGAATTGAACAAAGTGATTAATTGAAAATGGCTTGAGAGAGTGCATCGGCTGCCATCTTGGAAAAACTTCACTGATAACAGACCTGTTGAGGGTTTTCCTACATTTTCTCGAAAATTTTGCTTTCACTTCCCCAGCTATACGAAGTATAAGGGAAGTTGTGTAATCGGTCAGCAATTCGATATGGTGTTTTCAACGGACCTCCTGATTCCAAAAATGAAGAAAGAATGTCTGTCTGTGAACACGATAATTCCCACTGAATAAATGTATCGAGAGGTAATTTTATACATTGTCACGTCGGGCCTCTCTGCCCTTAGTGCGCCTCACTTTGCCGGGGAAATTGTACAGGGCATCGGGAAGAAATTGAAGAAGTCCACTCACTCCCAGTGCATAACATGTATTTTATATTAGTATCAGGACGACACCCAACACGCCCGGCCCACTACCCCTGGTGGCAGACTCTGATGGCAGCCCCTGATGGCAGACTCTGTCTCTCCCTCGTCCAGACTGTAACTCTCCGTCCAGACCGTAACTGTCTCGTCCAGACCGTAAATGTCTCTCGTACAGCCTGTAACACTCTCTCGTCCAGCCTATAACTGTCCATCTCCCCACTCCCTCTCTAGGGTGTGATTAGTGGTGGGGAGGTAGGCAGGAGCTGACGGTGGCCGATCGCCCAAGTCCCGGGTCCTCCGTTACAATATGTATCCAGAACCCCCTAAGGACGACACCTAATGATTTTCCACAAAATAACCGCTAAAACCGCTGAAAAACTCAATTGATTAATTTATGCTGGGGGGTACATTGGTGATGTTTCACCGACGACTTTTTTAAAAATGTTAAACGCAACGTTGTCTCCCAAAACGCTGGTTGTATAAAAAAACATACTAAACATGTCCATATTACACTAGGTATACAGTATTGCATGGGCTTTCATTTAGAACAAATATATTTTTCTCATTAAATGCACAGTTATCTAGAAGATAAAGGTATACCCTTATACAGACCAACGATCAACACCGTCCCAAAAATAGTAATACTAGAATATTGTAGCGTAATTCTAGAGTTGTGTTTAATATGGAGTCATTCTGTTTTAGTTGTTCAGTAAAGTTTCACTTAATGAAGATATCAGCCATGAAGCTGGACCTTCCTTCAAAAGAGTTAAACTCTCGTCTGGGGTGATGGATGTCCTGGACAGTATAACAGAAATATCCGAACTACCCTGGACCTGGTCAGTATTATTGAGTCGTTCCATGTAAAATTAACCACTTTGGATGTCCATCTTTTTAATATATACAAAAAAATTGTGAAAATTGTACATTGGAGCAATTTTGCAAGAAAACAACAAAAAGAATAGAAAAATATTGGCAGATATGTTCTTTTTTATTTTCCACAGGTCTCTGGCGAGCATTGAGTCAAAAATGACTATACTTCGGCGTCAAATAGTCATAAACACCAAAGCTAATTTTTAATATAATTGATAGTTTTATTAGAAGTACATATCTAATTTCTGAATTTCGTACATTTTTAATGTTTTAATGACATTTTGAACTTTTGAGTTCCTTGTATAACAATTTCCAAGGAAATAAATAATAAATACACAATTTAAGTCCAACTTCACTTATTTATTTCACTGTATTACTCTCCTAGTATCGCCGTCGTAATGAATACAATAGTTAAGTTGAGTTCTTCTGTCTCGAGTTGTCTGAGAATATCTTTGTGGAAAAATAAATGATCCACTATGGAGTTCTTTTAAATTTTCTCGAAAGCGGCTGGGGAATATTTTTTGATTCAAGCCATACAATTTTAAACATATTTTGCCTTTTTCATGTTTTTCATACAATCAAAGGTTTGGGACTTATTTACTGTGATATCTGTGGGATTATCACCAGTTTCTGTAAGACAAGTAAACTCTAACAATCAGGAATATTTTTAAACACTATTGTGCTGAATGTCGCCTCTTAAATATATCACTATTTTCAAACACATTTTGAAAAAACCTTGAGCACGCCGCCCTTCAGATGAGACGTTAAGCAATGGTCCCGAGCTTCACGATGGCATCCTAAGTGAATAGAAATTTAGGGTAGGCATAATTTAAGACTCCCATAGTAAAGTCGGGATCATGTCCAACAGAGCTCTCTGGTAGTAGGCGATATGCCCTCGTAGTTAAACCCCGGGCATGAGTCACAATAACTAACTAACCCTATAGGTATTTAATGTTAGGTTTGTTTATCTTTATTTTCTTTCTTATTGAGTTATTACTACTTAATTATTATGTTCTCTCTTTGCATTTTCAGGCTATATTTTCTTGATTTACTTCTTGACAATGCTCCAGAATCAGTACTAGAAGAAGACTTCGTGCCTCTGTTGAATTTCGTTTCTGAACAGCTCACCCGCTCCAACAACCCTCAGTGCCTTAAATATTTATCAATGTAAGTTCGTATATATTTATTCGGCGATTTATTGAATAGTCAATACTTATTTTTACTAATGTTGTTGACTTTATTTATCATACAGGTGCTCCATACATCTCTTAACTATTAAGCAACTGTTTTTCAAAAATAAATTTGAAGACAATGCTCAGGAATTTATCGGGGTGGTTTGGATTACCGTGTTTAGGTAAGTGATATTATCATAAATTATTGATTAACAATTATAATTATTAATGGAAGTAATATGATTTTCAAAGGTTTATTGACCCATCTTGTCAATCAATTTGTTTCTCTATATTGTAGTATTCTGTCTAGGTTTGAACAATTTGCCCAATAGATAACCTAACCTGGCTATTATTGCTAAGGGCTGTCGAAAATGTTGTCTCAACGAAAACACTCTTACACAGTTTCGAGGAGCACCCTTTCTTCCCCATCAGTTTATCATGATCCATGTTTTGAAAAATGTGTGCTCTTTAAAAGTAGACCTTATAAACCTGTATTTATTTATATATTTTTCTTAACTTTTAGAAGTAACATTTTTCTGATGTTTGGAACATAATGTTTAAATGTCTATGTCAGGGTTAGGACATTAGCCCACTGCTCTGGTGTGGCTCGAGAGGGATGGTAAAATGATTTTACTATAGAGGAAGTGAGCTCGAGTTTTTAGGAGTTACTCTTATGGCGAAGACAGTTGCGAAATCTGGAAAATTTGATACCCTCCATTTCTTTGATCAGTGTTGCCTCATCTCGCCTGTGGAACAAGAAGGTCTTCAAGTACCTAAACTTCGTTGTTTCCTCTATCATCGATATCAGGAAGGAGATAGAATAAAGACTATTGAGGGACCCTCAAGTAATGTGTCAAGATTCTTCTCGACATTGTCTTGGTACGCCCTAATTTTTGTTTTAATGACACAGATGCAGCTCTGCTTCTCCGTATCAGCTCACTCTATACCAAACCATTAAGCAAATAGGTTTTAATCTATCAATTTAAACACCGTAGTCTGATTAAATCCTTCTCCTAAAGGTAAACATTGCTCGCGGATAAACATGACAGGCTTTAGACAAACATTTCCGTTTTCTTGGTCATCATTTTTGAACTGGTTTTTCCATGACCGGGTTCAACAGTTTGACTCTTGTAAGTTCTTACTGCTCTCGAACAGCCCGAATGAGGCATCGTTCACTCCCTAGGTCTCAATGGACGGATTTCTGGACATTGATCTGGGAGTTATCTCTTTACACTTGTCAATGAAACACGGGCTTTTAATTGTTTAACTAAACAATAATTATTTTATTATAGGATTATTAGTTTCGACTTATTTGTGCTAACCTAGTTTAGTTGGAAAAGATGTAATGTGTGTACGTTTGGGTTTGCAGATGTATGAAGGGGGAAGGAGAGGTGACGTGGATTGGCCACGAACTGGCTACCCAGCTGATGTGTAGCGGCTGGGTCTCCCGGGACAGTCTCAAGACTCTCTTGGAGCTCTATCTCTCTGACAAAGTCCAGGTTACCTCTGTCTCCTTGGATACCCTCACTTCCATCACTACCACTGGCTACGTCTCCACATCAACAGTAAGTCATCTTTCATCTAGATAGAAATAGATACTCTAGCTGGAGTGTTCTTAACCTCGTCCTGGGAGGACTACGTTTTTCCTTACTTCCCCTCGTTCCATGTGCTCTAGATTGAATCCAAAGGTTTTAATATTTTCACATAATAGATACCTAATCCTTGGCGATTTGAAGAATTCTTCTACAATCCATATTTTCAGATTTTTGTACGATTAAATATTCGCTACAGATACGAAATCTCTTGCAGTTTTACCCCAGGCATTAACCCAAAAAGTGGACTGTACACTCGAGGTCGTTCACTTTTTTCTTCGCAACTCTCACTAAGTCAACTGTAAAAGTCTAATCAGAATACAGAATTTGCATAATAATTGAGACATAACATTTTTATTAGTTTCTGTCAGTTTATTATACTGACGAATAGAACAGATGGACATAATATATTTAAAGTTATCATCTTAAGCGCAACAAGACATGCCCGAATACCTTGATTTAAGTACATTATAGATTCGAAAGCCTTGAATACTTTTTAGTATTCTAAGCATTGGCAACACGTCGCAATTTTAAAAATTACATTTTCACTAAACACAACTAAATTTATGATGGATGAGTGAAAAAAAATGCTTATAATATAAAGATAACCCAGAAAACTCTGTTTCGTTATATTCTAATAAATATAATTTTTTCGTGAAGAACAAATTGTTGGTGTATATTGGTTTCTTAATGCTTTCATTAATATAATATAGTATGGGTAAACCGCGGCCCCCGAAGCCCTCTTGTGCAGCCTGCGGTGGATTAAAACTTACTTTTTTAAGCCAAATATTAGAGTAGGAGCTTCGACGAAAGTTAGATACAAGTCTGGCCAAGACGAACTGCTTCATATTAACTAATTGATGCTATATATAAAATTGTTTGTTAGTTATGGATACATTAGAGATTACCTACCTTGCCTATTTTGTTTTGAAAAGCGGCCCGTGCATGAAACCCATGTGTATTACGCAGCACGCAAGTGTAAGAAGGGTGCTGACCGCTGGCATAATGTTGATCTACTATTGCTGTATAATTCCACCCCTTTTGTAAGTTTTCTGGCAAATGAAACTTTTTTTTAAATAATAACCTAATTATGTTTACTGTCCGATGTAATTGTTATGTATGTTTGATTTTATTAGATTAGATGTCGTTTGTTAAACTGGACATTTCAAGGGGAGATGTTTTCTGCCTCTGCCTTCTTGGGACTTCTGTTCAAAAATAAGCCTCACATCCCTGAACCACCTGAGCCAGGAAAATGTAACAACTTGAGAGAGCCTCCGGAGAACTTCTATATTAGTTCAGCTCTTGGACTCCTACCACAGTATCTTGGCCAAAAGCCTCCAGGTTCGTTCTGCTGTTTATATCTTATTAGCAGGTTACTCGGCTTCTCCCAGTTAGTAACTTTGGCTGTTGTTGGACGGCTTTAGTAGTAAGTTTTGCCGAAGTTAACCGCCTTCTTCGTCGTAAATAAAAAATTCGGGTGCACTAGGTAATATATAATAATTTTAAGGATATGGAATTCCAGCCACTTTCAGATTGACAGGAATTATTGTTATGCTGATGGTTTCAGCTGACTGTTGTTCAGCTTAAACCTTCCCAGAAAGATGAATTAAAAATAAATAAAGATTCATAGTAATCGGTATAGGAGTTTCCAATTTAAAAGAACCCTAACATATAAACAGACACCTTATTTTTTATAATATATATTGTTACGTAAAAAAGTAAGCATTTATTTTTATAATTAGACGGAGCTCTGCCCTCCGATCAATACAAAAAAACTTATACATATATATAATTTTATCTTGTTACTTAGCTCCCTGATAAGTTACTGTGTTACTTGACAGCTTCCTAGAAAGATGGGATAAGAGAGGTTTAAAAATCGTTCTAGTAGTTACGTTAAAAGAACCCCGACAGACACCTTATTTTCGATAATATCTAGTTACTCGTAGAAAAGTAAGCAATTTTTGTTTCATAATTAGATAGAGTTTTGATCTTCAATTATTCAAAAAAAAAGAAAACGTTAAGAATAGAGTAAGTTTAAGTGGTAAAACAAGGAAATAGTTTAAAAGGATATAAATAAGATCTGTATTTTATTCTGTGTATGTTCTAATACTCGTGTATGCGTTTAGGAATAATGTCAATTCTAATCTTAGTTCTAGGAAGAACTGAGTCCAATTAGTACACTATCTATACAGAGCAAATTTCCAATATCCTCAGTCCGCATGCACGTCGTGGTATTTTCCTGAGGGAGAAGACACAATAACACTGAACAAAGTACACATAATAATTCTGGTTTAGCTACCATATGCCTTTCTTATACACATTCAGTTTTTTAGGTTAAGGGATTTCTCTTGTCAATAAAACCTCTGATCTGATTTGAATGATATTTGTAATACAAGTATGTACAGACTATACAGCTTCTTATGCTGTGCTAGGCAGCGGCCAGTGTCTCAACTAGTACATGCTCGGCAACAGTTGGCAATAGCCGGAACCTTTCGTGGAACTATTTCTTACAACAGCCTACTGTCCAATTTTTGGAAGCTACATCTCAGTTCGCATTCGCATCAGTTTTATCTCAAATACTGAGAACATCTTTTCTAAAGAAATTTCATAAGGACCTGAGCAAATTTTCGATATAACGAACGGTTTTCGCATAAATTAATCAAAAGTCTGAAAAAAAGGTTCCGAGATGTCATTTTGAGACGGTTTTCGGCACACATCTTCCTAAACGAGCGACCTTCGAAAAGAATGTTTTTTTTTTTGTTTTTTTTAATATAAAATATGCCTTCCAGGTTTCTTTACAACTTTTATTTAAATAGCATTTTGATTGACTTAAGGTCTTTGAGGTAAAATGTAGTTAAGTTCTGAAGTAAAGTAGCATTATTTTGAAACGTGAAATTTCATTGTAAACTCGATCTTGATTTGTTGTCCTGAATACAATACTTCCTGTTATACTAAGAATCAGAAAGCAATATATTAAACCACAAAATAATATTTCATTACAAAATTATCCAAACAAAACCATTCTTTTTTTTTTATAACGATAAAAAAAGCATACAATAAGCGGGAGTAATATATTTCTTGTCTCTTCGTGCATGTTGGTGTTTTATTTCTTAAAAATAATTTTTCTTTATTTATTTTTTCAGTTGAAATGAATTGCCTGTTAGAAGATAAAGAAGCATTTGATGAATTTTTGAAATTGACTGCTCACCAATTTACTCAAAGTAAAAAATTGTCTTACAATTTACCACTGATGAGTTCTCTAATATCACTTCTAACTTCTATTCGCTCTTATGGATCAATATCAAACAAGTATGTTCACATCTTATCCCTTATCGTACTCTTCCTTTTATTTATCAGTTTTTTGTATTTATTTGTTATTTTGGCATGTAAAAGAGATGTTTTAAAGCAGAAATAAAAAAAGACTATATAAGTGTATAAATAGATGAGCAAATGTCTTGAAGAGAAAGTGAGGAAGTGTCTACAAAAAAAAAGAGTATTCTAAAGAGAAAGAGAGCTGCCTTGAAGATCCTCTCTCTTGTCTTGAAGAGAGAAATCTTCTACAAAAGAAATGGAAAAGGGTTCTGAAGTTGAGAAAAATATTCTTGATTTGAGACCAGTATAATATTCACTTGATGAAGATGGTTTGATAAAAAATAACATTTGTAAATATGGGGAGGAGTATAACGATTGTCAATTATTCATCATTAATTTAAACAAAGTAACTCATTTATTCAATGACTTGATTTTTGTATTTAGGTTGAATGATGTTATTATAAAAGCTATCCCTCAAGTTTGGACTCAAGTTGAAGACGCGATAAGTATATACTTCACAGACGATTTTACATCGGATAAGTGCATTTTAGACTCTCTCAGACTTCTGCTGAATGAACTCTCTCACCAACCTCATTTCATCTCCGAAACTGTTTACCAATCTTTTGTAGATGTTTTTATTAACCTATTAAAATTTCATCATTTCAAGAATAATGGTAATTTTATTTTTTTATTTTTTTTTTTAAACGTTTCTTTTTTCAAAATCTGAAAACCTCATAGGTTTTACTGTAGGCCTATTGACCAATGAGAATGCTTTACTCCTCCTTCCCACCAATGGGAATGCCTCATTAATTTTCTGTTGCTTAAGCAAAAAGACGATTTCAGTTGCTTCACTAATTTATGATAATATTTTTCAGCTGAAGTATAAAACTTTGTCGGAAAGATATCAATACAATGCTCATGATATAATACATTTTTGAAAATTATTTTCTATTATCTTCCTATTTTTTTTTTTTTTTTTTTCTTAGATGCTATTAGAACTGGCACTTCAAATGAAGATCTCGAAATAAAAATTTTAAAGACATTAATAAGTTTAATTGAGTCTTCTTCTAACCAGCTGGATAAGATTAAGATGTTCTCTGAACTTCTTACTATTTCTAAAAATCAAATCCTATTGTCTTCAACATCAGGTTTTCAAATTGTAAGATTTTTTTATTATTATAACAGTGTGTTGTATGTAATATTATTTTGGAAAGTTTTTATAGTTTCATTTGTCGAATAGTTTTTTTCTGATTTATTGCGCTCTTGTCTCTTCTAGGTGAGGGGTAGTATCACTTGAACATCACCACAAACAAAAATTATTATTGTTTTTTTTTAACAAACATGTTCCTGCATAATAGATGTATATAATATATCGTTTCAGGCTTCATTGACCATAGAAAAAATAATTCAACAGGATGAATTAAATGAAAAAATAATGAAAGATGTGCTATCCGTAGAGAAGAAATTGTGCAACAATTGGTACTTATATCACGATGAATTTATCATCATTCTTGATATTTTGACAGGTAAATGTCTGTAATTCCTACAAAAATACTTTTTTTTTCAAATTTGGTCACGTCTTTAATAATTTATTGACTTTTTTTTTCTAGATACGGTTAAGCTTGTTTTTACATATAACTCAAATCAGAATGATCTGAAAAGCCAGTTGTGTCTTTTGGCTTCATCGTTTAGGAAGCTTATCACGGAAAAGAAATATGGAGCTCAAATAATTTCCAAATTTCTTAAATTCATCGGGAAAATTGCTCAGGTATTTTTTATTTTTATTTATTTTGTTGGAAAAATATAAAATATTTATTTGCCTTAAAACTGTCTACTCTACAATTGTATATGCATTTGAAGGATCGATATAGACAGGTGATAAAATAAAAGAAGAAAAAAACATTTCTCCGTCAAAGTTTCGAATATTTTTATTCTTTTTCCAGGACGGAATTGAAGACAAAAAAATTAAGTCCAAATTAGCCCACGACATGACGGAGTTGCTTAATGTTTTGTCTTGAATTAAAATTGTTAGGGGATTATCCCCGTTCCTCATCGTTACTACATCTAACAGGTCTCATTAGTTTCGTTGTAAACACATTTAAATTTATTTACTCTTTGAAAAATTTTATATAGAGTAGAACGTTCATATTCCGAACGCCATACCAAATGTTGTAACTGTAATTGAAAAAGCAGGAGGCCAGGCCGCGCTACTTGTAGTAGTAGGTCCGCGCGGAAGGAGAGTGGAGAGCAAACCGAACAAAAAATAAACTGCTCTTTTGAGCAGTTACTTTGTACTTTTATTTCTCTAATCTTTATTGTACATACAATGTATATTTTGAAATTGTTACAATAGTACCACATGTTTGACAAGTGAACTAATTGGTCCCAATTAGTTCGGACTATCCAAGGTGTACTGTATTTTTTTTCTCATTCTCAGGATTGGGGTAATTACTCCCCTAAGCCCACCACTGCTCTTACGTAGTTCAGTAAATTGATTTTAATAAGTTTATTGCAATAATAATAATAATAATAATAGTGATTCATTGTAATTATTTCTTATTCATTTACTGGGGCTCTATCTCCATGGATACCCCGGTTCTCGCTTCGCCGGCAGTTGACTTGCGCAGGTTATCGAAAATGTTCGAAAAAGAGATGGGTTAAAATACTTTGATTTAGTTTCATTTTTCATAATTTTCTCACACTATTTTTCTAAGTTTTTAAAAACGAAATTCAGATTCATGTTTAGGGCATCTGGAAAGGTTTTTCGTAATGAATAATTTTTCGATAGAATTGTCACTTTGCGCACATATGGATCGAAAGTCTGAAAAAATAAGAATATTTTATATATTTTTTTAAACTCATCTCTAGAATGTTTCGTTATATGAGTTGAATCATTTTTTATACACTTGAATTTTAAAAATTACCGTTTTGCGGATTTTCATAACTAAAAGTAATCTAAAAACTATGTTAAATTTATATTTAAGTCCATGTTAAATGTGAAGTTTATAGCTCCACCGGTAGCAGGTTAAAATTTCGATCAGTCTATCAATGGTTAATAGTTTGTCTTTATTATATCTTATATATGTTTATATATTTTTTTAGTTTGATACTGAAGTGAGATGTAAAATAGAAATGAAGGATAAGGCCGACCGAATTGTTCTTCTTCACTTAATTGACTACTTAAACAGTCCTTTTCATGAGGTAACATTTATTGAATAATCACATTTTCTGTACTGGAATTGTAAAAATAGAAATGCATGCTAGAAAGGTTTTGAGATATTTCCTCAATACACAGTTGAACCCTTCCATCATTGATAGACTGACTATATATTACCTTAAATTTCTATAGTGTAACCATTGTAGTGGGTGGCGTTTGTAGTCATTTCTGGGTTATTTCACTTTCAAAATTTAAGAAGTGTCGGTTAGTCACACTTCCTTTGCCCAACGTATTTCCTTTCTCCCTGTAAACATTCCTTGGTCTATTTGGTTTTGGTCGATTAGGCTGAAAATCAATAGGTGGTAGACATACGAACGTCAGAATGGACATAAGTGTTCAAGAGCATACAGGTCAGGAAGTTAACTGACAAGTCACACCTCTCGGTATTTTCCATTGAATATTCTGTGTCAATCAAGAGCAACTTGAAATGAGACCACTGCCAGGATGAAAGTAGGATAATTTTCAAAGAAGAAAGAAAAAACGTTCAACAGAATTTTAGTTTATTTCTGACTTATCACTAGACAAAGTGTAAAATCAATGTTGTTCCTTTAATTTGCGAATAAGTGTATAACTTTTGAAAGAAAATATTATGAGAAAGAATCAATTTTATCGCCATATCTCAAAACATTTTCAGCGCTCTAGACTATTTATTAGGTATCATAATTTATTACTTATTGTATGTTAAGGTGAGAATGGCTACCGCTGAACTGATACCTGAACTGTTTTCAACGGAAGCAGCTACTCTACATCAGCAACGTGTATTAGAAGAAGCTTTTCAAAACTCCTTAAAGGCCTCCGAGGATCTGTTTTTGGTTAAAGTAAGTTTACAAAACTATGTAACTGAATTGATTTATAGGCTAAGTTGGAACGTCTAAGAAATAGGACAGAGTTAGTCTCCTTAGTTTTTCCCGTAATTTCTTGTATACATTACTGTAAGAAATTATAGTAATATTGCAAAATCTGTGCTGATAAATGATATAACTTCCTAGTTAAAGCCCGGACAAGATAGACTAATTTTAAGTAGTTTTTTTTACCTCCCAGATACAAGGGAGAAGAGCCTCTATGCCTTGTTTCGAATCCGCGATCTTGGGCTCAGTAAGCAAGCACACTGCTCCTTTGCTACTATATAGAACTGTTAGTTGCTTGGATACTGATCTATTGAGAGGTCCCAGAGTTGAACCATTAGGCTTCCTCATTGTTGAGATCAATTGTGGCGTGCCTTCACTTGACTTCATCTAACTCAACAATTTTTTTTTTTTTTTTTGTTTTATATAAAATAGTGTATATGTTCTTTATCTATATTTCAGGAAGGAGCTTCAGTAGAGGATGTTAAAGAAGAGGGTTTCAATAGGTCATGTTGCGCCCTCAAAATCCTTTTAGGTATGTTACAATACTATTATTTTTAAAAATAATTAAGAATCACAAAAGTTCGAAAATGAAACAAACGTATCAAATATATCGCTAAGTGTAATAAGGTGAGGGATAATATCCAACTTTAAGACAAGGAGGACTAATGGGCAGGCCAACATTCATTAATAATTATTTGGTCCATCAAATTAACTTTGTTGTGTTTTCCTTTTAGACCAGAAGTGCAAACATCAGTTTAAAAATGTACAGATCACGTGGTGTTTACAGTTCATGATAATGGAATTCGTATGGGCAGGACAATACGAGACGTATCTCAGAATTTATCCCAAGACACCAGATCTCAAAGCAAAACTACTAATTCACATGTTGTATTGTTACAGATTGCTTAGTAAAAAAAAAAAAGCTAAAACAATTAGGGCGCCGGTAATTCAGAGGTAGCATGTGAGCCTACTGAGTTCAAGATAGTGGGTTCGAATCCCGGCCAAGGCTCTTCGATTTTTTATCTTGGAGGTGAAAAAACCTTCAGTAGGCCGTTCTTCGGATGGAACGTTAAGCGATGGTCCCGAGCTTGTACAATTTCAGGTACTCGTTAAATACCCTTATCTTAGGTGAATACAAATTTAGGGTAGGCAAAATTGAGTACTTCCATAATAGAGTCGGCTCACGTCAACCAGAACGACGAAAGAGGGCTCTGGTCGTAGGCGATATGTCCTCGTAGTAAAGTCAGGGAATGAGCCAGTTATTTTGAATAACTTTAATTAATTTATTTTGTGATATCCCTTTAATCCAACATTCTTCGTAGAAAGTCAATGCTCCTAATTATGCCTTGAACAAAACCCTTCCACACTCATCTCGAAGTTTCTTTCATCAGCAAAGTAGTTGAACTCAAATATAAGAAATCCCATTCCTCCGTTAACTCTCACAATAATCCTCATATCCGTGCTCTTCACTTCGCCACACTTCCCCAAAATCCTGGCTTTAAGCGCCAATGGCCCAGAAACCCTCCAGGTAGTAGCAGTGACAGTGATGTAACTTAGTGTTTTATGGAATGTCACCATTGGGTAGTTTCACCCCTCTTGTCATGAACTCATGGACACTTCACAGTTATAAATATTACTTTGTTGTTATTTACCTATATTCTGTCACTCTCTTTTTCAGGTTTCTCACGACAAAAAATACACACCTACACCATTGTGCTGTTTTTTTTTTGTTTTTTTTAAATAAAATTAACTAAATTAAACATTAATTGTATTTACATACCACACGCCATATTGAATGTGTACAAATGGCGCTGTTTAATGCTTCGCAAAGCCGGTTTACCCCATGCTTGAAGTATATGGTGGAAAAGAAATCTAAATGGCAAACCCGCTTTACTTGTCTACAAGGAATTGATTGGAACTTTGTATTCTATTGAGTGTTTAACCATATAGCGTTAGAGCTTTCAAATTCAACTTTCTTATTTCATATCTGATAACGTATTTTTCATGATAAATCCTGAAAATAGTTTTTTTCAAAATGAGAAATGATCGTTAAACGAAAGCAATCCGTTGTACGCTAAGATATTCCCCGCATATACGGTCCCCTTCCCTCTCGTTTATGGCGTTTCATATTAAGATGATATTTTTTATCGGTAGGATGTTCCGAACTAGAGAATTTTATCTGTGTTTTGTTTTTTTCGGCAAAACTTGCTTACTGTCAAACCTCATATTCCTGACTATTCACTCTCCTTTTATTTATTTCAGGCCTTGTATACAGTTCACAAGAATGGAGGAGACGCGCACTTTACAAATTGTTTAGGCTTATTTTTGCAAAAAATATTGATATTTGTAAGTAATAATAATATTTATTATTATGGTCACCAGTTTCTAGTTTTTATTTGTATTAAATTAATTAGTAGATTTTATTTTTCCCCCTTAGCACTTGTTCGCAGAGTACATCGTCTTCTTATTGCACATTTTAAGCTGGATAACATAGTTTCATTTCTAGAACAAAATGTGGATTTTATTTTGTGGCATTGGTATAAGGAAGATAAAAGTTTTGAGGTATTTTTTTTTCTCATTATGTTTTATGTATTTTCATCTTGAATTTGTGAAACTTCATGATACTTGATAAAATAGATAAACAAATTCACGGTCAGTTTTTCCTACTAATAAAAAATCGTCGGTGAATCACCGGCAATGTACTTCCCCAGAACGAATTAATCATTTAACTTTTTGCTCCCCCTCCAAAACCAGTTGACTGTTTGCGCTAATTATCAATAGTTGAGTTACATAGAGGCTCCTAAATACTCATACTAAATTGTGCCGATAAATTCATTACATCGGCAGTTATTAGTTGTTGACCCTTCTCCTTAATAAGTGTTTGAGGAATTTGAATTTACTTTTGAAATTTTGTGTTTTTTTATTTTTAGACTTTCCCATTTTATTGTATGAACTTTAAGAGTCGAGAAGAATTTTTTTCTGAATATAAATCGATAATTTTACCAATCCTGTGTGAAAATGATGACATAAAAAATTTGAATGAAATTTCCAGTGCTCTCCATATATCTGTTAATGATATGGTTTTGGTGAGTTTAAACGAATATATTATGTACATAATTTTTTATAATTTATTTATTTGTTTTGTATATAACACATCGAGGGTGTTGTAACCAATGTCTATATGTACAATACATATAATTGTACCATTTATTTGAATATGCTTTTCTAGGAATGCTATCCAGAGGTAATGTCCTGCTTGCTACCAAAATTGGGCAGTGATGAAACGGTTGCGAAGGGACGGACCCTTTACGATCTAATGGAAAAGATAATAGGTGATTTACTTAATAAATAAATAAAACAAACATATTTTTTGAAATATTGTTTATTCCACAAAACAAAATTATATATAAAATGTCGGTTTTGCCATTACATCATTTTCAGGTTTAGTTATAAGATCACTTTTCCCAGTCGATTCGGCTAATGGGTGTTGTGGCCTCCACCAGGGGTCGGCACACCGAAAAAAAAAAAAAAGTTATCATGTAGTCAAGTTTGCTAGGTGCGAACCGTTCTTATAGGTACACCAGGTAGGTAAGAAAAGGTTTGGAATAGAACTAAGAAATCCCCGTAGCTTAACAGTTAATAATTTGTTTGTTCTAAAATATTGACTTCCTTTTTCTCAATAACATTGGTAAAACTAAAATGAAAGATGATACTTAACATGTCTTGCGGAGATATTGTGAAACACTTAATAAAAAATAAAGAAACACATATGTTTAAAAAAAATATATTGTCTAATTCACAAAATGTATAAAATCTATGGGAGTACTGAGTACGTGGCTAAAGATGGTAGCAATACCGAAAGCACTCCCATATATTTTATATATTTTGTAAAATACACATATATACATTTTTTTTTTTTTTTTTTTTTTTTAATTAAAGATCTTGTTAGAATTTAAAAAGTTTAGTTTTACCAGTGTTATTGTAAAAAGGGAAGACATTATTTCAGAACAAACAAATTCTGAACTGTAAAGCCACGGGGATATCCTAGTTCAAATGCCAAATCTTTTGTTACTTACCTGATGCACCTAAAAGTACGGTTCGCACTCAGCCAACCTACCTTAGTTTATAACTAAAACCTGACAATGATGTAATACCAACACCGATAGTTTATGTATATATTTTTTTGTGGAATAGAATATATTTCAAAAAATAATTTTGTTTTATTTATTTATTTTAATAATAATTCGGTAGTGGTTAAAGTAAAAATATGACATTCTATATCATGTATGGGCAACCTTTGACATGTTGCGGGCCAAACTTTAGTGTGCAAATACGTTCGCGGGCCGCCGAGCCTGTTCTCGGGAAGGGGTTGCTTTTGCATGTATTTTGTTCGGTCGTAACACTATCAATCAATCACATGAATACGATCGCATCCGTAAACACGCACATTAAAAACACAAAAAAATACGCAAATTTATTGACCATAAACAAACATGCGATGACATGAATTTTTCCTCACTCGCCTTGCTCGCTCACTTGATTCCGCAGGAGCAAGCGACAAACCCCATCCTACTCGATCTTCCTAATTTGGAGTGAGTGTGAGTAAGTAGTGTAATATTATTATTTTTTTTAAATTGGGTTTTTCAAAATGTCTCGCGGGCCGGTTGTTGCCCACATATGTTCTATATGATCATCCAAATTTGTATGCTAAATTATAACTGTTTATTTGATCTAGAACAATATACAAAATTAAAGACAAATGAAAAACTTTAGAAAATTGAAAAAAGTATCAGGTTAGGTCAAATAGAATCGGATCAATGTATATGTCGTTGAAAAATAGTATATTCCTAGGCCGATACTATCTGTATATAGTGTATATAAGGCGATATTGTGTGTAAATGTATAAGTAGTTGACTGTTGGTGTTGAGGTGGTGACGCCCTGAAGAGTGCTCTGACATCGAAACTAGACCAGGTCATATTGGCCATCTTCATGCGACTCTACGATCCGCAACATCTCGACTCTCTCTGCGATCACTCACCTCGCCTCCTTCCTTCTTCTGCTCCTCTAAGTATCACCTTCACAGAAGTTCAGTCTGCTTTACAGTACTTACAGGTATTATATTAGTATACTTTGTACTATTTGTGTTACCGCTGTCGTTGACGTATAACTACCAACTGCGTGAAAATATGTTAATAATAATTGAATATTTAATATAACGGAGATAAACAGTAGAGAGAGAGAGAACTTTGTACGCGTATAGCGTAGTTTGAGGAGCGCGAGAATGAGGAGATTAGGCTGATCAGTTGAGCGAATGCACCGCTCACCTCCGCATATTAGCTCACTCACCACTTCGCTATCTCTCGCCTTCGAAAATGTTATTTAACTCCGTTATTTTTAACTTTGTCGAAAAAATTGTTGGAACAAAACATGTTTAAAATTCATGTTTTTTATATTGATTCAGTAAATGTTTTACTTAAGATCTGAGGAAACATGTGAAGATGAAACTATCTGACAGAAAGGCTTTGTTTAACCCGAAACAGATAAAATCCAGGTTGTTTTTTAAAATACCCAATGTACAGATAGAAAGCTCTTACACATTTATTTATTAAGATATTTTGAAATATTTCTTAACAATGTACTAATATTTATTTTAACTTTTTTTTTTTTTTTTCAGAGATCATCCCCGAATCATAAGCAGTCACTTTTAGTATTTCTTTGCATAAACCGTCCAAGTCACATACATTACGCATTGCATTCATTGTCTTCCAACATTTTTATTGCGACCACCACAGAGATCAGGTATGTGCCTCTTGAAAAAAAATGTTGTCTTCTCACTCACTGCTTTTTTTTACAATCAGAACCGGTTTTCGGCACTACTATGTCACCAATTTAGTTGCGGTTTCCATATCATCGTTGCTGGTTTATCAAGAGTAGAAAACTGGTTCTGGTTTAAAATGGATCAATGGTAAGACGTCTTATCATTATTGACTTTTTTTTTTTTTCATTATACATATTTTCAACAGATCTTTGCGTGCTGCAGATTACCAACTCCTAATATAAAACTAATTGTTTTTAGAAATTCCTCTTCAAACTTTTTTTTTTTCATTGTACACGATGCATATTAGCCATGTATACTGGTATAATTCAGTTATTTACAACATCCTTGACCCCCCGGGAGGGAGTTTATCTAAGAAATAAAACTCTCCCAGACGGGATTAGAACCCGTAACCATGAAGAGACCATGCGACCAAAGCCCTAAACTCTAGCCCGCACGGCCATCTCAAAGAAACTTACACACATTATTAAACATACAGTTAACGTTTCATTTAGTATTTATGTTGTAGAACGCTGTGTTTCCATCAGTATCTGGCTCTTTGTGACAGTTTGGGTCAAGAACTAGTTCAGTCAAGCCGCATGATGGGCTACATTATCCGACATGTCGTACTCTGTCTCCTACATCTGGTTCAGACAGACCTCAAATTACTCGCACTCACATATCTCCATAGGTGAGAACATTTATATAAATCTAATTATTTAGCGTACATGTTGGCTCGGAATGATGTAGACAAACATTGTGAGCTTTAGAAAATTTAATTTTGAATAAAAAAGTTCATATAAACATTCCATCATCATCTTCCTTGAAAAGCTAAAGCCAGAAAGCCATGGTTTTCTAAAATAACTAAATGTTTCTAGGTTGAGGAACGCAAACATATTGTGGAAACTTGTAATAAATAAATAAAAGAAACTTATTTTTGAAATATTGTCTATTCCACTAAAGATATAAATATATATAACTACCGGTTTCGGCCTTACACCATCGTCAGGTCTAGTTATGAACTAGGAGTTATGAACTCCTAGTTCATAACTAGACCTGACGATGGTGTAAGGCCGAAACCGGTAGTTACATATATTTATATCTTTAGTGGAATGGACAATATTTCAAAAATAAGTTTCTTTTATTTATTAACTAAATGTTTGTCTAAAACAAAATTTTGTTGAAGTAAAGATTGTAGAGCATTAGGAGAAAAAGATAGTTTTCTCTTAAGATTTTAATAGATGTTGATATACATACCTGTATCATCACGTATAATAGAAGACGTTATACTCTGAATGTTTGCCCCCTTGGTGGGTCTAAGAAGGGCCGGGGGAGGTGACAGATAATGTGAGTAGTATACTCTGAATGTTTGCAGCCTTGGTGGGTCTAAGAAGGGCCGGGGGAGGTGACAGATAATGTGAGTAGTATACTCTGAATGTTTGCACCCTTGGTGGCTCTAAGAAGGGCCGGGGGAGGTGACAGATAATGTGAGTAGTCTACTCTGAATGTTTGCACCCTTGGTGGGTCTAAGAAGGGCCGGGGGATGTGACAGATAATGTGAGTAGTCTACTCTGAATGTTTGCACCCTTGGTGGGTCTAAGAAGGGCCGGGGGAGGTGACAGATAATGAGAGTAGTATACTCTGAATGTTTGCAATTAAATCTTGTCCAAAACTTTCAATTATTCTCTTCAATTATATTTGTTTTTATTATTTAACTAATATTATAAGGCGCCGGTAGATCAGAGGTAGCGTGCTATCCTACTGAGCTCAAGATCGCTGGTTCGAAACCCAGTCGAGGCCCTTAAGTTTTGTATCTAGGAGGTGATGAAGCCTTGAGCAAGTCGTCTCTCGGATTGGACGTTAAACGATGGTCTCAAGCCTCTATGATGTCAGGTACTCGTTAAAGACACCCCCTACCCTGGGTGAATAAAAATTTAGGGTAGGCAACATTTAGAACTCCTAGAGTCAGGCTCATGTCCACCAGAGTGACAAAAGAGCGTTCTGGTAGTAGGCGATATGACCTTGTAGTTAAAGCCTGGGCATGAGTCACAGTTTTTATAGAAAAATAATATTTTACGCATAATGATCCCTGCTTTTAAAAGAAGCCCACGGACCCATGTTTTTTACGCAATTAAATTTTCTATACGCTCCCTAGATTTGTCTACGAGTCACCCTGTACAATATTTTGAATTTAAATGGTGCTTTGAACATTTTTTGTCTAACTATAAGTATTGTAGGTTCATCGGATTATGCCTTCCTGATTGTATAAAATATGTTAATCCACTGACGGATCTAATAAAATCTACAATCGTATCTATTTCGGAAACATCTACTCCTGAAGGTACAAAATTATTTTATTTTACTACAATTATGAATGTTTCTTATATATTCCTTAAAAAGTTTATAAACGGATTGGAGAAATACCTATTTTGTTTTTTCTTTGAGGTAACTGGGTTTGTTAATTTTGTTTAGGTGAAAAATGTAGAAATATTCTAGAGCTGTTGAATTGGAAAAATCCGTCGTCGGAATTGTCCGATGAACAGGCGTCGACACTTCGAGAGGAAATTGTTCTTTTTTTGAACAATTCACACACCTCGATTCAGTCACTTTCCCGTCTCAGTTCGCAAGTAAGATTTTTATTATTCTTATTTTATGGCTAACAGCTTAATTGTTCGACTAGAGGTCTTATATTGATAAGAACATGATTTTAAAGAAAGCTGGACTCAAAGGTTATACAATAAATAAAAACAAAGAACTTGTTTAATATTTGTATTGTTTAATTCCAGAAAAATATATAAAGTACACCGGTAAATAAAGTACTTTTGCTCTTTGTGCCGAAACCGGAACACTTTATGTATACCTATATATTTGTGGAATAAGCCCTAAAATAAAACTTGAAACAAGTTCTTCGTTTTTATTTATTTTATTAACTGTCCACTATATCGGCACTGATCACAGAAATGTGTTTCAGGACGTCAGAGGTTATAGGCGAGATCCCTTCTATCATCCTTGAGTTGACTCCGCCATATATTGTTTATAGTATAAATGTTCTCATCCGGTTGGTAACATTTAAGGAAATATGTCACCATATTGTTTATCAAACATGCCAACATGAACTCCATTTGGGTGGAGGGGAGGGATTATTGTATTATTATATGTACATCGATACATATGTTCAATCGAACGACAACTCCACATTATTTTTAAACTATGCACAAAAGTCGTTCTTGTAAAAAGGAAGACCAAGATTGTTAACCACGAAAAATCGAACAAATGGAAGGATTCTTAATTTCCCATACACTCAAATTGGTGATCTCCAGTCAGAAATAGTTTATATTGAGTGTTTTCTTCCGTTTAAGCCATAATTATTCTTCTATGTTTATTAGAAGCCGAGCTATGCCATTCAGTATAGTATGGCATACTTTAATACTGAGTTTAGCATTTCCCGTCTTTGTCTATAGCCGATATAACTTGTTATAAATACTATGGAAATCCACCAACTTAATGCAGCTCCTGCGTGCTAGGACCCTTTCTCTTTATGTAGTAAAAGCTCTGTTTTTAAGTATAACTCATTTCTCTATAATATTTTCGTGTGCGGGGCAGTTTTTTTTATAATGGAAGGGGAGAGAGTGAGATCTAGTTAACGACCATAATCATAATGTTACAAGAAACGATAAAAATGTATAATTTCAGATAAAAGAGAAGTCGTCGGTGAACAAATTAATCAATCAACTTTTCGCTCCCTCCCCCCCAAAGCCAGTCGATCGTTTGGGCTAATAATCAATAGTTGACTTACAATAGGGGCTTCTAAATCCTCATATTAAATTTTGTGTCGATAAATTCATTACGTGGGCAGTTATTAGGGTTTTTTAGTTGAGCCCCCCTTCGCTTTAGTCGGTTTAGCTGATAACAGATATTGTTCTCATGGGGTTTTGAATTTACATATGAAATTTCGTGTCGATACGTTCATCCTATCGGATGTTGTGTTCACAGACACACTCATACATATTGACAGAATTATTTTTTTAATTTTTGAAATCAGAGTGTCGGAAAAAATTTATGATTCTGTTAAAAACTCAACTTCGATTGACCGATTACATAACTCGAAAAGAATAAAAATAAAAAATTCTTCGGCAAATGTAATGTAAATACTTTTTTTTTAGAAACAATTCGTCAAATATTCATTTCCTAGTTTCAATCTTTCAATTGAAGCATTCTTATTTATTTATTTATTAATATTAATGTTTTCTTAGCTGTTCAAGAGAAAGAAAGAACTATGCGAGCTGTACGAGAACGTGGCTTTGTCCCGCGGCTTCTCTGAGGACTGTTCTAAGAGTCTTCCACATAGACTTATCTCTGGACTAGTTCGTCTGGCCCACTCCAATGATCAAATGGTATTCTTTTCATTTTTTTTCTTTTTTTGTTAATTCATAATTAATCTATTTTCTTTTATCAGAGGGTCTACTCAAGAAATTTAAAGATGTCAAGAAAAAAATATCTGAGAATTGGCAGGAACTCAGCACAATCAACATTTAACTCATATTTTCTTCCATGAAAATACATAATTTATTTGAATAGTAGTTGTGTTTGTTTCCAGACCCACTCCAATAAACAAATGGATATTCCTCCTTGTGTTTTTTTTTTGTGTTTTTTTCGTTAATTTATTATTTATGGTGAACTATTTTTCTATATTAATGGGTCTACCAAGTATAAACGACATTTAAAGAAGTCAAGAAAAAATGATCTGAGCTTTGACAGGAACTCAGCACAATCAGTCTGGTAGACACAATAATCAACATTTATTTTTTTCCATGAAAATACGTAATTCATTTGATTAATAGTTGTGTATTTTTCTAGATACGTGAGTTGGCTGGTCGTTGTCTCGGCCAGATCGGTCCCAGGGACCTAAGGACTCTGATTCTGGAGCCAGAGAACTGTGAGGAGCCACTACCTTTTGCCAACTTCACACAATCTCTCCTCAGTCCCATATTGGTAACGATACTATCTTCCTATTGTCTCTATATAAAACCATATCTGAAGCCCGAAAAATCAGTCTCTTGATGAGTTCGAGATAGAGAAAAAAAACCCAACTTATTCCTCTCATTGCGGTTATGTACGAAGAAAGTTTATTCTGGATTCTAACTAGTGCAATAAGAATATGAATCATAAGTGTTTGTTTCCGTCTAAGATTTTCTTTTTTCTTAAATCTTATACAAGTATTTCAATGGTTTTGTATATTATGTACGAACTAAATAATGATTGTCCACAGTTTCACAACGACTCCGAATTGGTTGAAGCCGCTGCCACTGCTATAAAAGAACTTTTTTTAACCAAAGAAGGATTGGAGGCATTTGGTAAAAATCCATTTAATATTTTATTTTATTACCAGTTGTTTTTTCATGCTTTCACTTAATGTGTATTTTGTAGAAAGAGGGTATTATATGTTTTTGATTCAAGATATACTTTAAATTTTTGCATTAACAGTTTTTAACATCAATATTAGTCATGTTCATTTTTAACAATTAAAGCAATTTCGAGGTCCTTGGAATTTTGGCGAAAACTCCGATGCTTAGTTTCATGCATAAATAATTTAAATCGAAAATTATTTTAAACTAAAAACGGCTTTGTGAAAATTTTGCATGTTTTCTATATACGAAAAAAAGTAGAATGAAAAAGCATGTAAGAACAGTCAGGGAGCACTGCAACCACGGCAGACAGGCCAATCCACTGAAAGTATCTAATGTAACTTTCCAAAGCCTGTGTTTAAAGATTGGAAAGTTACGTCCAGTCATATTTTATCAATTCGATTTTTAATTGCTTAAAATGTTGTTGAAACTATTTTTTTTTTCTTGTAGAAGAACTAGATCAGATAGAAAGTTCCTACGTGATACCATTCCTGCCTGCCTCGAGGAAGCCCAGGAAAGCTCTGTCTGGTGGTTTCTCGATGAACCTGAACGACTGGCCTTCCATTGTCAGCTCTCACGAAACCTGGGTCTCCGAACTTACCTCCTGCCTCCTCAAATCTTTCAAAACAGACTTGTTACCGCTCCTCGCTCCTATTGCATTAAAACTGGTAGTTATTTTAGTTAATTCCTCTTCATTTACAAAGTACACAGGATTTAAGCAAACAAATGAACATTAATTTTGGATCTGAAAGGAAATTGAATTCTAAGCAAAAACGTTCCTATTTTGTTGTATTTTTCCTATGCAATTGCTTCTTTAAACAATGATTTCAAAAAAAAATCGAAAAAATCATTTTTATTCTTGTTAATTTTGGTAAATATTCCAAATATAATAGAATCAAAAATGTGTGTAATAGAATCAAAAAATTGAGTCAAAAGGAGTAGTGTATTAAATTCTGGAAGTGAATGATGCTTAAAATATATTTAGACAGAGAGTGGCTCGTATTGTTGTTATTATTTTTATAATAAAAAATAAGGTCGACTTGTCCTTCATTTGAAGGCCTCAGAAGATATGCGAGTAAACTGTTTATAATATGCACTTTTTTATAACGCTCTCGTTTCAAAATATAATCGTTTTTCAGTTATGGCTATCTAAATTCAGATGCTACTGCAATGTGCTTAATTAACGTTTTCTAGAATATCTTAAGTTTCTTTAATTTTACTCTATTTTGCTAAAATTGGGAAATAGGATAATTAAATGAACTTGCCTTCTGTATCTTACGTATACTTCTAATATCAACTTATCGTTTTTTAGGTGAATTTTAGTGAAAAAATATTACCATATATTGTTTACATGATTGCTGCGGAACACCCAGAATCTTTCAAACAAATCGAAGATAGAATAAATGAATTTTTTAGACAACATTTTGACATTCGTCGTTCTCGGAAAACGTATGATGAAAGTGAGTAGATTTTTTATTATTTTATACATCGAATACGATAGTTTATGTGGTCCGTCGCTAACAGTCAAGTAACTGATGCGACGGAAAATAAGCTAATTAAAGAACAATAATAATAAACATTTATGTTATAAAAAATAGTAATTGTAAACATAATAATTAACATAGTTATCAGCTAAAGAGAGACCCTTTGTAAGATCGCAATTTATGTTTATAATTTTAAGATTGCATTCCTCTTATTTCTTTACTTGTAATTGACAGATTAATATATATATTTTTTTTTTCTTAATTCTGTTCCTGCAATAGTTCATACGACACTGATCTGACTGCAATATGTTTGACTATTATGTTATAAGTTTAATTTGAACAGAATCATCCATAGAGTTGGAAGATACGAAAGAAAGCTGTTCCATTCTTAGATTTCATCTCTAGACTTGGTTAATTTGAAATATTTTTACCGTACCCATCTCCTGTATTTCTGGTACTAATGGAATTCCTGATTATGTATTTTGTTCCAATGTATTACATTCTTATTTATTGTTTAAATTTAATAATTTCTATTCTTTTTTTTTTTTTTGTATAGATTCCTACATTTACATGAACCGTTTGTCAGTCCAATGCATGCTCAGTATTGTAAATTTTCACCGGTTAAAAACCTCAAGATTGACGCCAGCTCAAAAGTATGTATTATTTGTTATATATAAAATAAATAAATGTTATAGCTAAAATAAATAGTGGGTTCGAAACCCAACCGAGGCCCTTAGCTTATTTTATCTGGGAGGTAAAATAAACTTAAGCACGCCGTCCTTCGGATGGGACGTTAAGCGATGGTCCCGAGCCTGTACGATGTCAGGTACTCGTTAAAGACCCCTGACCTAGGTGAATGAAAATTTAGGACTCCCGCAGTAGAGTCGGGCTCATGTCTACCAGAGTGACGACAGAGCACTCTGATAGTAGGCGATATGACCTCGTAGTTAACCTAACCTATAAAATAAATAATTTAGCTAAGAGTTGAGCTTGTACCAGCTGTGTAGTACAAATTTATTTTATACGAATAATCAATTAATGTATATTGATATGACAACGACTCATTGCAATTTTGTAAAAGACCTTATTCACAACATTTTTTTTTCGCCTTTATTTTGTAATTTCTAACTATGAAGATTCATAACAAAGAAATATAGGCAGAGTGAAAACAAACATGGTCTCTTGATGAAGC
Organism: Aradus depressus; assembly: GCA_963662175.1. Classification (NCBI taxonomy): domain Eukaryota; kingdom Metazoa; phylum Arthropoda; class Insecta; order Hemiptera; family Aradidae; genus Aradus; species Aradus depressus. The sequence continues at coordinate 32,361,875 of OY759215.1, forward strand.
GGCTGGTCAGCACCAGCCTCCTTAGGGGCCCTCCTCAGGCAGGAGGTCACGCGGCCAACGACAATTCAGAAGTCGAGGGGGCCCACCCGACAAAGACCGGACCGACACTACCTCCACCAATATGTTCGGATGTGTCGTGAACTTGTGCAAATTTAGTGTATAATTGTTATCTAACTTCCTTAAGAATGGGGTGTTCAGGTCATAATGCAATGTTATATTTGAAAAGCGGTATAGCCATTATGTGGTTTGAAGGATTTTATTTTGAATAGCTTAAATTCTTTTGGTGTATGAGGGCTTAGCTGTACCCCAGAGCTGAACGTCACATTAAAAAAAATACTTTCGAAGTATACCTGTAGTAAGGCCTGACTCCTTGCTATGTACTCATATTGTTGCTATGCAATAAATTTTATCTATCTTATGTAAAGCCAGAAAATAATTTTTGTTTCTGGGCCATTGTTCCTTATTACTTATTCTTAAATAAAACATTACGTATAAGAACTGGTTATAATTTTAATTTGGGGAGCTTATAGATAAAAGCTATAAATAAATAATTAAGCACTGATATTAGTAAAGTTATATTTACCTTTGGACCAAAAAATGTCTTTTTCTAATGTTAATAACTGGTGTTACTCGAAGGGTGCATTTTTTCATGTAGTAGTAACATTATTTTAATACTTATAAACTGCGCCTGAAGTAAGGCCTAACTTCTTCCAATTGAGTCATATTGTTTTCTATGCAATGAATCATACTTCTTTATGTGTAAAACGGAGATGATTATTTTCAGAAACTGTTTACAAGTTATGCTAAATATAACATCAGAGACAATGTCTCGCAGACTACCATCTTATCTATATCCAATAATATGAATGTTGTTGTTACAGACAAGACCCAGTTAAGCTGAATGTAAATTATCTTCATGTTGCCTGGGCTGCCCACTATTGTAAAGCTTACTTCACATCACTGCTCTACTCTGAGCTCTGGGCAGATATCGCCTTGGCGTGAGTTTTTTTATTGATTACTTTATATATTGTTTTTAGTATTGGCACTATTTGTATCAATCTAAACAAACACTTGAATAGATTGATACAAATAGTAAATTTAAACAAGGAATCTTCTAAAAGTTATGCCCCACCACACCCGGCTGGATAAGGGAATACCAACACCGGGTAGAGGCTCAGCCAGGATGGTGCACATTAAATATAAGTTCCTTATTATCATCTTCATTATTATCATGGCCAAAATGGCCACCCTTACTTACCTCTTCTACTAATTCAATTCCTACCACAAAAATGTCATGAATAAGATACCTGTTAATTTTAATGAAATTTGTTAATTGCGATGGGAGAGCGAAAACGTAGTTGAATTTATTATATAGTTAGTTATACTAACTGACAACTTTGTTCTCTCTCTCCTTTCGTACCCAGGATACAGTCGTTTATGTTTATTGGTTATTTCAGTCAAGAAGGAAACCCAGCTGACGCCAACTAAATTTTTTTTTTTTTTCATTTACACATTTTTTCGCATCTGTACTGTGAATTACCATTCAGTTTACTTTTTTTTTTTTTAAATAAAGATTTAACAATTCATTAATTTTTATCTCCTATATTCATTTCTTTGTAAAAAAAATATTTACAAAAAATGTTATAATTATAGTATATAGTCGGTCTAAACGTGATACCTCGTATGTGCAAAAAGCCTACTTTACAGGAGAGACATAAAACTGATTAGCAAAATATTCTTTAGGAAACCTCAATTTTTTCGACATTTGTATTAAGTGAGATGTATAGGCATGCCATGAATTGTTTTAAGCTAGTTTGCAAATCCAAGTAAAGAATTAACGTATTTGACAGAGTTACGAGATTTCACCAGAATTTCTTTTCCAAGGTACGGTTCTTCAAACCATATTTCATGGTTTCGTTTTATGTCGTATACGAGTTCCCACTAGATCAATAGAGTTTTTTTACTTTTTTTTTTTTTGGTAAAAAAAACAATTTTCGGAAAAATGTCGCTTGCGAGATATCACGTTTAGGCCGACGATATACAACATCCTCTAAGCTTTTTAAAAATTAAATAATTTGTTTACATTTTAACAAGCAAAATAGCATATTTTATTCTTGCATATTTCTGGAATGACATACCTCTCCTTACCCGACGCTTTCAAGCTACCAAATAATTACAGCCCACATTTCTAATAAGGAAATTTAGAATGAAGGGGCAATGATGGCAGAAGCAAAAATATTCCCACCCAGCTTACTGCAAAATTCAAACTGAGGGAATCATTACGTTAGAACTGGAGTAGAGAATGGGACTTACGGATCTCATTGTATCCTCTGTTTACAAATATGGGTCGCATAATTATAATATTTATTTACCCTAAACCATAACATTATAACACGATAGGTCATACATGCTGCCTTGTTCGCTGTATAATAATAATTATTGTTTTCTTTTTATAGGCTTTTTCTGTGTACTTTATATTTAATTTCATTTTAAGAACTAAATTTTTTTCTTAATTATTTTTTTATTTTTCAGAGAAACTCCTTTTAGTGATGAAGAAGAAATGGCTCTCAGTCCTTTAGAATTGATTTCTAAATACAAAGTCGAAGAAGGGCAGGATTTATTGAATCTTCTTTGGGAGGTATTTATTTTTACGATTTATTCATTATACTAGTGTTGAATAGGGACAATGTTCATGCATCTGTAATTTTTAATTATATTTGCATTGGGTACTGCAAAAAGGGCTTGAATTACAATTTTGTCAAAAGAGTTAACAGTATTTGACATAACAGTGCACATTTTACACTATTATTTCTTCGCCAATGTTTCAACATATTTCTTCCTTTATGCCTAGTACATCTACTAACTTCCAATTAAATTCAATGAAATGAGATATATATGTACACCTCAATAAATGAATATGAATTATATATGAATATCCCCTGTAACTAATTCGAATTCAGGTTTATATTCCCCAGGACCTCAGAAATACTGTTACTATGCATATACATCAGATCCTACTGAGAATTTAAAATTTTAAATTATGATGAACTTGTCAAATTGTTAAGAAAAAATAAATAAAAAGTTACTTAACTTTTTCTTGAAGATGTACCTGTTTTTGTGCATTGCATTTCAGTTATATAATTTATTTTTATCATTCTAAACTAAATCGGAAATATTACCACTTGCATTTTCATATCCTCCGAGGCATATAAGAAGAGTCTCAGTCCAGTTCGTTTATTAATAAAATAAAAGATCGTCGACCTTCGTGGGAGTATTTTCAAAAGAACATTTAATAGATTTTCCCCATTTCAAAACCGACCCTCAGAAAATTATGTCTCTTTTTACACTTTTCGCGGAACTAGATTCATTTGTGGATTCTATATTTACTTTCTCTGCGGTAACTACGGTGTTTTTATGAAGAAAGTAATGAATGCTTGTGATCGATCACAACTTCCGAACAGGCGATTTTGTTCTCTTTCATCTCTATATCTCCTCCTCAGCTCCAACAAACACTTTTTCATATAATTTCTATACGTGTGTAAACCAATTTTCTCCACTTTACCTTGGGGATCCTGCTGCATTTTTGCAAATACCTCATTAATTTCGCTCAAATCAAAAATTCTTTTAACAAATCGTGTAGGAAAAATTTAAAGACACATTGAAATTTTTATATGAATATATATATATTTCATGGGCTGTCAGGTTTACGGGATTTATACCTAAAACCGTGCCATGTGCCAACTCGGACACAATTTTTTGATATGGTATGCTTAATTTATGGGTAAAACAATAAGTACTGTAAGAAAATTTATACATAAAGTGTTCCACATGAAATTTCCCATTTTATTTTTTCTTTAAGTCAACTCGCTTACGAGATAGTTAGAAAAAACTCGTTTCACGTAAAATATTCTATTTTGAAAACGGATCTTTCTTGCCTATTGAACAATTAGCCATTGTTTCTATAAAGTTTGTTAAAATATAAATTTCGTTAATTCGTTTATATAGTTCAGAAGTTCTAGCAATATTTTCAATTTTTTTGTTTCTAGTTACACTACGACGTAACAGCTCCACTCATATAATAAACATAAGTAAATGAATTAGATGGATGACTTAGATCAGGGGTTAGCAATTTTTTTACACTTGCAGGTCGCATTCATCCTTTGGAGCGCATATGGAAATAAAACCAGTACTATGATAACCATAAACTAGAAGAAAACTTCGTAAAGCTATCCAGCCTCTTCACTCAGCCAGACACCGTAACCCACATTTTTTTCGCAGTTAAATACAATTTTAAGTTGAAAAAAAATTCTGTTGCCTCAGGAGGTTTAGAAAAGTGTCATTGTTCGTCTAGCCGTACTATTGTATATTTATGGTGTGTGCAGGATTACAAGGAGATAGGAGATAGGGACGGAGTGGAGGGGTGTGCCAAGCTGCAGCTGGGAGAACCTGAAGCCAGACTCCGCTACTTCAGGGAGATGGGGCTCTGGCAGAAACTTGTCGAGGAGGCTGAGCTCGCCCGTCCCAAACAGACCCAAGGTAGCTTTTTTTAAAAAAATAAATGACACTTCAGGAATGGTCCCATCCTATTATTTACCCAAATAAAGATATTCCATCTCTTCAGCTGCCCGCTGTACTAAGCTCTTTGAGTTCGATACCTCATCTCTTGGCCTCATCAATTTTCAGTTTTGGACAAAGGTACATTACTCAACTGGTAATAAATCAGCACATACTATTCCAAAATTTTTCTTTTATTATTAAGATTTCAATTTGAGCCGACATTTTATTTTTAATGTATGGATAGGGGAAAGACCCCATAGGGGCTGAAAAAAGGCACCGTTTGTATTGTAAACTGGTTGAACTTCCATTTTGTATTTGTTAAGTCGTGGCTGAGGGAGCCATGGTAGCCGTGCGGGCTAGAGTGTAGGGCTTTGGTCGCATGGTCTCACAATAGTTTGCGGGTTCGAATCCCGTCCGGGAGTGAGTTTTATTTCGCAGATAGAACTCCCTCACGGGGCCATGGATGTCGTAAATAACTTGATAACAAGACATTGACATGGCTAACATGCACCGTAAATAAAGCCAAAAAAAAGTCATGGCTGAAGATGGTAGCAATACCGAAAGTACACCCATATTATATATAATTTGTGAAATAGACAATCTTTGTTTTAAAACATACGTTTTTTCTTTATTGTTTCAAAATATCTCTGCAAAAAATGTCAAGTATCATTGTACATTGTATATTAGAATTAATAAAATAAAAATGTTATATTAAATGTTGATGTTTAGCTCTTGCTTTTGGCTACTTGATGAGTGGGCAGTATATGTCCGCCGCCCGGGTTGGTGGATGTTGGGAAGCTGCCTGGCGCATGGCTGAATGGGACTTCGATCAACCAAGCCCAGGTTAGTTCTACATTTCTTTATTTGGTGAAGTTTTTCAAATGCCAATACATACAAGAATGATAATGAGCAAACAAGACACATTGATCACTAACAATGTGAAATCGCTGTATTAATTTCTAATAAGTTAGTGGTCCTTCCCCAAAATCATGCATAATCGATTTAGGCCCTACGGATGTAATGGTAATCTATAAATGTGTCTTTGTTGCGATTGTCAGCACCAACAATATAGATCTGAATAATTGGATTGCTGAAGTCATATCGTGGTAGTTCCAGGGATGCTAGTCTCGAAAAGTCAGGTTATCTTCAATAACCTATTTTAACGGTATGACATTTTTTGAACTACATATGAATAAAAATGTTTCATGCCTAAACATCCTTAAATGAATATTCTATATTTTAGTCTATTTTCGGAGTTCCACCGAGCCGATTTTGACTATTGTATCTTCTTTTTATCTTGGTTTTATTGTGGAGGTGTGACCGAAAATGCCCGAAAAAACAAAACATTCTACTCTCTCTCTTTTCCAATTTAAAAATTGCAGGATCTATATCCGTACTTTTTATGCTTGCTCTTTATTTTCAAAGTTACAATCAAAATGCAAGGCACCAGATGTTTCGAGCTAGAAGTGAACGAGAACTATTATGTATATTATACCCATTAAGAACATTATTTGTTTGCTTCCGGCAGAAATGTCATCATTCCTGAACCAAAAATTACTTTCTTCCAGAATATATCGTTTCATTTTCTGAACTGAATATTAAACTGGCGAAAATTTGGTTCTAGTTCAGAACAAAACCCCCAGCGACGGGCAAATAACAGCTTCCGTGAACGTCATTCTATGTAGTAAAACATAAGAAACAAAATAATAAAAAAAAAATAATCATATTTTATTTTATTTCTTATATTCTTTTTCTTCTGTATCGAATGAGTTTCGATTATCATCCGAGAGCTAATGACTGATTTGCGGAGCACATTTATGCTCACGAGCACAAGGTTGGGCATGCCTGAATTATGAAAATGATCCTATTAAGCCATTGTGATATATCTTTTTTTTTTTTTTTTTATTTATATATTTACAACGGCATAATAACATTTGCCATTAGCAATTGTGATAAATAGAGCAGTGTCAGGTGCGTGGCTGTACTGCTGAGGTACGTGACCGAAGAGGAGTCCAGGCTAGTCCTGGAGCAGGTCCCTCTGCCATATCCGCTTGAGGCGTCGTGGTGGATTTGTGGGGAGAGTGTTTGTAGATAATTCTTGTATAAGTGGATTGGCGTGATGATGGAGTTTGTCGTGAAAATTTTGATATCGTGTCTTGATAACAGAAGGTACAAATGGGATATTGAGGTCATTATGTAATGTGAGGTTGGAAACGTAAAATGGTGCATTGGCAATGTGGTGTAGTATGATGGATTGTATTGACTGAAGGCGTTGTATGTTTGATTTTTTGGCTGATCCCCATATCTCGATGCCGTAAGTCCAGATGGGTTTTAGTATAGTGTTGTAAATGTGAAGATTGTTTTCAAGCGATAATGTCGATCTTCGTCCGATGATGGATTTCAGTCGTCCAGATCGTCTTTTGAGGTCTGTGCGTTTCAGTCTGATATGAGTTGTCCAAGTTAAACGTCTGTCTAAATGAAGTCCTAGATATCGTACAGTGTCGGATGCAGGAATGGGCTGGTTGTTAATGTAAACTGGTGGACAAGTGTTGTGTCTGAGGGTAAATGTGGTTTGCAGAGATTTGTCTCCATTAATTTTTATTCTCCATTTGTTGGCCCAATCTGTTAGCTGGTGTAAATGTTCCTGTAAGTGTGAGCTTGCTTGTGTTGGGTCTGAGTGTGTTGAGAGAATGGCTGTGTCGTCTGCGTACGTAGCGAGTAGTGTGTTTTCGTGTTGTGGAATGTGTGATGTGTAGAGAGAGAAGAGTAGGGGACTGAGGGAACTTCCTTGGGGGACTCCAGCTTTGACCTCCAAAAAATGCGATGAAGAAGATCCCTCAGACACCCTAAAGTTTCTGTTCTCTAAGAATGACTTAAGTATTAAATAATATGTGTGAGGAAGGTGAGTTTTAAGTGTGTATAGCAAGCCTGGGTGCCAGACACGATCAAACGCTTTTTCAATGTCCAGAAATACGCCTGTGCAAAACTCTTTTCTTTCAAAGCTGGTGGCGATGTAATCGACCAAACGATGGCACTGGTGTATTGTCGAATGTCTTTGTCGAAAGCCAAATTGATGGTCTGGGAGAAGGTTGTCTTGTGCAGTGATGTAGGTTAGTCTGTCCAGTAGAAGTCTCTCTAGTGGTTTGGATATCACAGGAAGCAGACTTATAGGACGGTATGACGAGGCCTGGTCTGGGGTTTTCCCTGGTTTGAGAATCATCCTTACTACTGACATCTTCCAGACAAGGGGATAGTAACATAGTCGTAGTACTGAGTTGTATAGGTTCGTCAAGTAAATTAGTCCTTTTCTCGGTAGCTGTCTTAGTATCTCAGCGGTTATCAGATCATGACCTGGAGATTTGCGTAAAGGGAGTTGTTTGATTGTCAGTTCAACTTCATTGGGATTGAATGCCTTTGGTGGGGGAGTTAGCTGAAGAGGGGTGGTAAGTTGTGTCAGTACTCGGTCTGTGTGTTGGTCGTCTCCTATGTCCTCGTGGGGAGTGAATACTTTGGAAAGATAATCAGCGTAGAGGTCTGCCTTCTCCTGGTCTGACCTAGTCCAAGCCCCGTCATCCTGCCGAAGGGGGTGTGATACCCGAGCATTGCCAAGAAGCCGTTTCGTCGCTGTCCAAAGTGAGTTATCTCGAGCCGCCAGAGTCGAGATATATGTCTCATGTCTGTACTGTTTTAGTTTGGAAAGTTCTGTAGAGAGGGTTCGCCGGAGTTGATTGTATGTCTGTCTGTCGGAAGGGTACCTCGATCTTTGCCATCGAGACCTGGCCGCTCTTTTCTCTCTTATCGTCTGCAGGGTGTGTGGTGGGAGGGATATGTTGTTGTGTGAGCGTCTTGGTCTGGGTGGTCGGCAGGATTTTGTCACAGCTTCTTGAATCCAAGTTGTGAATTTACCTGCTGCGTCTTCAAGTTCGTCTCGTGTCCGTATGATACTGTTTAAGTTTATTTTGTCCTCCAGTTCTCCTCTGAAACAGTCCCAGTTTATTGGTCCTGTTATTAGTGATGGCCTCTGAGGCCGGGCCAAGGGTTTGGAGCCTAGTTCAAGTAAAACTGGGGAGTGGTCTGATGATAAGTCGTCTAAGGCAGTCACATAAGTATGAGATGCGTTTATATGGGATGTAATAAAATAGTCGAGTAAGTCAGGGGATTTAGTGATGGATGTGGGCCAATACGTTGGTTGTCTTGGGGCTATGATGTCATAACGGGAAGAATTTAGTAGTCCAAGTAGTCTCCGTCCTCTAGTGTTGGTCGTGCGGCACCCAAAATGCACATGTTTGGCGTTCAGATCGCCACCAGCTATGAATCGTGAACCCAGGCCTTGGAGGAATGTGGTCATGTCGTGTTGTGTCAGTGCCTTGTTGGGTGGGCTGTAAGCTGAACAGATTGTTAATGGGCTGGAGTTGCAATTAATAGAGACGGTTGTGTATTGAAGTGACATGGTAGGTGTTTGTGGTATGACGGTGTGCTGGATGCTGTTATGTATGAGGATGAGGCTGCCGCCATGTGCTGTTCCGTCAGGATGGTCTGTTCTGTATGTTACGTAGTCCATGATGTGAAAGTATAGTTTGGAAGTCAAATGTGTCTCAGTAATTAGTGCTATATCAATTTTTTTGTCGTTAAGAAGTATTTCCAGTTCATGTTTATGGGAGATCAGCCCATTGGCATTCCACAGTAGGAGTTTTAGTTTGTTATTTGTGTGTATTGTGTGAATCATTTTGATAGTTTTGGAATGAGCTCTGAAACAAGTGTTGTGAGGAGGGTGATGAGGGGTGTGATGACAGATTTGAAATCAGCGAGAAATGAGGTGAGCGTGTTGGCGATGTCGATACTACCTGAAGCAGGCATGGGAGGGGGGACCGTCTCCGAGGCGGCCGCATCTCTGTAGCTCCTCTCCGGCCGGACCCCAGCAGTAGGGGCGGCTGGCATTGCAGCTGGGTAGTCAGTCTGGCTGAGTGGTGGCGGCGTGATGTATCTTAATTTTAATTTAATCATTTAATTAACTGACATGGAGAAAGTCAAGCAAGCCCAGATTGTTTTTCTATTTCCAGGCCATGACGATCCATCTTACTTACACTACTCAGCCCTAAGGTGTGCCCTTTGGTCCAAAGATAAGGAGGGTGCTCTCCGTCTGCTGGAGACCGAGAGGTCCCTGGTGATAAAGCAGCTGGAGCATGCTAGTCTCGAGGTGGCTGCCTCCATCTACAATCCACTTGCAACCCTCAAGCTCATCACTGTAATTCTGGCTATAAATCTAATTTTAAAAAATGTCGAGAAGTTTTCATATCGACATTTTCCCGGTGAAATGTCGTAACCGCCATAACACAAACACACTGGAGTCAAGAAAAATTGTTTTCATTTTTAATTCACTAAGGCTTTTTTGCCTTCTTATGTATCGTTGTAAGGCTATTTTAATGAGTTTGTGACACATTGTGACCGTCGGTTTCTGGGCCTTATGGGAGATGGCGGAACACTGCCTTTTTCAACTCTGTTCCCAAAACGACAGGTTGACGAGAAATTCCAAAAAAAAAATAAACGGCTGATTTGAAGCCGTGTAACGTAAACAACGAAAAATTGTCAATTACGATACCTTTTTTGTTTGTAAATATATTTTTTATTTTCAGATTTTTAATTAATGCAATTAGGAATTGAAAAATAATTATGTTATTATGTAGAGAAAAATCACGAATCACCCTATAAATATCCCTGTTGTCATTACAATATCACCGGAATTGTGTCATTAAGTATTATAGTTTCTTCAATTCTGGATCGATTCACTGCATTTCTTTTCAATAACATACGATTTAAACTTGACAATGTCACCTGTGAATCACCGGTTTTGTTCTTCATATCCAATTATTTGTAATCATCTTTCGGTCGATATCTAAACCCTCCCCTTCGCCCGATTTCACTGAAATCAATTAGTGTTTTTTTCTGGTACTTCTCAATCCTTGTATAAGATTTCTTGTCGAAACATTCATTAAACTTCCCCTTCTCTTTTTTTTTTTGCCAAGTCAATAGGTGTCGTTCTTCAACAATTACTATGGTTTTTGAATTAAGCCCCGCTTTACTTTTAATTTTAATTTTAAAAGTGTAGAAATGTTGTATACTATTTCAACTGGACAATCGTTATTAGGAGGCTGAAGACTGGTGTACTGGGGAGCGTGAAGTAGGTGAGGTTTTTGGAATATCAGAGACCAGGGATTGGGTGCATTCAGAACCTCTTCTGTGGCAGCGAGGGCTCCTCTATGGAGGTGATCAACACTGGCTAGCTGCCGCAGCCACTGCCCGAGCTTCAGACGCACATCTTGTCGCAAGGAGGTTACTTAACTTTTTTTTTCTATTGTTTAATTTAAGAAGCAACAAATAATAACATTTATAATAATAATGAACGTTTGCAGGTTTTTACAAAATATTAAAGAAAATGAGGTGACAAACACTATATTAGACAAAGCCAAATATGAAGAAACAAAAGTACATTGGGAATCAGGAGATGCCCAAACTGCCAAGTAGGTTTCATCTTCAAAAATCAGGGTTGCCTGATGGTTAAAACAAAATTGCCATTTTGTCATAAATTAAGGTGACCAGAAATCCCGAGACACTCTCGAAGTTTGTTCCTTCGTCCCAACTTTTTTTTAAGGTCCATTCAGGACACTTATTTGTCCCGAATTTAAGGAAACAGTGTCGCAAAATCTTTTAAAAAGGGAAGAAAATATATGTAATCGATTAAGGTAGTAAATGTTTTATTGCTCGAGAACCTTTCGCTTTTCTTCTTGTTTCCTGTTTTGTAATAAAAAAAAATTAATACATATTTACCTGTCGCCTACTCTCTCTCCTTCAGATGTTTCGGGTAGAGATCCTGAAAAATCTGGTTACCTTTCATAAATATTTAAACGTCCGGGCTCAAGTTATTGTCATTAAATGGAATAATCAATCAAATATATATTATTTTCTATTCAACAATTATATATAATTATTCATAGTTTATTAAATGAATGATAAATACAATTACAGATATTTGCTCAATCAACTTCTTGATCGTGTGAGAGATCCACTATTAAAATCAAGTTGTCTGCTTACTTATGGAACTTGGATGTCTGAGACCAAATCTGAGTCTCCCAATGAAATCATTCAGAAATATTTCAAAGAGGCAAGTATCTACAGTATGTTTTAGAATAAATGGACAAGGTTTAATATTTCGAGGTTTTAATAACAGCAACAGCTCATTTAAAAACCTTTTCACGGTAACCCAAACAAAGGAAACAATTTCATTTTTTGAAAACTTTTGAAATAAGCTTTCGTACAACGTTAATATGACCATTTTCAAGGGATTTGGGGGGTCTGCCTCCTTATCTTCCCTTTCTTAAAGTAGGGATATACTGACGCTGATTATTTAGATATTGCCTGATCCAAGGAACCCACGATCAAAGATGGCGTTGCGTTTCTAGCACTATCAATAAGGAATGGGTTTCTTAGTAAATAAGGGCCAAACAGAGTATGTGCCGATATACCAGAGAAGAAGGGGGGATGGAACTTTGTAGGTATTAAGTTTGAGAGGCGTGGAAGAGGACCAAACACAAGGGAGTGTGATTAGCCTGAGAACTGAGGGACGAAGGAGAGTTGGGAGAACAAAACTGGGAGGGCTGTCAGAGGGGACGGATGGTGGGAAGCAGCGCTGAACAGGACCGACTGGAGCAGTTTGTTGGCCAAATGTCACAAAGGACTTTAGCGCCCAAGCAAATATTTCTGTTGAACCTTGTCCTGAACACTATGCCGAAACTGGGACCCTGTATTTATATCTTTTGTGAATGTAGACATAATAAGTTCTTATTTTTTATTAGTTTTTCCTCTGTATCGTCACAGATCGCAGAAATGTATTTGCAAATTTTTAAACTATATATTTTCTTGATTGCTTAATAGTTATATTGTGAATTCTTTCATAACCTGTACTCCATCGAACAATTTCCCCCCCACCGAAAATTGCCTTCATAAATGAGTTAGCAAATTACAAAAAAATAAATATTTCAGGCAGCCAATTTGTGTCGTGATAACAAGCAAGGATGTATTGCAGCTGCCGAATGTCTTGCACGATATGCGGATTCAGAATTTCAACGAATTTCTCAATATATTAATTCATCAGAGTACGAAATAAAAGTAAGTGGTTTAGTTAACAAATTGATTTTCTTTTTCTTAAAAATAATCATTGAAAATAAGACTAATTAAACTTTTAGGAAACAGGAATGAAAGAGAGCCGGGAAAAGTTAGAACCTTTAAAATCTCGCAATTACGATTCCTTAGATATGGAGGAACGGAAGGCCAAGAAAATGTTGGAAGTACAAGTAGAGATAGACCAGAACGAAACGACAGCCATTAACGAGGAGGCTTCTGCCTATCTTAGATCTGCCATCCGGTATTTATTTATTCCAGTAATAATGACATATAATTATGAGGTTGGTATAAATATTCTCACTGTTTTTTCCTAGATAAAATGAAAAATACATGTTTTCTGCTAAAATTGTTCAGGGACAGTAAACCAAGGTCTTGATTGACCTGAGAGGCGACTCAAATCGAGACCAAATAAATATTTATTCAATTAAAATACATTTTAATTTACAATATAATCTCCATCAGACGTTTCCGAGGACTTTTCAACGTTGCGCCAAGTTTTCAATCCCAGATACATTAAACTTCCTCAACTCAAAAAAAAAGTTTTAAGATGAAATTTTACCTCTTATATATTGAATGTAACACAGGAAAAATTGGTAGTCAGAAGGAGCAATGTTTGTACCGAGGATGTGGGGAAAGATTTCACCTTAAGCTTGGCTCATGTCGAGAAAGAATGTAAATACAAATGGATAGAGGCAACTGTCAGTCCTGCACTGAAAGTTAATGGTAAATCCAAAGTGCAGACCTAGAAAATCTGGAGGTGTGTGTAGACGCGATTCTTTCAGGGTTTCCTCTTCTCTGAAATGCCTGCTTGAACGAGAAGCTTCTAAAAAGAAGAGAAGCTTCTGAATTGCCATACAGACGCAAATGACATGTGTGATCGTCCACCGCGTCTCAGGATATAGCCCATAGTTGTTCTGGCAGCTCGAGATCAGTTAATGCTCGATAAAATTCATTAATCATACAATGATGATTCTGGTTCTCGCTTGAGCACATGGCCTATCAACCCATAAAATTAAATTAAATTTTTTAAACAATATATGAGAGAACCACAAAAGATGCCACTAGTTAAGGAGTTGGGAAAACTCCCTTCCATGAACCCTGTTCCTTTAATATAGAGCTCAGGATTCTGCTATAGATTCCAGTTTTATTCTGCTTTGACAGAACCCGAACCTGCAGAACTTCTTACTTTTTAGTCTTGCCAACCCCTCTATGAATTTCATAGTGCATTGGGTCCTGTTATTTGACAATATGTTCTCAGAAAGTATAGAAAACTCTAGGTCCCTATTCATCTTTGACTCGTGTATACTCGTATTTACTTTTCTGTAAACACATTTCGTCTTAGGAATATGTAATGTGTTTTGAAAAATAAAACAACGACAGATCGGTTTAGAAATTCTGCAGTCATTACTTGTATATTACCTTAACTTTTCAATTATGTATTTTTACAGGGAATATCTAAGTTGTCTCAGATTGGGAGACGTTTCCTCAGATAAGATATTCCGTCTGATCTCCCTCTGGTTGTCCAACCCGACGAGACTGGGCCTCAAGGAAGAACTCGACTCTCAACTGAAACTTGTTCCTAGCTACAAATTTATACCTGTATTTCCACAACTTGTGGTCCGACTTTCGCAAGAATCAACTCATTTCTCTAACACTCTTGCCTCTCTCTTGTGTAAGTAGTCCTTTTTTTATTTTTAAAACTTCAATATTATTGTGATAATCAACAAAACGTAAATAATTACGAATCATAATAATATCAAAAAGGATAAAATAAAAGTGAGGGTGCCGGTAGCTCAGTGGTATGCGTGTTTGCCTTCTGAGCTCAAGTTCGTGGGTTCGAAACCCGACCGAGGCCCTTAGTTTATTTTATCTGGGAGGTAAAATAAACTTAAGCACGCCGTCGTTCGGATGGGACGTTAAAGAGGCGTATAGACACGCGAGCAACGAGCCGAACATTAGTCAGCGCGCATGCCTGGGGATGAAGTGCGCAGGCGCTCGACGAACAAGGGAGGCTCGGGGTCTGCTCCACTCGTTGTCGGTTTTTTGACGAACCATCATAGGAATGTTCGGCTCGGGCTGCGGTGTGTGTGGACTGGTACCAAGCCGAACGGTCCCTACTTGACCCGAGCACTGTTGTTTATAACCAATATTATAACCTTCTCAAATATTTAGGTTTTTGGAAGTGCACGTTCTTTTTTTTTTTAATTAAATATATATTTAAATATTATTCAATAAATTATATTTTATTATGGCTTCTGAAGACTGGTCTCAGGAGCTTCAAATTGAGTTTGCTCAGGCTATGAGACAGCAGTACCCAGTCATATGGGATTTAAAAAACAAATTACATTTTAATAAAATAAAGAGATTGGATGTTTGGGAGGAATTATTCAAACACTTTTCCTAAAAAAGTGTTAATTTTACATGTAACAATTTACATGTAAAAATAAATTACGTATCATAATAAATTCGTATCCGTATTAATTGTACTACAAATATGTAAATTAATTACGTAAGTAGCTACCTACCTTGAGCATTTTCTGATTGAAGATTTTGAATAGTAATAAAATGATATACAAATAAACGTAAATTTGTTATCTGCAGGTTAACTTGTGCAGGTTATGTTCGTTAGTATGGTTGTGGAGCATCCAAATGCTCGGCTCGTCTCTGTTCGGCTTGGAGTGTGTTCGTTGAAAACTGAAAACGAGCCGAACAGTGCTCGGTTCGTTGCTCGCATGTCTGTACTAGCCTTAAGCGATGGTCCCGAGCCTGTACGATGTCAGCTACTCGTTAAAGACCCCTGCCCTAGGTGAATAAAAATTTAGGGTAGGCAAAATTTAGGACTCCCACAGTAGAGCCAAGCTCATGTCCACCAGAGTGACGAAAGAGCGCTCTGGTAGTAGGCGATATGACCTCGTAGTTAAAGCCCGGGCATGAGTCATAAAACCTAACCTAACCTAAAATGAAAGAACAAACGTCCATATGTAGAGAAAGTCAGCTAAAATCAATGCTTTTATTAATAATTTATTCAAAATTATTTTCAAATAAAAGTTATATAGATAACTGAAAGGCATTTTTTTAATGAAATACGATTTTTCAAAAGTCGTTCGGTTTGCGAGTTTACATATCGAAAACCGTCTTAAAATTACAACTTCAAACACATTTTTTTATCATATATTAGTGCCATGTGAGGCAACGTGTGTATACAAACTTCTAGGACATCTTATAAGCACTATTTATAATTTTTATATTATTTTAATTTATTTATTATTTTGTTTCTCAGTCAGATGCGCAGAGGAGCACCCACACCACTGTTTGTGGCACTTGCTGGCTTTAGCCCACTCAGACAAAGATCAACCCAACCCAGATCCCCAGCCTCAGGTAACATCTACAATATTCAGGAGCTAATTGGGGTTTATAATGGCGAAGCTTCGGTTAATAATTCATTGCGATTTGATTTGTTTTAGCCTCGAGTCCTGGGTGCAAGAGCCCTAATGCACAAACTGGCCCGGAGTCAGAAGGTTGGCAACATTGTGGCAAGTATGAAAGAACTCGCTTTGGCCTACATCAGTTTGGCCAACTGGGAACTTCCAGCACATTCTAAACCTGGAGGTATCTAACTGAATAAAATAAAATATTAATTTAATTTTTATTAAAGAAAAGTTTTCCATGATTTTCATTTAAAATTGCAAGAATGTTGTTTGATAATATATTTTTAAAAAAGCGTAGTTGAATCACCGACTATGTATTTCCCCAGTACGAATTAATCAATTGCGTCTTCGCTCTCCCTCCAAAGCTAAACGACTGTTTTGGCTCAAACTCGTGATGATTTTAGTGGCATCTGAATTTTCATTCTAAATTTTACGTCGACACATTCATTACATCGGCAGTTATTCGGGTATATGAGTCGAGCCCCCCTTCTCTGGTCCGCCCCTTCCCTTCGACCGATTTCTCGGAAAATTTATATATATATAGGTGTATATAAAATTGTATCCAATAAGTACTTTGATGAAAGAGGCCCTTTTTATCTAGACGTTGCGTGGATTTCGGAGTTCACCATCAGTATAAGTTCGACGTTTAGATACCATAACTTTGTTGTCAATATTTCAGAACAAATTTATTTCAATGGAAAGAGGACCCACTCAAATTTGACATGAGGTGCGCCTGACTGACACTCCTGAGTAAGTTGACATGGAAATATTTCCCTGTGGTAAAACTTAAAGCTAATTTGTTTTAATCTCTCAACAGATGAGACTTAAACTGTAAACATGTTTCCATAATAAGTGTTCTCTTCCTAGAGGCCCTAGAGAATGCAGTAAAAAGTGTGACGCAGATTGACGTTTGGCGCAAAAAGACTTCAATTTTCTTCAAAATTTTCTAATATGTAAAAAAAATGTATCCAATAATTTCCTTTTCGTGTGATAGCGATCTGCATAAAAACAGATTTTCAGAAGAAAGTGGATTTTGTTTGGCTTGCTTTTTTTCTCTTACATAAATAGTTTGTCTCGGAGGGCTTGTAATCTAAAAATGTATTGTTGATTTTTAATTATTGATATTAAGAACCTGACGTTTCCACTCAATTTCTTAATTATTAATTATCCTTCAATAAATAAGATTTTTATTTATATATTTTCATTTTTTGTAGAATACAAAATTTCGAAAAAAGAACCTCTAACAAAAGTGAGAGATATGGCTCATGTTTGTTGCATCACTCTAAACCTTCCAGTTTCCAAGAAAGCTGAATATTCTGATATCATAGGTAATGTATGCAATATGGATAATTCACTTAATTTGGCTTATTAAAAAATACCGGGTCAGTTAATGCAAGAAATCGGCAAACCGCACCCCTTAAGGGAATTGAAAAATTTGATTTATCTGCGGAAAAAAATGATGGGTATATAGAGTCTGGCCGAGTCAAGAGATGAATATAAACTAATGAATTCAATATATGAAATGTTCTTGGAATTTATGTACATATTAGTGCTTATTTTATTTTGATATGCAGCCCGCGATTCAAAATCGAATGCATTGTACGACATGCAGTTAGAAGCCTAGGGCATAATGTGGCTCACAAGTTCTAAAAGGTTGTCGACCCCTGGTTTATACAGTCCTTTAGCAGCTAATAAATTTTGGCGTTTATATATTGGATACCTATTTGAATCTACCGTATTATGAATATCAAGGCACAATTGAAAAGGATAATAAATAAATTAAATAAAACCTTTTTCTGCTCACAATCAGTTAAATTATATTCTCCATAAGCTACTTGTTCTAAAGTCTGAGTAGCTTCTGAAGAGAAACATGATAATAATTAATAGGTTAGGTTTTATGATTCATGACCGGGCTTTAACTACGAAGTCATATCGCCTACTACCAGAGCGCTCTTTCGTCACTCTGGTGGATATGAGCCGTACTCTACTGTGGGAGTCCTAAATTTTGCCTACCCTAAATTTTTATTCACCTAGGGTAGGGGTCTTTAACGAGTACCTGACATGGTACAGGCTCGGGACCATCGCTTAACGTCCCATCCGTAGGACGGCATGCTTAAGTTTATTTTACCTCCCAGATAAAATAAACTAAGGGCCTCGGTCGGGTTACGAACCCACGTTCTTGATAATAATTAATATATGAAGTAAACTTTTGTATTTTTTTTCAGTTAATACAATTATCTTTATTAATTTTAACAGGCATTTTAGGCTTCGAAGAAATTTTCGTTTTAGTTGGTGGTGTTAATCAACCAAAAAAAGTGATGTGTATTTGTACGGACGGTGTGAAGCGAGACCAGTTAGTGAAGGTAAATTTAATTTATTTATACTACACTGCTCAAAACAATTGAAGAATTATCTTTTCTTCTGATCATAAATATTCCAAAAAAAATTGGAAAAGTGACAAAGCATGCTTTGGTAATCTTGCTTATAAGCAAGTTTCTTTCTTCTAATGTTCTATTTTAGTTACATATTTTTCTGTTGAATTAAAAAATATTTAATAACAGTAACATTTGTTTTCGCCCTAATTTTTCAGGGAAAAGACGATATGAGACAGGATGCCGTGATGCAACAAGTATTCTCAGTACTTAACGATTTGCTTGCTGCCGATAAGAGTACAGCTGCCAGGAAACTAACTGTCCGTACATACAAGGTATTCCTCTTCTTTGTATACTGAAACATACTAACTGAGAGAGTGGGAGCAAGAGCGTACTTGTCTACTAAGCTCAAGATCGTAGGTTCGAAACCCGGCTGAGGCCCTTAGGTTTTTCATCTGGGAGGTGAAAAAAGCCTTGAGCACGCCGTTCTTTAGATAGGACATTAAGCAAAGGTTCTGAGCCGATACAATGTCAGATACTCGTTAAAAGATCCCTATCCTAGGTGAATAAACCTGGGTAGGCAACATTTAGAATCCCCGTAGTAGAATCGGGCTAATGTCCACCAGAGCAATGAAAGAGCACTCTGGTAGTAGGCGATATGGCCTCATAGTTGAAGCCCGAACAAAAGTCACAAAACTAACTACTAATTTGTTTTTCTCACAAAAATCCAAAATATTAATCTTTAAATTCAAATATTTATTTATATATTTCGCTAATTTCGTGTTAAGGTTACATTTCATTCTATTTCAATCCATTCTTCTTTCTTTTCTTTTTTTTTACAAATCCCTCCGTGTCTGACATTTATAATATTAATTTATGCTAAATATAAGTTTGAAAGTTGATTTCATATATTTTTTGCTTTTCTTTAATAAACAATGGAATGTTGTAGCGCCCCGATGTGGAGCTTAGCGTAAATATTCAAATAATTAATTCATTGCATATCATTGCACTTTATATATATATTATACTTATATTATATTATATATATATATATATATATATATATATATATATATATATATATATATATATATATATATATATATAAGGATTTGTTTTGTTCAATTTAGGTGATTCCATTGTCACAAAAGAGCGGTGTTATCGAGTGGTGCCGGAATACAGAACCCATCGGGCATTACCTGATCAAGGCGCATAGTCGACATCGTCCTCGCGACTTTAGTCAGTCTGAATGTAGGGATTTCATGAAAAGAATCGCCAAAGTCCTTTCTCATGAAGATAAAAAACAGGTAGGGTGAATATTGTTCTCGCTTAAGAAATATAGCATTATTTCATCCATTAGGAGCACAATGAATCAATATCTGTATCCCAGAAGTTAAAAGGTGACCCACATTTGATGATAAAAACACTTTTGCTACTAAGTAAATTGAAGTTTTTAGTTATTATTAGCTTTTTGGACAGGGATTTTATTATTTTATTATTAGCTTTTTGGACAGGGATTTTATTAGTTTATTTTTAGCTTTTTGGACAGGGATTTTATTATTTTATTATTAGCTTTTTGGACAGGGATTTTATTAGTTTATTTTTAGCTTTTTGGACAGGGATTTTATTATTTTATTATTAGCTTTTTGGACAGGGATTTTATTTTTTTAAGAATAGCTAAATACATAATATAAATCTACTCCCAACTGATCCCAATAACTGCCTGAGTAAATGCATCTATTCGAAAATGTAATTGTGAATTCCCTTTGACAAATATATGACAAATCTGCCAAGGGGTGGGGGATCTAAAATGCTCATCTTCATTTGACTTGAGTAATAATTAAAATATTTATTTTTCACATACTTTTACTAGTCGTATAAAAGTCAGCTGTAGGTTACACATTTCGAAGAGGACACTCCGGGCGTGATTTCCCATCAAAATACTCATGTTGACCAAAACTGGGGCAATGACGTTATTGACCGGCTTAACTACATTTCCCATAGCATACACATGCCTCCATGCAGAGGGTAGTACAGTATCCAAATTTCGGGAGCATATTCCAGACCAAGAAAAAAATGAATAATGCTTCTACGACTAAAACCAAAAATACTTTTTTTTCTGTTTTTCTAAATTTATCAATTATAAAGTCAAAAAGAAGATGTTGCCCAATAAAAGTTGTATAGTCCAAGTTATGTCGCTCTTACATGTATTGTATATTTAATTTAAATAATAATTATATATTCTAAACTAAAATTTGGTTTCAAAGATTTTTCTGAAGATATGTTCCAACTTCAAACCTGTGATGAGATATTTTTTTCTTGAAAAATATACAACTCCAGGGATTTGGTATGAAAGACGTCTTGCTTACTCTCGAAGGTAACTTAATTAAGGATATCATTATTTATTGTTATAAAAGTTTTTATTATTTATATTTTTAAATATGTTTTCTTATGTGGAATAATAATTGTGTGTCTGTTTTCCAGCGTGGCTACAAACTCTATGATCGGTTACATCTTGGGAATAGGGGACAGACATGTTAATAACATCCTTATAGACGTCGGAACTGCTGAAGTTGTACACATTGACTTTGGTAAGAATGACACTTTTATGTGTGCAATAAGCTAAATAAATTTATCATTAATTAAGAGTTCGATTCCCGGGTTCGCCATATACCTTGGTTTATGTGGAATGTTCCATATATATGTATCCGTTCGCACTATAACTTCGGAACGCCTATTCCAATTGTTTAGAAACTTTGCGAAAAAATAGTTCTTGTAAAAAGAAAGATCAAGTTCGTCGAACCAAAAAGAACCGAACCATAGGAAGAGGGCGACATAAAAATTCGTAATTCCGCGCTGCGCTCTCGAATTCGTTTTCGCTCAGACATAGATTAAATATAGTTTTTTTTTTTTGTTTTTTTTTTATTCGATCCATAAAACATTTGTCTGCGTCCATTATAACTCCTTATCCCTAACGCTTATTCTTATTTTTTTCGCAAAACATTCCTATAAAAAAGAAAATTCTTTAACGAGAAAAATCGGACTAATGGAAGAGAGAAAATAGGGGCAATTTTTAAGAACATCGTTAGTGTCGAGTGGTTCTTCAAGCCTTACTGATTGTATAAAAATATGCTTAGGTATTGATGATAGAAGTACTTCTCCGTCCATGATTTCATAGGTTGTAAAACCAAAAAATAATTTAAGAATAATACAGCTACCGGAAAAAAAAAGTCGGTTATTCAGCGGCAATGACTTCCCCAAAAGGCATTAATCAATTAACTGTTTGCTGCCCCTCCAAAACTAGTCGACCGTTTGCTCTGATATTCAATAGTTGACTTACATAGGGTCTCCTAAATCCTCATACTAAATTTTGTGTCGATACAATCATTACATCGGCAGTTATTGGGTTTCTTGAGATGAGCCCCCCCCCCCCCCCCCCCTCCTTCCCTTCTGCTGATTCCGCTGAAAATCAATAAATGTCGTCATTAGAGGGTTCTGGATTCAGATATAAAATTTAATGTCGATACATTCTTTCTATCGAGAGATCGTGTTCATAGACACACCCATAGACTTCTTTTTTTCATTTTTGGAATCTAGAGGTCGAAAAATATGAAATTCCGTTTAAAACTCCGCATCGAATTTTTGACCGATTACATAACTTCCCGTATAGCTTGGGAAGTAATATATTATTATTAATTAATTTGGATTGTAAACTTTCAGGTATTGCCTTTGAACTGGGTAAAATCTTACCTACCCCTGAGACAGTTCCCTTCAGGCTGACACGAGACATCGAGGATGGAATGGGAGTAGCGAGGTGTCAAGGAGTTTTCAGAAGGTAGTCTCCGAGTTAAATACTTTTTTTAACAATGATTTTAACGAACGTCGCATTACTGTTGCCAACATTTTAAGAGTTGGTCCACATAACTTTTTTATCACCCATAACTTTCCTATTTTTTAATGTTTATTACGAAGATTTGAGGGAGCTTTAAGCACCACTGAAGTCATCTTTTGATCAAGTTTAATTTACTTTGATGTATACTTTATAGGGCAGAACTTATGGCGGTTAACAGTTTTACAGAACCCTCTCGTTGTTACATCCGAGAAAAAATACTGATCCTATCTTGTTGGAACTACCTGTATATAATTTATTAATAAATAACCTGTCTATGTGCAGATGCTGCGAGGAGACGATCCGGGTGTTGCGCAAATGCTCAGAGCCAGTGCTCACTACTCTGGAGGTGCTTCTCTACGATCCTGTCTGCACCTGGGCCATTGCGCACCGCTCCAACCACTCCCAACAGTCAATCCCCAACATTGGTGAGCCAACAGATTACCAGATAATGCCAAACACTTAATTTTTTGTGACACTTTCATTGCAACGGGAGTTATTTTTGTAAATACCACTTCCTTTTGGACGATTATGCCGAAAATCAATGGTTGTCTTACCTATGGGGTTCTGGGCATATACAATTTCATGTCGATACATTCATTCTACCGGGAATTATCGTGTTCACAAACATAAACAGCTTTTTTTCCTTAATTTTTGGATAACACGAAATTCCGGCGAAAACCCCGCATCAAATTTCTGACCGATTACATAACTTCCCCTGTACTTCATACAGCTGGCGAAATAGAACGATTAAGAAGAAAACAATGTTTTTAAATACTTTCAGTTTCAGATTCCCCTTCCTCTATCTCAGCGATTTCCAATCTGTCAATATTTTCCATCTGTACAATATTCTTACGAACTCAATCATTTATGATAGTTAACATTTTTGCAGAGATATTGTGAAACATAAAAAATAAACAGTATTTGTTAAGTCGTAGCTGAAGATAGTAGCAATACCGAAAATATATGGGAGATTGTATATACTTTGTGAAATAGACAATATTTAAAAAAGAAAACAGGTTTTACTTTATATTTTTCAATCATTTAGTAGGTCATTTCATGTATTCAATGTTGATCTAGGTGGCTCGGGACAAATTCCATTTTGTGACCATATTTGAATTTACAATTTCCTTTCATAATAATTTTTTTTTTCCTAAAGTTTTGATTCAAATCTGTTCAAATTTTCATTCAAGGTAACCTGTATTGGTCTTTATATTTTTTTTAAATATTGCTATTCATCTAAAAGATTGTTCTAGATCAAATTATGCCTTGTAGACTTTTCAGACAGTACGACTTCAGTAGAATATGACCAATGAGAATTGATGGAATGTACTAGATTTTAGTAAATTATATTTGTACCGGAGATTGGAAAGTCAGTGTTTTAAGGATATTGTTAATAAACCAATTAATAAGTTAAGATGTAAATACGAGTAGATCCTTCCAGTGTTTATTTTATTCAGGTTTTTAGTATTTGGTTGTGATTTGACTTTTTAAAATTAAAGAAATGTTCTATTTTTTTTACTAAGGTCATTTTTGTTATTTATATAAAGACAGTTGTGTTTTCTCCACACATTTTGACTTTGTCAAGTTTTCTTTTCGACTGACCGGGTCATTAAGCGTGTACGCAAATAATGAAAAAGAGTTAATCACTTTAGTGTAGATTCATTGTATAGTATAGATTGTTACCAATAGACTCAGAAGTTGGAATTTGAACTTTTCGGTTTGAACTTTTAAAACACATGATATCCTCTTGTTACAACTTTTTTTTTTTTGAGGGATTGATATAAATTTTAGTTTTTTAGGCCAATCCTAGGAAATTCAGTTTATCAACTATATTTGCTTTCATTGTTTTTTGGTTGGGACCTTTTCTATATTGTGGTATAGGTGAAAAAGTGACCAGTTAGGTCCAAGCAATATTTATTTTTATTGACGTTTCGACCTCTTATGGGCCATTATCATTAGAAACGATTGCTTCTAAACATTTATGAGAAATGTTTATAAGCAATCGTTTCTGATGATAATGGGCCATAAGAGGTCGAAACGTTAATAAAAATGAATATTGCTTGGACCTAACTTGCCACTTTTTCACCTATATAACTATATTTGCTTGTTTCAGGAGAGGAAGTAGGCGGAGTTGAAAGAAACAAGCTGGCAGAGCGAGCCCTTCAGCGACTCAGACAGAAGTTGGAGGGTCGCGAGGAGGGCGGAGGAGATTCAAGTGTGGAGGGTCAGGTGAACCGACTGATAAAGGAGGCGAGGGACCCGGGGAACCTGTGTCGGCTCTTCATGGGCTGGCAGGCCTACCTATAGGCAGCATCCAGCATCCTGGCTCCAAATACTTATTTACATCATCCTCAAAGGAGGCGTCTCATCATACTTCCATATACTACCCAGTTGACAGGAAGAACAATGCGCATCTCCACATCCTCAGGAATGAAAAAAGTAAAATGGAATCGACCACTAAGATAAGGAAGTACATAATCTAAAGAAGAACAGATAACACTTTTTATGTAAGTACAAAAAGAAAACAGAAACTATATGCATAATATTATCTGCATAGTAGGTATGTAGAAATATTATATTGACTGAAACAAATACGGTTTCATTGTGCCATTAAGTGGATTCAAAATCATATGAGTGTTTCAGGTAAGAAAGCATCACAATCTTAAGAAAAAAAAGAGGAGTTTTGGGATAATATATTTATTGATACTTGACATTTTCTGCAGAGGTATTGTGAAATACTTAATATCAAATGAAGAAAAACTTAAAATATTGTCTATTTCACAAAATATATATAATATATGGGAATACTTTGGGTATTGCTATATATTATATATCTCGGGTGTTTGGTCAAAAAAGGCTTAAGTCAGCAAATCTGAATTTTAAAAGGGGAATTTCTGAAGGTTTCAAAAATTCCTGCAAATCAGGTAAAACACATTTATGCTACTTAAAATCTCAATAAAAGTATTAAATTTAAACAAAGTAAAATATTCCAACAATCAGTTACTTATGGTAAAAATATACATATAAATGCACTTGTCCTTTGGATCATAAGACTTATTCTAACTTAAGCCCTTTTGCCCAAACACCAGAGATATATTTTGTCAAATAGATAATACTTCAAAAACATACCTTTTTCTTATTTTTTTAATATGCATTGTATAATTATGTGAATTAATGGTAATAACTTCTTGTAATTAAAAGACTAGTTTTTCTTACATCACTACTATTGCATCACTGAAATCCACTGATTTCATCTCTTTTTAGGAGAGCAATCATGTCAAGTGTTGAAAATTATATATTTTTTTTAAACCAAAGCCTCATATCACCCATGATTGAGATTGGGCCTATTTACATCACTATTGTAATGTTAGTGTGATATAGTGTGCATCCTGAATTTGGAGGATGTTAATATGTATTAAGTTGAAACAGAAATTAAGTTTTGGTATATTTCCAATGTATACTTTTTAACTAACAGTTAAAATTGTTGACATACCGCGGAGTTGTGGCAACATCTATTGTTAGTTTTTTATGAAAAATAAGTTACTGTATTCACACATGAAAATATGCTCAGCGCTGTGCTGAATGATGATTGACACTATTACTTAGTTTTACTTCTTTTTACATTTTTCTGTGAAATTAAATAATTTTTATGCCGGATGTATTGCCAGAATACCCATGATTTTTTAATACAACATGAAATTTAAAATGTTCAATTCATTTAATTCTATAATGTATACTTCTGTAATAATGTTTTTAATGTAAATAATTGCTTTTTTTTTTTTTTTTTTTTTCAAATAAAAATTATGTAATCGTTAACTTTTTCTTATAACCCCATATATCAAACTTACCTTGACTGAATGAGGAGAGAGGATCACAATTTGCTCACAAACAGTCTTTGACGTTGGAACATTTTCCTTCGGATAATCTCAAAGGGGAGGATCGATTCGGTTCTGTATTGCACTCATGCAAGGAGGTACACTACCCGTTCACTCTTCAACTGTTTTAAGAGTCTACATATGCATAAAACCTCATATGTAGACAGACTTAAAGTGGTTGGAGTTACTCCCGGACTATTGATTATAAAGTTTCGTGAAAATTTGTTCAGTAGGAGCGGAGTGAGAGAGGGGGGGACACAGCAGACAGCTTTTTTTGTAAATAAAATGAAACTTTTGAAGACATTAAAATAACATTTATTTGTGATAAATAGAAATAATACATCTAACAGTATATTATGATGTTGAATAGACAAATATACAAGAATTAGTCTCGTCTGAGAAACTTAATTAATAAAAAATTCTGATTCCAAATCAATGACAGCAAAGCATCTCAAACTGACGTGTTGCCATCAACGATCGACATCTCCGAACACTATATCAAGCGTACCTGCAATAAGTAAATGTTGATATACTTATACTAAAATTGTCTTATAAATAAAATTTCAAGGCTATGTGGTATTTCAAGATGTTGAGCAGGGTCAACTTATAAAATGAACAAAATTGTTTTGAATTTCATGAAATTTCGCATGTAACATTCTCATAAGCCCAATTCAATCATATGTAATCTGAACGTGAGGAGGGGCAATTGGGTAACCTGCTAGGTTGTAATACATATGGAGTGAAAGTCTCACCAAGAACAGCAACAAGATCCGCCAAATACTGTCCTCTGGTCATTATATGGATGGCATGAAGATTCATGAAGCCAGGGGTTCGGAGTTTGACCCGATAGGGGCGGCAGGTCCCATCAGACACCATGTAGACACCTAGCTCACCTGCGGACACAACTCTCTCGAACATTTGCATCGAACCCATGGCAAAAGTGGCATGAAGTTGAATGTTGGCATACAGAGGTAGCGTACAAGTCTGAATAATGTATTTCTTTAGTGCGACTTTTCCCGATTGTGGAACAATAACGCTATTTGACCTATGGATTTCTTTAATATTCTCGAATTCATTTTGTCCAAGATGGAAAATCTACTAGACCTAAATTGATGTGCATACAATTTTACAGGAATTTGTTTCCCTTCACGTTCTTCTAAAATCAATGGTTTATCAGCTATTCGCTGAGACTACTGTAGGACTTTGGGATCGAGACATTTTGCAGCCACGAACGGTAAGGTTTCTGGGCTATTTGCTCACATAATATTACTGATAAAAGATCATATGACCAAAACTTATAGAATTAATTAATTAATTTCATATCGTATGAGACTACTAGTATAGCTTTACAAGTTACAATTCGCGAGTTCTAAAAAAAATCTATTAGCATTCATTTTTACAGGAGTCGAACTTAAATCCCAGTCTCTTACAGCATTAGTAAACACTTGACATTTGTGAGTCATCGCCATATCTCCATAAAACTTTTAAAAAGACAAACCTTTTGGAGCCTCTACTGCAGTGTAAGTTGATCCCGGCGGGACAGAGTATCCTTGGGAAAATAATTTAAAATGATGAATCAGCGCTTCCATTGAACTCTAGAAAATATAAATTTATCAATTATTTAAATTATAGAAAATATCTAAATTTGTATAATTTTCAACTATATGCATGTTTTTAGGCAGGTGTGACGTCAGATAAGACTTTCTGAGGTCACCAGCCGGCATGGGTGAGTGTACAATAGAAAAACTTCAGTAAACAATTTAAATAATCCCATCCTGAGAACCCATAGAACATACTATTATAGTTTTGTCTGTGCAAGTAGATTTATTGTTCAGAAATCTCATTGTTTCAGCTGTTCATTCAGACCACACAGTGCGACGTGACATCATTAAATCCCGAATAATCGTCAAAATGTCGCGACAAGACTACTCTTTAAGGAACTGTGTTTGCGAATCCACCTCAGGTCGAGTCACCAGGAGAGGGGTGACTAGTGCACTCCTAGAAGACGTACTATTTTGGTTTTACGATATTCTTGAGTTCCAGAACTATTTTTTGGTTGAAGGTAGCTTAGTAGTTAACGTGTAACTTAGATTGTAGGTTCAAAGTAATCCCGGGAAATGCACGGTTGCCTGCTGATTATATATATAAATATATGGAGAGGGCGCCGGTAGCTCAGTGGTATGCGTGCTTGTCTTCTGAGCTCAAGAACGTGGGTTCGAAGCCCAACCGAGGCCCTTAGTTTATTTTATCTGGGAGGTAACCCTAAGCGATGGTCCCGAGCATGTACGATGTCAGGTACTCGTTAAAGACCCCTACCCTAGGTGAATAAAAATTTAGTGTAGGCAAAATTTAGGACTCCCACAGTAGAGTCGGGCTCATGTCCACCAGAGTGACGAAAGAGCGCTCTGGTAGTAGGCGATATGACCTCGTAGTTAAAACCCGGGCATGAGTCATAAAACCTAACCTAACCTATAAATATATGGAATGAAGAAACATTATATATCCGAGTCTGTGCGATGTTAGATACTCGTTAGAGACTTCGCCCCACCTTTCATAACTAAATCTGGGTAGACAAATTTTAGGACTCCCACTTTAAAGACGGGTCATGCCCACCAGAGTGACCAAATAGCGCTCTGGTCGTAGGTGATGTCATCTTGTAGTTTAAGCCCGGACATGAGCCCCACAAACAAATATATTATGTACCTTCATCTCGGCTCTGGAAGGTGAAGCAATTTTTGCGTCGTCAATTTTGATTTCTCCAGTTGGCATCTGGTTGAGAAGCTGTTCTATGATCCTAAGCGACTGTCTCATTTCTTCCATCCGAAGCAGGTATCTATTTCAGCGATAAAACGTTACACATTAGTGTAGAATTAATGCAGAATGTTGCTTTTTAATGTTAGATATTTTAGCATATAATGAATGTTAGATTAAAAGACCAAACTTCGACTTAGCCAGAAATTCTTGTTCATATCCCCAAACAAATATTTTAAAGGAAAACTGTCAATATCAAACAATCGAAGTGAGCCGTTACAAATTATAAAAAATTTATATTCACTAAAAAAAATAAAGTGATCCAAACTATCCCAAGTTCCTCCACATCTAAAGAAGCTTAAAGGCTAAGAAAATAAATACAATTCACAAATGAAGAGCTTATTTCTTATTTTTTTCTCAAAGCTTATCTTGTCCAATTTCTACTAAATCGGTGGCTGTATAGTCATCGGCTGTTTCCTTGGTTCCCGCTTATTTTTTGTCTTTGAAAATATGCCGAAAATCTTAAATACATGAATTTGTTGAAAAGTAGAAATTGTTTCCAATTCCTCTTTTCTCCATGCCCAAAATGGCGGACATTCCAAAGTCAACCATTTGAAAGCAGAACGTCTCTTGTCCTTTTTGCATAAACTGGGAGGTCCTCCATGTACGTTTCGAATTTACAAAAAAAAAAAAAAAATACAAAATTCGTCCAATAAAATTCCCTTGTTTTAAACCTAAATATCTCTGGTCCATTTGTTTGATTTTCAAAATATTCCTTTTCCAACTAATTTCTAAAGAACGAAGTTTAGAAAGCTCTTGTTAGCTTATTTATTTGTCATTACCACAGGAACAAGAGACCTTTTGGAAATAGACTTTCCAATTACTAACAACCTATAAATTTGAAAACTTGATATCAAAACCAGTAAACTAGAACAAATATAATTCATCTGAAGATTACATCATTGAACATGTAGAAGCCAAAAATGTTATTTTCATAAGGATGAGTATCCGTTGTACTGACTTACCTGTCGTAGTTATCTCCGTGTGTTCCAACAGGCACATCAAAGTCCACCATATCATAAGCATCATAAGGCTGAGTTTTTCTCAAGTCCCATTTTATCCCAGAGCCTCGGAGCATCACACCCCTAAGTTCCAACATAAATAATAAAAAAATGAACATTCATTGCTACTCATAAAATAAATTTTTCAAATGTAACATGTAATTAAGTTTATATTAAAAATGTAACAAAAAATGGAAATGTTCATTACTTTTATTGTCATACACTACTTTAGTCCAAATCATCCAACGTAGTTCAAACTTGATATGTGAATGTAGTGCGATAGCTCAACCTCAAGTTGATGAAAAATACGAGGGAAATATGATCAAAGTTTCGATGCACCAAAAATTAGATATTTTTCCAAAAATACAAGTGGTATATTAAATGAAATGTACTAAATCCTTCAATATGAATAAGGTGTTTAGTTTTTCAAAATAGCACAAATGGTCTAAAACGCATGGTTTTTCGCCTACAGACATGAAATTTAGGCGTGAGAACATAGTAAGGTAACCCAAGGACATGAATAATCATGAGCTGAAAATATGAGCAAAAAGGTGGTACACTTCAAAAATAATAAATACAAATATTTATCAAATTGATATTGGAGCCATCAACATTAACCTCGGTTCAGTTGTCAGAAATTTCCAAAATGGGTAATATTCTAGCTGGGAAGCCGACTGTTACCAATGAACAATAATCACCTGTATTCTAAATTCGTTGGTTTTTTTTCTTTATTTGTACACAAAACATTTTCAAAAAACGTCTTAAACGTCGTTTCTATCATTTAGAGGTTCGGACTCACCTAATTTAATTACAGAAACCCCATTGTAATATAGAAAATACTAATGCCATCGTATAGTTAGTTATGATTCATGCCCGGGCATTAACTACGAGGTCATATCTCTTACTATTAGAGCGCTCTTTCGTCACTCCGGTGGACATGAGTCCGACTCTACTAAGGCAGTCCTAAATTTTGCCTACCCTACATTTTTATTTACTTTGGATAGGGGTCTTTAACGAGTACCTGACATCATACAGGCTCAGAATCATCGCTTAGAGTTCCATCCGAAGGACGACATGCTCAAGTTTATTTTACCTTCTATATAAAATAAACTAAGGGTCTCGGCCGGGTTTCGAACCGGCGATCTCAGTAAGCAAGCATGCATACCACTACCTACCGGCGCTCTCTAAAAATGATCATCTGCCATCGTATATGTTGAATACCTATATATATCCTCTATCAGTGTACAAAAATAAATCAAATAAATCAGAGATGATGAGGCCCAACAAACAAACGGGTCGATTTGACGAGGAATTGTCGAAATAATTATCAGTAGAAAAAAAACACAACATTAAAAAAAAATGCTTGATAAATTTAATTATTTAAATATGCTTGATAAAATTAATATTATAAAAGTGGTCGGTGAATCGCAGGCTATGTACTTCCCCCACATGAATTAATCAATTACGTTTTCGCTCTCCCTCCAAAACTCTATATTTGATTTACTTAGTGGCCTATGAATCCTTTTACTAAATTTTGTATAGATACATTCGTTACGGAATTTAAGTCGAGCTCCCCTTCTCTGATCCCCCTCTTCCCTTCAACCGATTTCGCGGAAAATTAATAGATGTCATCCTTATGGGGGTTTGAATTTAAATATAAAATTTTGTGTCGATATATTCATTAATTATACTGTTCCCAGACAGTCAGATATTGTTTTTCATGTTTGAAATCAGGTGGTTGGAAAACCTGAAATTGCGCTAAAACTCAGCATCGAACTTCGTATGGGGAAGTGAAAAATAATTAAACTAAAATAATAAAAATTTTAAAATAATAATAATAATAATGTAGAGTACAAAACACTTCTTTCCTGAGCGATGTATGATCCAAAAAAATAAATAAATAACAATGAATCATTAGTTTTATGGTAAGACTTCTTACGATAATCCGCAGTTAAGAGCATCCTCAGCAGATATGACTCCAACCCCAATCATTCTCTCCTTAAAGATTCTGTTCTCGGTCCAAACATCTTCCACTTCATCAAGTCGATGGGAGAACGTGCTAATGAAACAGTACATGTCATCCAGAAGGCCAAGGGGGATGTCCTAATAGGGTTAAAGGGCTGTTAGATTGGTCAAAGATAGACGGACAGAAAAATATATGTACTTATCTACCCCATACACAACTATAAATATGATTGTAAATACAGAGTAAGTCGAAAATAATAGCGGCGTGGCGTTAATATTACTGTTCCTTTTGGAACCACATACGACCAACTTTAGTCTAGAAATGCTGCATTAAAAAAACAAATATTGTGTTAAAACAAACTAATATTTTGTTTTTGGTTTTAATTTTTATAAATTCGAAATGGAACTATTGCAAAAGATATATCTCCTTCTCCTCCAACAAGAAATTATAATTTTTAGTGTAATACTATTTTACTTGACGTTTTATTTATTTGTTTAACATTAAAATTCAGTGTTATTCTTTTATTTATTTATTTACATATTAACAACGGCATAACATTTTCCATTAGCAATTACGATAAGTTGTGCAGTGTCAAGTGCGTGGCTGTACTGCTGAGGTACCTGATCGAAGAGGAGTTCAGGCTAGTCCTGGAGCAGGTCCTTCTGTCATATCCGCTTAAGGCGTCGAAGTGAATTTGTGGTTAATTGTTGAATAAGTGGATTGGCGTGATAATGGAGTTTGTCATAAAAATTCTGATATCGTGTTGGTACAAATGGGATGTTAAGGTCCATTATGCAATGTGTGATTGGAAACGTAAAACGGCACATCGGCAATGTGACGTAGTATAATGGACTGTATTGGCTGAAGGCGTTGTATATTTCATTTTTTGGTTAATCCCCATATCTCGATGCCTTAAGATGGGTTTTGTTGTGGGGTTGTATATGTGAAGTTTGTTATCAGGAGAAAATGCCGATCATCGTCCGATTTTCATTCGTCCAAATCGTCTTTTGAGGTCTGTGCGTTTCAGTCTGATGTGGGTTGTCTAATTGTCAATCTTATGTTCTAATTTAGTGAGAATATTTTTTAAAGTATTCAGTTTTGTATTTTCTCTTATTTTTGAATAATCATGGTTTCGTAGTGAAAAACATTGATAAATTGAAATAAACTAGTTTTTCCTAGATTTATAAAAAAATAATAATTGATATTGTCTTTAATTTTTACTCGAAGTTTTTTATTTTTTCATTCTAACTTGATTTGTGAGAAGATTATTTTATATATTTCTCCCTTCACTACATAGATTATTGGGTGGGAGGGTGTGGACACCTAGGGACCTAAGCATCTAATGATCTTATCCCTTCCCAGTAAGCTCTGCAGTGGAAGTCCTAAATGTTGTCAACTCTCATTCAATTAGGATAAGGGTCTTTAACAAATACTTGACATCGCACAAGCTCGAGGCAGTCTTTAAACATCCTTCGAAGGACGGCATGCTCAAGGTTTCGTTTCCTCCCAGCTGAAGAAAACCTAGAAAAGGCCAAACCGCCATCTTGAGACAATAGTACCTCTCTACTACCTTCGTCCTTTACTAAAAAGAGCTTCTGAAATGGATTTATAAAATGTCGGCTAAACTTGTATTTCATCCGATCACTGGAACGATGAGAGTACATAAAGATGTTTTCAACAAATGATAAAGTAATTTTATAAATGCATATAAAAACCGGATTGAGTTAGAACCTGAGCCACGCCCCCGACTCTAATATAGGCCGCGTGCATTCTGGCACCAGAAGCCCTTTCATAAAATTCAAACATTTTTTCTCTTTCTTCGAAGAGCCAAAAGAATGGAGATATGGCGCCAATGTCGAGCCCCTGTCCTCCCACACCTAGACAATGGTGCATCAGTCGGGTCAACTCGCAGAACAGGGCTGCAACAGTACAAAGACAACAAATTTAATATGTAGAAGGTTGACTAATTTATTATTTCATTTGTAGGCTGTTAAAATGAACTGTGTGTGGCTAAATAAATCTTGCTAAGTATGTACACAAAGTAAGTTTAAGGAAACTTCTAAAATTTATGAATTTCAATTTCTTTTTTTCATAAGTCTTCATTTCAGTGTTATATTTCAATAAAAATATGCCTTGCATATATTCAAAAAAAAATATGGGGCAATAGGGATAAAGTTAAAGATATTGAAGAGTTGCTGAATTTTTAAACTTTTTTATATTATTTTTGAAGGGAAAAAGTACAAGATAGGTTTAAATAGGCAAAATAGGTTTAAATAGCAAACTAATTATATACTCGTATTTTAAGTAAATATAAGAAACGTATACAAAAACAAATTTCAGTTAACTTTTTTTTCATCATTTTGAAATAATTTTTTAAAACATGGAATTAAATAACTAAAAAAACTTTCATTGTAATTATCAGATATAGTTATTATAAGATCAATCGAGTGAATCAAATATCTAACGTCAGAAGATACAGGAACCTTATAATATTTGTAATAAGAATATCAGATTTTATGGAGTACTTTGTTGTAAGTTAAAAAAAAGTTTAATTACATTAAAAATAATGAGCACTAATTCCTTACTTCTGATATACTTAGCTCTAGGTGGTACTTCAATGTTTAGAAGTTTTTCAACAGCCAAAGCAAAGCAGAGTTCATAGACCATGGGGGAGACATAGTCGAGCCGGTCCATATAGGGCAAACCTTGATTGTACGTTTTGTATTCCATCAGTTTCTCGGTGCCTCTGTGCAGAAGACCGATGTGAGGATCTGACCGGACCACTACCTAACAACATTCAAAAAATGTTGAGGACCATCTCATGAATTTACAAGACAATTAATAACACCCTAAAAGCAGGATAGGCGCAAGGAAACTTGGCACCCTAGGCGAAAAAAGCATATTTCCGCCCACTCCCACCATCCAGTGTTGGGTAACGTTTTTATTTAATTAATAAAACTATTATTTCATTCAAGGATGAATAACACATGTATTCATTATTTAATTAATTAAAATACTTATTATTATTCAAATGAAACTTTTTATACATTCAATAGAACAATTTTTTTTACGTTGAATATGTTATTTCCCATAACCTTATTTAAGCACTAACCAGATCCCGAGCTTCCTCGACAAACATAGACGGGTGATGTTGCACAAACGCAAGGTGCACCTGACACAATACAGAGCAATAAAAAAATAAATAGAAACAAAAAATTTATATTAATTTTTTTTACATAAAATGAAAATTAAATATTAAACCGATAGCAGATCATCTGCTCCGTTGGAGCATGTTTGTCAAGATTGAACTCTAGAGCCGACTCCTTCAACAGCAAGCTGTAGTATCGAAGTTCACTTTTTACTGCCTAATCTTCTGCAAAATGATTTCTTAATAATTTGTTGACATCCTGAATCTTTTCCCGTTTGACTTCAGAACTTCATCTGGTACCTCATTAGAACTGATCCAAATCAGCCTCTCACCTCTTTTGACTATTGATTTAAAAAAACCTGTTTCATTTTATAATTAATCCCAGCCTTTACAAGAATAATGTTATTTATTTTTATTAAAAAAAAATGTTTTCCCGTTGCAAATGGGAAATTTTACAAATTCTCTGAGAGCTGATTTAAAGCCTATTATCGGTACGTCGGCCCCCAGCTTTTCCACAGTTAGCAATAACGTACATCTACTGAAGTTAATCTACCTCTCAGCTCGTTCCTTTTCTAATTTCCGTGATTTTTTGTCTTCTTCTTTTTCCCCCAATTAAGATACAACATAGAATTATATTCATGATTAGTTTTGCTCACACGAATGAACAACTATTTTTGCATATGACTAAAAAGTGAAAGGTTTCATAAATTGGTGAAGCCATTGAGGTAGTAATATGGAAGGATAAGGTTGTGAAAAAAAAATGGTTGAAATGATTTATGTTAAAAAAAATTTAGGTATATACTGATTCAGTTAAAAATTACGATTTTCAAAATTTTGGATAGTTTTGATTTTCATAGAATCATATGCAAGAACATGTAAAATAATAAAAATATTTATATCTGCTTCATACTTTTTTTTTTTTTTTTTGGCCTTATGTACGATACATATTAGTCATGTCACTGTGTTATCTAATTATTTACGACATCCATGGTCCCGGGAGGGAGTTCTATCTATGAAATAAAACTAACTCCCGGACGGGATTCCAACCCGCAGTGAAGAAGACCAGACCATTCGACCAGATTCTACGCTTTAGCCACCATGGTCCCGTGATTCATACTTATAAATAAAAATATAATTTAAACTTAAATTAAAAAAAAAAAAAAGTCTGCCGCAGTGTCGCCCTCAAATTTTACCTCCCTAAAACTACAAACTTTGTAAAAAATGTAATTAAGCCTGATTTCCCAAACGAAATAGGTCAGAAGGTAGGAAATGCTAATCAATCCATTTGTAAGGGATGTTACATTTTCACTCTAAACATTTCATATTTAACGTACAAAAGTAGATACGAACCTCTCCGTCCAGCTCAACTATAAGTCTAAGTACTCCATGAGCTGAAGGATGCTGAGGCCCCACATTAATAATCATATTTCTGATGCATCTTTCTATTGGGGGTGCACCATCGGACCAATATTTAGGTACATTTTTCAAATCTCCATATATGACATCTCCATGAACCTCCTTCATAAAATCATTGTCCGGATACCATGTGCTAGATCTTCTGCTTCTGAAAAAAATATGATTCGAACTCATATAAATGGTTATGATTTGTTTTAAAAAATAGCTTTTGAGAGGGGGTGGGAAAGCATTCTTAAAGAGTACAGAAAACAAAACGGAAATTATTCTGCATAAACAAGCCAATCGCCAAGGGTTGACATCCAAAAAATAGTCAGAGGAAACGAATTATTTCAATCTACAGATTTGAATTCCCAAACAAGAAAGTCATTTTCATTCCAATGAGCCCTCAACCAAAGAAGATAGATGCCTTTAGATTTAAACCTTTGCTCAGTATACATAATGACAGAAATTTGTATAAATGTTGAATTCAAGTTTTTTTTTTTTTTTTTTTTTTTTTTTCTTTTGGCTTTATGTACGTATTCAAGTTAAACCTACACTTTTTAATAGCTTCGACAGCTTCTAATTGTGTCTAATAATTACAAAATGATAGGAATTTATGTGGTATGGGTTCTGGGTCCTTTGAAACTGACCCCCAATTTTTAGAGTTGGCCCAGTTTCTTGAAGAATAAAAAATTTTACATTAATATTTTACTAATTTAAAAACCTTCACATATTTCTAGAAAAAGTTTCTTAAAATTTGGTATGTTGTATTTTTTTAAATTTACTTACAGGTTAAATCGACACATTACATTTTTCCAAACATAAGATTCATAGATCATTAAAACATTTTTTGACATCCTACAAAATAACATAATAGAAATCATAAACAAATTCACTCTTTTGTGGATAAATTTCAGATATAAATGTTAATACCAATTGAATCAGCTGAAAGAACGAATTCGTATTAACAATATTTATTAGTAAATAGAAATGTATTAAAATAATGTTTTTTAAATTGTATAAAATTGTCTCTTTATAGTTTAATTTTATTGTTGTTGGAGCAATGGCTACACTGCGTTGTCTCGATAACAGATGGACACGTGACCTAGTCACCCCCAGTCTTAGCCGTCCAGATTTGTCGGTCAGTGGGACCTGTGATAACGAGGAGAATTGTCATTATTTTGTTTAATTAATTTTAAAATGGCTCCTACAGCTGCTGCTACAGCCCCTAAACCCCACCCGATTGATGATATAGGTGACCGATTGAAAGCGGTACTTTTAGGCCCTCCAGGGTCAGGAAAGGGAACTCAAGTAATTATCTGTTTCCATTTAGTTTATTCCTTTTTCGTTAGTTTGTTAGAAAATGCTCAGTGGACTTCACTCATGTTTTAATTCAATTTATTTTCCTATGTATTATCAAATATGTGTTCTTTATTTAATAGGCAACGCGGCTTAAAGAACGTTTTTGCTTATGTCATCTCTCCACTGGTGATATGTTACGAGCTGAAGTAGCTTCAGGTTCAAACCTCGGACAGAAAATTAAAAAAACTATCGACGAAGGTAAGTTTTAAATTTGTCTTTGATCGTGATATGGCTTTACTTTCCAGGGGCAAGAGTGATTTAAATGTTGCTGTGAATGAGAGCATACTGTTGCAAGTTAGCATTGTAGAATGGTATACTCATAGAAGTTGTACTACGCGATAGGTACGAGTATAATTCAATTCTATGTGTGCAAATAATTGATATTGGCAAATGTTTGTTTTAGGTAAACTCGTGAGTGACGAATTAGTAGTTGACCTTATTGATAGTCAACTTGATAAACCTGAATGCGAAAAAGGTTTTCTTCTCGACGGATTTCCAAGGACAGTTGTTCAGGCGGAAAAGGTAGTTTTTTAAAAATTTTGTAGTGGAGAAAGTCAGAGTTTTACTTTTATTATTTACAATAATTCACTGTACGATACTCCGGAAGAAAATATTTACTAATAAAAATTAAGTTTTATGAATTTGTTAAATGTGTATTATTGTATCATGTATCATAATAACACTGCATGACATATTCTGTACCTTGATGCAAATCGAATTCTGCCTTTGTATTTTTTGTTGACATGTATCCATGAAAATGGTGCGATTATTTTTAAATGTTATATTAGTTAACTCAATACTTGGTGAGTAATGTTGCATTGTGGCAATTGTTTGAATACATTTTTATGGGATCTTTCAGGCAAAACGCTCTAGTTTCACTAAAAAATAATTAAATTCTTTTTTTTTATTAAAAACAACTAATAAATATTGACCTAATGACAAAGCTTTATGAACATCACTAAAAATAATTTTATTTATATTGGTAGTTTAGTTTGTTTATGTGATTTTTAGTTGAACGATCCTTGGACTATTGTAGTGTAAGGTTATAGGACTGTTTTCAGATTTCTATGTTGGGGATGGGCTAATATGGGAGCGCTGATAGCATGCCTAGCCTACTCCGTCCTTCGGATGGCCTCGAGGCTATCCGATGCCAGGTCCTCGTTAAAGACGCCTCCCTAGGTTAGGTAACTAAACTGGGTAGGCAACATTTAGGACACCGAAATATAGCTAACAGTGAAGGGATAAGAGCATTGGATGCTTAGGTCCTTAGGTGTACATACCAGCTCGCAGTATATGGGTTAGTATACTGTTTCGTTGCCCCGTTTTGATTTATTTAGGTACTTCTTACAATGGGTTTTAATAGTAAAATGTAGGGAATATTAATAACATATAGCATCTACAACGTAACACGTTTATATCAGTTGGAAGGATATTCTTCCGACTGCGTTCGAAAGAAAAAAAAAGTTGTACGACTAGTATTTTTAGCATCTATAATACTTGGTGTCAGCAGAGCGACAGCACTTATGTGAACAATTTGCTATTTTATTAATATACAGTGACTCACAAGCTAGAGGTAGTGATTATCACACCTGATGTTTCAGCATATCCAGAGCTATCAAATGTATTTTTTATTTCTGATTCCATTCAAGGTTGTTATACTTGAGGCGAAACAATTTGATTTTCTTTAAAACTTGATAGAGGTTAACAAGACATTTTCCTAGTTGGTTCAATTTGTGAGTTGACAAAAGTATAAATAAAGGTTCCCACCCTATTGGCCCAAAAATAGACTAATGAGAAAGTGTTAGCAGCTTCTTGAACGGCCTCTACTATGAATGCCTCAACTAAAATCTCAGGAGCCAATCAAAAAGAGCCGCTACTAGTGTGAACTTTCTCACATCCAATGTACAAGTCTTGTCGTTTTCGATTGAAATTAAATTGCTGCGTAAATATGCGAAATTCGTTATTAATATTTATTCTCTATTTACACATAATTTTAAAGAAAATTAAAGTTATTGTGTCTCATGCCCGGGCTTTAACTGTGAGGTCATATCGCCTACTACCGGAGCGTTCTTTCGTCACTCTACTGGGAGGATTGTCCATTTTTTCTGTCTAGGATAGGGGAAATCGCACAAGCTCGGGACCATTGCTTAACGTCTCATCCGAAGGACGACGTGCTCAATATTTAAGAAAATTATATTTTTCTCTTCACATTAGTTGAACCTAAGTCTAAACCTGAGGGGAATCGGAAACTTACTAGAGGTGGCCTGTTCACAGTTGTCTCCTACTTGATCGATGTATGTCACTGTAGGTCACTGAAGGACTTCATATATATTTGAAAATTTGTTCAGATTCATCCAATTTACAATCAAATGTTTTTTTTTTTCTAGTTGGACGAGTTGTTGGAGAAGAGACATACCACCCTGAACGCTTGCATAGAGTTCAGTATAGATGACAGTTTACTAGTTCGGCGGATCACTGGCCGGCTGGTCCATCCCTCTTCAGGTCGCTCCTACCATGAACAGTTTCAACCCCCTATACTACCTATGATTGACGATGTAATAATTTGAA
Source organism: Aradus depressus (assembly GCA_963662175.1). Classification (NCBI taxonomy): domain Eukaryota; kingdom Metazoa; phylum Arthropoda; class Insecta; order Hemiptera; family Aradidae; genus Aradus; species Aradus depressus. The sequence goes on from OY759215.1 coordinate 32,402,428, forward strand.
AGTATTTTTAGTTGTTTACTCACCTATTTCTTAAATCGAATGGTACAGAATTATTACGAATTTTTCCCTTATTACAATTTTTTTTTCAAACTTTGCAGAAGAGAAGTTCTTGTAAAAATGAAGGTCAAGTTCGTTAAACAGAAAAATCGGACTACGAAAAAGGAAGGAAATGGGCGCGAAAATAAAAATATAATATAATTTTGCGCTACGTCTCGAATTTTTAATTTTTGGCTAGAAATGAATTACATTGGGTTTTCTTTAATTCGTCAATGTTTATCATAAGTGGAGATATGACATTCATAATAAATGGCCGAATTCTCCTTAACGCTTATTCTAATGTTTTTCAATCTTTGGAAAAAAAGAAAATCAAGTTCTTTAATCAGAGAAATTGGATCAAGGGAGTTAGGAGAAATTGGGGACTGGGATTTAAAAAAAAACGCTTGAATTTATTTTCCTTGATTTGAGCTATGAAACGTTCGTCTTTCATTAAAATCCGATATACATTAAAATCTCGATATAACGTTTTCCTCTGGACCCTTCATAAAAAACGTTTTATCAAATCAAAAGGGGGAGGGTCAGTAAAGAAAGCTACGAAATGCAATAACAATGTAATTTATTGTCACTATTTATACATATGTATACGTAGTCGTCTGTAACTACAAATATGTGCATACATATGTAGTAATAAATGTATAAATTTTGTTGAACGTAATAAAATACATTTAAGATTATTATTAAATTGTATTAATTAAAATATGTAATCATTCAAAATCTAAAAAGACTAGACAGTGACGAGACGTACGTAATTGGAGAATTAAACAAAATAAACTAACTATTTTAATCAAATTATGTTAGTTTAATTATTTTTTAATAATCTGAAGTATATATATATATATATTTTTTTTTTATTGAGAGTTCTTTTTCAATCTCGGAAAAATGAGGAAAGAGATCACGCTTACTCGTGTGTGAAGAAATACTAGATTTCTTTCCCTAGTCGGAGCGCGGGGAGTACTTGTTAATAAATTATGGAAGTAAAAAACGTATCAAATGTAAAAACGTGTTCACACTCAAGAAAAGTTGACGTTATATAGCATATACAAAAGTCATATCCAGCAACATTATATCAGATACGAATTAAATGTTTTTATGTCTTATTTAGACGGGACCTCTAGAAAAATAAGTAATATCGAGAAAAACGTTCTTTTTTATGTACGATATATATATATATATATATATACTTATAATAGATAATAAATATATATTTATAATATAGAAGCCGCCTTCTGTTAATTATTAAATACTGACTGATTTGTATTTAACCAATATTACTTTCCCATGAGAAAAAAAGTTATGATTACCTATCATGGAGAGAACTGGGTTACAGAATTGAGTTTTTCTTATCTTTTCTTGATGTGATGACATATGAAAAATCACAGTTCATCATCCCAGCTCTGTGTATTTCAAATATTCGGAACGGAACAATCTAAGGTTGTGGATGAAGTGTTCTAAACGAAGTATTTTAATGTTTAAAAAAAAAATAGTTTCTATTATATTTTATGGGAAATTCTGTTAAAAAGCAATATATGTATATTTTATGGTTTCTTAACAATAATAGATGAAACAACAGAAGAAAAAAATTAGAATGTGACGAAAATCAATTGAAACATCAAAACATTCCACGAAATTTAAAAAAAAAAAAAAATGTTTGGGACCTAGTACTTGATAAAATAAATAAATACAGAAATAATTCAAGAAATGCTATGAAAAAAGGTTAAATTAAAAATTTTAAAAAACCAAACAAAGAAAAAGTCCGGTCTCTGGAGTTTTAAATAAAAGTTAATTTAAAAAAAAATGTTTGTTCATTCATTTTTTTTTACTGAAACCTTGGTCGGGAGGGCTTTTTTCGGGGGGCCCCTGCCCCCTGGGTTTGAAAGGTTTAGGGGGGAGGCTTGGCCTTATAAACATTTGAGCTTAAACTCTAAATTTCTAGCTGTAGTAGAGGCCGAGATCCCTACACAGGCTCTGATGAAACCTGAAAATCTTGGAAACGATATACCCGACCAAACATACGAGTAGCTAAGAACCATCTCGCAAATACCAGCTGTTGAAACAAAAAAAACGCTTTGAAATCGGTTCAGCCGTTTTGGAACTACGATTCCACAGATAGAAGCTTCAAAGTTATAACACGCCTCCTTTTGCGTCTGCAATAAAAAATAAAATAACGCAACGAAGTGCATGGAGTATTTTTCAATTATGAATGAAGAATATAAGGTACATGTTGTCATAAGTTCTTGTTTTAATGATGTGTTTCTCTACATATTTTAATCGTTGAAATGTGAATGTCTTCTAGCCAGAAGCCAGCACCTTATCTTTATTTTCTAAAAATTGTATAAATATTAGATAACATCTTATTAACGTAACATCCACATGACAAAATTACCGGTAATTTGATAGTGGATGCGGTGCTATTGGAAGTAAGGAAATTTTATTCTCTCCTTCAACAGTTTTCGTTGATCCGGGTCACTTTATGAAGACGCCTAGTACATATTTCAGTTACAATATACTCGATTATCTTATTGGTAGATGAAGGATAAGGTTGATGAACCACAAGGTTCAAGGTTGAGCCTACAGAATGATAAGTATATTAGTCTGATATCTGTCTCATTCCTTACTAGTCATTCTTTTTGACAATTTATATAAAGCAGAGCATCATAATGTGTAGTCTAGGCTCGGGACCATCGCTCAATGTCTCATCAGAAGGACGGCGTGCTCAAGGTTTTTTCTCTTCCCACATAAGGGCTTCGGCCGGGTTTCGAAACCACGATCTTGAGCCCAGTAGGCAAGCTTCCGATATTTTCATTTAAAAATTATGACTTAAAGGTTAAATGAATTATGACAATTCCAACCTTTGTTTGTAATTTAATAATAATATTTTCTGACGTACAAATGTCGATATTAAACTATCAATATTAAAGAATAAAAAGCTGAAATTTACGAAAACCTTTTTTTTTTATCCTATGTATATCTTCGGCATTTCAGCCATGGTGTCTTGCAATACAATAACGTCTTATATCTATCGTGGGACATGTTACCCTGGTCTTGGACAATGTTAAGCTGCGCAACGCAGGTCGGAAGGTGATCCCCGTCATTTCCCCATCGTTGTTTCTTGATAATTAGGAAAATAGTGTGTCAATGCGCTTTGCTTTAACTATCTTGTTAAATACGTCTTGAAACTTCTTACAGTGAAAAATTTAGAAAACTTACAAGGATATAATGGGGTTTTGTACCCATGTTATTCAAATTAATTGAGTCACACTAACTAATTTCTTGTGAACCTCTGTTACTCGAAAAAAATAATCTTAGTATCCCTAAATTTGCTTCTTCCTTCTGTCCGATGTTGGCTTCCATTGAAAAAACCCGTCTCAGTGTGTTTTTCCTAGTTTGAAATCAGAGGACACACAGATCATTTCTCTGAAGGACATTAAAATATTGAATTCATTAAGACTGATGTAAAAATACTCTACTTTATACATGTGTTCATTATTCAGAATTTGTTTTTTGTTGAGATGGATGTTAAAAAGAAGATATCATTTATTGTACTTCTCAATCCTCCCCTGGAATTATTTCCGACTACTCCAATTAATGTGCGTTATAAAAATGTTATTACTTACTTTTAATGTAAGTTCAGCGAAACTATTTCTACGATGAGTAGTAAAAATCACACTGACAGTTGTTCATCATATTACATTGAATGTCACTCATGACATAGTTCATGTATTTCAGTTGCAATCAGTCTTATCTCAATGACAGATAATTGAACGAAAAATGAGAATGTATGGATGGAGTTTCACTGCTGTCGTTGTAGTTATTTCCGTTGAACCATAACTAAGAAGTGAGATACGTTTATATATCTTATAAATTTTGTGGATCAATAGTTGAAATACGATTTGACTGGGTTCCTGCGCATATAAGGATAACTAGAAACGAGTTGCCAGATACTAAAACTAAATTTGCGAGGAGAGGAATCGCAGGTTCGGTTATTGAGACACTACTTCCCAACTTTGAAGAGTCGAGTGGAGTCTGGGTGAATCCTTCTTCTCCAGGCCTGGAGACTTCTGACGCTATTCAAGATGAATATAGCTAATTTGTCCTTTGCGGAGACAGACTAATGTCATGTTCGCGTGCACCATGTTTGAAGAAGACAGGAAAGTCCATGGACAATTGGACTGTTTTTCAGAGTTAAAAACAAGTTTCATTAGTATCTATACCGATCCAAAAAAAAAAAACGAATGAGCGGATAAGCTGATTCCTACTGAAATCTGTCACAAAGACATTAGTGATAATTTACATTTTTCGTATAATTATTTATTTTTAGTAATCACAGTTATAATTTCTATTAATCATTATGTGCATTTTATAGGTAACTGGTGAACCATTGATAAGAAGGTCAGACGATAACGAGAATTCTTTGAAGAAACGCTTAGAGTCTTATCACAAACAGACGAAACCCCTTGTCAATTATTACAGCTCTAGAGGTATGTGGTGGTTGTACTCATTATAGGTCGAATAAAAATTTGTGAGGAAACACGGATTTCGATGAGGTTAGATTATTATTGGTCCTCTGTTCTCCATTTTATTTTTAGATGAACCATTAATATATGATAACTATGTGAGCATAGCCTCGAAATACTGCGTTCAAAGATATGGATATATCAGATCTGCATAGACCAAAAAAAAAAAAAAAAAATGATACTTGGGAGTCGAAGTAGTTGAACACGTTCTCAATTATTTTTGTTTTATTAACTTCAAAACTCTTGGTTTCACCAAAACAAAATACCTACAAAAAAGAGATTATTTTATTTACATAGCTTCTGAATATATACTAAATTTTGTGTTGGTTCATTCATTACATCGACAGTTATTAGGGTATTTATTACCGATTTCGTTGACATTAATCATAATCATCCTTATGAGGTTTTGTATTTAAAAATAAAATTTCATATATATATATATATATATATATATATATCGGCAGTTTTTGGGATTTATGAGGCGAGCCTCCCTCTGATCTTCCTCTCTCTTACGGCTGATTCTAACGCTGAAATCTAACAGGTGTCGTCCTTACAGGGCTTTGAATTTACATATGAAATTTCGTGTCAATACATTCATTACAACGGCAGTTTTTAGAGTCTTCCCTAATCCCCCTTACCTTTGGACGATTTGGCTGAAACTCAGTAGGTGTCGTCCTTACAGAGGTCTGGAGACACATAAAATTTCGTATCCTACACATTCATTCTGTCGGGAGTTATGATCACAGAGAGACAACATATTCTTTTTTCACTTCGGAATCATGAGATCAGAAAACATAAAATTTCTTTGAAATCTGGAGTTTCTGACTGAATACATAACTTCCCCTCTCTTATAAAGAATTTGAATCTCTTCAGTATTCGTTTTGGGAACAAATGTGTGCTCGTAACTGAATGTATTCATGTTCGCATAACAGAAACTATTTTTATTTATTTTGAAGATGTTTAACGGTACAATACGCTCTACTTTCGCAAGATATACACAACACTTCTGGTAGGGGATCTCGTTGGTGGTGTGAAGCACTTCTGCCTTCAAAACGTAAATTCCCACCGGCATCCATATAAGTTAACATTTTATATTTCTTCCATCAACCTGTGGTTGTTTGGAACAGTATGGCAACTTCTAGATAGCCCATCGCTAATAATCATCGCAGTTAATGCGATAAAAAATTTTAAAAAATGAAAAGAACCCAAAATTGACCTACAAAACCTTCTAATGTGTGGGTATTGAAAGTAATATATTTTTCAATATTCCAGGTATTCATCAGAAGATCGACGCCTCTCTGCCGCCGAACCGCGTCTTCACCATGATTGAAAATATATTCTATAAATGTATGGCACAATCCAACAAATATAAATATAGCGATACCATCTAACATTTTATTATAGAAAAACAATAGCTCTTCATTGTTTTTTTATTTTATATGCTCGTTCAACTTTTTTTTTTCTTTTTCTTAATTTAATATAATTTTTATTTCTAGTATTGTTATTATTTTTTTTTTTTTTAGAAATGGTGGTATAAAGTAGGGTTGTTATTATAGTAAGGTAGCTGCAGAATTGGATCTGTGTAAAAAATTGTATTCTATTATATAATTGTAAAAATAATTATTTTAAAATCATAATAATAAGCATTCCATCGCTATAAATTATTGTGTTCAAAACATCTCTCTATATGACCGTCTCCCTCTCTCAATGAATAATTAAATTTATTTTTATATTACTTTGTATTATTTTATTCAATGTATTTAATGTTTTGGGTACTCACATATTTCGTTTTAGCGAATTTATAAAACTATCTCCATATTTTCATCAAATATTGTCCAGAACACGATTTGGTTTGTTCAAATTCTTATATAAAATATATATTGCTGAAATCCTCTAACTTTACCCATGTTCTGCATGTGCGGACTTTAAAATTGTATAATGCTCATTAATTTATTTGTTCCCTTTTGTTGTATCTTTTTACTTCTTTGTTCGTCAATTATTTATATGAAAAATGAATGATGAGAAAGTTTAGAAAGGTAATTAATTGTAAAGTTACAACAAATAAAAATATTTAAATAGCAAAAAAAAAAAATGAAATTTTATTACCTACTCTTCTAAGTTTAGTATGGACTTAATCTGCAAAGTTTAACGCACTTGTGCCTACATAACAATGCGGCTGTTATGTGGGTCTGTCTGGGGTTGCTACTGTGGTCAGGACTTGTGTGATCACTGCCGCCATCTATAGCCTACTAGTAACCGGTCATAGTTGACCGTCTCATCAAAATGGACTAGTCTATTATTTTGTGTAGATTGCCTGCCACGCCAGACCTTTCGCAGGTTACAGTTATAACTTAGAAGGCAATAAATAATAAAATGAGGGCGCCGCACAGTGGGGCCAAAATGAAAATATGTTTTGTGGGGTGCTGAAACCGAAACAAATATTTAAAAAATTCCACAAACACAACTTAAGCAGTTATTTCCGAATTTCGTAGAATTGTTTGAACCCTATGGCCAAAAACCTGTTTTTGTTCCTATAATGGAATATGGTTAGTTAAAGAAAGAAAAGAAAAAACTATCCTAACTGAGTGGATAACATTATTTTAATTGTATTATTATATTAAATTTAAAAAAAAAAATTTAATTTTCATCGTCCGAACTAGTGGAACGTCCACCGGAGGTCGACAACCCAGAAAAAAAGTGTCTTTCTGGACCAGGAGCTGTCTTTCGACACCTTGGTCTCCTCTTCAAGTTGAAGCACCTCCGTCCCTGTTCATACTATTTCATCCCGAAGTCCTACCTTTCGTATCGCTTCTTGAACGTACGATATGGTAATGAATACTCGAACTATATGTATGTAAAGTAGTGTCCTTGGTTCTATCCCGAACCCAGGCCGAGGCCCTTAATTTATTTTAACTAGGAGGTAAAATAAACTTAAGCATGCCGTCCTTCAGATGGAACGATAAGCGATGGTCCAGAGCCTGTACGATGTCAGGTACTCGTTAAAGACCCATACCCTAGGTAAGTAAAAATTTAGGGTAGGCAAAGTTTAGGACTCAGTTAAAGAAAACACATCAGGATGTTTTGCACATCTTCTTCTACTTGAACTCATTTTATTTCTATTCAACAACACAAATACATCAATCTACAACATAGTACGCTTTAGGTACAAAGATAATTATCATCTTGTAATGGAACATTTTTACACAGTTGGCGACATTGCTAAAGGAGTGTTATGTCAAGTGTATACATTATTTCTTGTGCATGGTGCGATGCCTTCCACGAGTTAACATTAATTTAGTGTTCTATTGAAATGTCAGGTTATAGGGTCGATGTAAGTATTTATGTTTAATTACTTTTGATTAAATTGTATTTTTTATCGTGTTTTATTTCAATTTGATGACCTTGTTATTTACTAATGCCATTTCTTCAATATGTTCACCAACTTTTCTTTATTATTTATTTACCTGAGCTTTGTTTTGATTTAGGAGGACGTTGACATATCCTCAGACGATGTTGATCATGTAAAAAGTAATGGTATTTCTAAAACTGGGACTACTTCCCCTGAAGCTTCAAGTACTACAAGTGATTCTCCAACTCCTACAAATAGTGTCCATGAGAAAAATTGGTCATCTCACTGGCAATCCTTAGGTCAGTGAAAAATAAGTTTAGGGTTATAGATTCTCAGGCATTAATTAGAACATATTCTTGGAAGGAATAAAGCTTATCAACTAGGAAATTATTATTTTTTTTATTTTTTTTTTTTTTTTATATATACTCTATCAATTGACATGAATAATTTGAATACTTGTGAAAATAAATAGCTAAATGAGTTGTTAATGTTTAAAAATTGTTCGTAAAATTTGATTTTTATATTGTAGTCTCCTTTTAAAAGGAATATTCTAGTTTGTTTCTGGCTGGATGGCAGTAATCCATTGTTTTAAATTGTATTTTATTCTTGGTCAGTCAGTTAAGATGTTTTTAAGTAAATCTTTTTGTTTTCTTCGATATTTAAATAGTTTTTTCGGTCCCCAATTAGATCTTAAAAAACAAAAGTTATACTAATTTTACAGAGGAATGAGAAATGTTTGTTTATTCATTCGGATAGAAATAAAATAGTTGTTATTAGTAATACAATTAAAAAATGGCGGCCTATACGGAAGTTTTTGTTCAGTATCTAAGTTCCTTATGGGTCCTCCAATAAGAGTGTATGGAGTCATTGGTCTAGTCCATTCCGGTATTAGTCATTCTTTTGGAGAGTTCACACCTGTTAATAATAATCATGTTCAACCTCTCGTGAAAAGGGGAATTCATTTAGGCAGAAACATGCAACAATATGCATTTTATTTACCATATTTGTGAATGCCTAACAGATTGAATAAACAGTTGATTATTGTGTCTCATGCCCGGGCTTTAACTTTGAGGTCATATCGCCTAGTACCCGAGAGCTCTTTTATCGCTCTGGTGGGCATGAGCTGGACTCTACTATGGGAGTTCTAACTAAACATTTGTTCACCTAAGCTAGGGAGGGATCTTTAACGGCTTGGGACCATCGCTTAACGTCTCATCCGAAGGATGGCATGCTCAAGGTTTTTTCACCTTCCAGATAAAAAACTTAGGCCTCTGCTGGGTTTCGAACCCGCTACCTTGTGCTCAGTTAGCAAGCATGCTACCCCGGCGCTATACGAATTACGTGGGAAGTTATATAATGTGTCAGAAATTCGATTTTGAGTTTTCACCAAAATTACATTTTTTTCGACCTCGATTCACAAAAATTTTAAAAATGCCCTGTCTGTGTATGTTTCTGTGAACAAGATAATTCCGATAGAATGAATATATCGACACAAACCTTCTATATGTGTACCCAGAACTCCAAAAGGACGACACCTATTGATTTTCAGTCAAATTGGCCTTAGGGAATAGGGGGTCATAACACAAAAACTGTAGTAACTGTCAATTTAATGATTGCGTCGACACAATATACTCATATGTAAATTCAAAACCTCATAAGGATGACACCTATTAATGTTCGGTTGAATCTGTCGATGGGAAGGGGGATCGGAAGAGGGGTTCAACTAAAAAGTCCTAATAACTTTAGCCCAAACGATCAATTGGGTTTGGAGGGAGAACAAACATTTAATTGATTAATTTGTACTGGGGAAGTACATTGCCATTTTTTTTTATTGAATGAAAATTATTCTCATTTTAATCTATTGAATAAACATAAATTTCAAACTTCTTTTGTATAAACAGTTATTTTCGTTTTAAAAAATTGAATTAGAAAATATATAGCTGAATATCGATTTGGAGGTGTAGGCCCATACGGATGTACACCCGACTTCTTGGTCTAAGAAATATACGAGAGCTTGTCGCTTTAATGCCCCAACTATCTCAGAGGGTTGTTAGTCATGCTCCCAGCGGATGTTGAGTATCGAAGAGGATGGTGGTTGCTTTATTTGGGGCGAACAACTACTTACTGTATTATCGCCCTAACACGTTATAGTTCTTCTCCGTACTGAGTCAGGGCTGTATACAAATTAAGAATAAAGGGACAATGAGACCAGGTTCATATTGGAATCCCACAGGAGGCCAGGGGGACCGGGGAAGAGCAAAGCACGGGATCCAGGGGCACCTAACGAACAGGCAAGCTAGGCCAGGGGGCATCAACAGCACCTCCGGGCCACTCTTTCATTCGAAGAGGATGAGACGAAGTAGGCAGCACCTAGTAGACAGAATTCTAAGAAAAAAACATGTGTGAGTGACGCGGGATACGCATTGATGTGTAAACATCTACTCTATATTGAAATATTATATATTATATTTTTTTAGATTTACCCTGCGATATTATTTCTTTTACCACAAATTTTATTTATTGTGACACATTTAAGCTATCGAAGCATCTTAACCTAAAAGTTTCTTACCGAAAGATCATTTTATAGTTCATAATATTGATATTTTAGTTAAATACACTACAACGGTAAATATGGTCAATAATGTAAAAATATCTAATCATTTCTATAGAGTTGTTTTATTGTTATTGGTTTTATTATATATTTACCTTTTTGATAGGTGACACCACTTAGTTTTTCTGCGGGAAAACCTTCTTAGCATAGAAGTCATCTTCGCTTTATGTATTCGAAATATATTACACATTCTTTGATGATCACAACAGTAAAAGTACCACATAAAAGTACAACATAAAAAGTCAAACCAGTCGAAATATATTACACATTTCTTATTCCATGAACGTAGAAAAACTCAAAAACAGCTGACATCACAGATTAAGAAGTGTGTAGTTGTGTGTGTGCGATGAGCCACATACACACGAGACTTACGGTTTGACATAGCCCCTACCGGGAGCTAAGATGTTTACACATGAATATCCATATTTGTAACGGAGTCTATTCAGTATTTAATAAATGTTACAGTTTGTGAGGAGCAGCGGCAGTTGTTGGGTACGGAGGAGGAGTCGTCGGACCGACAGAGTGATGGTGAGGTGGAAGGGGAGGTCTGGGAGATAACACCTGAACAGAGGGAGTACTACAAGACACAGTTCTGTTCTCTTCAGCCAGACGCTCATGGCCTCCTTCCTGGCCATGTTGCTAGAGCTTTCTTCGAAAAGTCTCGACTCCCGGTCATTGAGCTACGCAAAATATGGTAATTTTAAACACGAGTTTTATTTTACTTCCACAGCAATACGCATAGTATGGTCCTAAATTCGATATTGAGTTTTTAACAGAATTTCGTGTTTTTTGGACCTCCTAAACCTAAGAATGAAGAAACAATGAGTGATCAGTTTTCACTTTGTCTTTATTGAATTTGACTGGAAGTCATTAGGTGCCTTATTCAGGGACTTCCTCAATGCTCATATAATATTTCGTATCGATAAATTAAATTAGGAGTTATTAGGTTTTTGAGTAGAGCCACTTCTTCTGTTACCCCTTTCTCCTTGGCTGAAAATTAGTAGATGTCATCGTTCTTATATTCACTACATCGGCAGTTATTAGGGATTTTGAGTTGAGCTCCTCTCCCCCTCCTCTTGATCTCCATTAGCGTTCCACCAATATGGCTGAAAATCATTCTTATGGGATACCTACTCGTATAAAATTTGCTATGCCTTACAATTTAAACTTTACTTAGAATATATCCTACAGAAATTGTTTGTACATTCTTTGCAGCGCTATTACTTCGTTCGTCCATTGATCCTATCTTAAATCTGAGGGCATATTGACGCTTAGAAATTTAATAAGGAACATTTTTGGATAGGACCAATTTATAATCTCTGTGTATATCGATGCAAACCAATAAAACTGAGTTTCAAGAAATTTCAAGTTTTCGGTGTGTTTCTTGCCTTCAGAAAATCGTGTTTTAAATTAAATGTGCCTTTTAGTTTGGTTTGAATCTGTTACAACAGTCAATGGGACCTGGGCGTTGAAAGGACTAATTTTGCTTCTGGCTACAGGTTAACCCCGTAATGTCTCAAATGTAGGTGCGTTATTTTAATTGATTCATCGGGAGTGATATGTTGGTTGTTTGTTGCAGGCAGCTGTCGGACGTGACGAAGGACGGTGCTCTCTCCCTAGAAGAGTTCAACACGGCCATGCACCTGGTGGTACTCCGCAAGAACCACATCCCTCTACCTGAAACCCTCCCGCCACCCCTCGTTCCCGCTAGTCCCCCCGCCGGTCTCCGCACCTCTTCTCCTCATCGTGGAAAACAGGCAAGTTGGAAGTCATTCATAGGTAGGCTGGCCTCCACCAAAATCATCCAGTTTACTATCATAAACCTTACTTCTATTGTTGAAGCAGAAGTTATCTACTTCTAGAGCAGTGGTCGGCAATTCACAACTAATGAATTATTTTCTAAACAAACAATTGGATTTATTTTCAAAAGGAGGTAAGGATATGCAATCTAGCCCAGTTGAGATGCAGAAATCTAACTTCTTACTAGTGCATTATCCACCCCTTCAAAGTCTAGGGCGGCCTGAAAGTGCAAAAATATTGCCGACCCCTCTTCTAGAATATTCTTCGCTGAGCTCAATTTTTATATAATTGCTTATTTAATTAAAAGGAAATGCGGGATATTTTTACTCCAGAAATACGATGTAGAAGGCACCAGTAGGGCTGGGGTGCACTACCCTTTTTTGATTGAAATCATCTTCATGAAATGTAAATGAGTTGAAGATCAACTGCTACAAATAAACTAAATAAAGTCTTCCATAAAACTGGTATGAATATAAATTTGAATCCCTTTGGACTATCGTCAGTAAAATAATCATTACCATTAAAAATCTCCTCCATATGGAAACAGTTAATGTCAGAATAAAGGACTTATTAAAATATATACATAAAGCATACCGGTTTCGGCTTATGCTATCAAGTGTATAATGTGTCAGCACACAGTTCAAGGACATTTAAGTTTGCTAGATTTATACAGATCTATCAGGACGTAAATTTAAAGAATAGGTAAAAGAACACACATCTGAAATAAAGAAACAAGGGGAAAAATCTACATTTGCTAAATATATCAACGATATGGGTCACATATTCAACGAAGCAACGGGAGTAAAGTACCTCCTTATGTACTTTGTGAAAGAGGTAGACAGATTGACTCTCTGGAACAGCGGAAATTAATAGATCAAGAAAAAAAGGGAATTGTTTGAACGACCAAACACAGATTGTGCTGATGATGGCGCAAACCGAAACCGGTACATTTTATATACATATTTTAGCAAGTTCTTTGTTGTTATTTATTTTTATAGCTTTTCATTATATCGACACTCATCGATTAATTGTCCATCGGTGAAATTATAGAAAAGGAAACTTTATATGCTGTAAACTCTGCCAACATATTTTGTACGTTTGTTATATTTATACAACGGTGACTCCTGTCGAAGAAATGGTGGTTCTTAAAAGAAAAAAAGTTTCTCAAAAAATGACGAGCTAGCGTTTTGATCTCAGATTTGACAGAGCTGTGTCGAATATTGTTGCACATTTTTGTAGGACACATCTTGGACTCTGCCCAATCGGTATTAACCAAATTTAACATATATCTGGAGCTAATACAGTTTAGAAAATATTTTCGCAATTTATCCATATTTTCTTATATTTCGCTTTATTAATTTACAGTGGACAAAATTTGTAGAATCTCCAACTAATTCAATTTCTTCTCCTGGACCGAAACCTGTTAATTTTGATTTTCACAAAGCTGCTGTTGAGCAGGTGAGTTTTACTATTTTTTTTACTTTCTTATACCTGTAGTATAAGGAAGTATTGTCATGGTGCGAAAATCCGAGATCGAGGTTTCAACTGATTTTCACGTTTTAAGGTCTCCCTGAATAAGTTTTGACAATTTTCGCGATGATGTCTGTGCGTGTGTGTGTGTATATGTGATTAAAAGGTTGTGAGCTCTCTAACGCAAAAACGATTGTAGCTATGAACTTGAAATTTTGGAATGAAGAGGTCACATGTTCTAACATAGGTCAGGTTATGTTTTGGCCGAAATCGAACAAAAATTGAGGCCACTATCCCCCGGGACCTAACTACATTTTACAAGATACAGCTTATGTTTATGACCTAATCAAAAATCTTTTCAAGTAATAGAATACTAAAATATATAATTTATATGAAATACGATTTTTACAGGTTGTTTTCGAGATACATGCCGAGAAAACCATCTTGAAATGTAGTTTTGAAACACATATTTTTAGACGTTTACTTGATTTACCCGAAAACAGTTAGTTCTATCGCAAAATTGATTCTCACCACTTATAAAATATACCTACTTATACAATTTCCAATCGTTAATAAGTCCTCAAATTTGAGGTAGGATCAATACAACAAAAGTTATAACCCGAAGAATGTATACTAAAAGTCTATAAGGAATATATCTATGTAATTTTTAAATCGTAACTCATAGCAACGAACTTTAAAATGTGGTTTTTGTATTAGTAGTTTTTTTGAAAAATTAAGAAAAATATATATGACGTGGCCATTACAGGATTTTGTTATACCAGCAACGCTTACAGATTTCTCTCTCTCTCTCTCTCTCTCTCTCTCTCCCCCTCTCTGTTTCTCAAAGTCCTTTCATTTTATCTCTTTGTAGAGTGTTATCTTGAGAGTTGACATTCTTATACCCAGTAATGACAGTATGAAATAATTTTGAGAAGGGGAAAGAGAGTGGATCTGTAAGCATGGTTGGTATAAGAAAGTCCTGTAATGCCACATCACAATTTTTCATATATTTATTGGAAACTAGTTTATTTGTATGTAAATAAATTTTATTGTTTGTTCAGGACCCCAAGATCCTGCATCCTGTCGCTCTTCGTGTAACTCCGGGTCCTGAGACAACTGAGGAACTATCTACAGTTTCGGAAATAAGGCCAATTCAGAGACCTCAACCCAAAAAACATACAGGTACTTGGTTTTTTTTTTACGTTCTTTTTATACCCTATAAAGAGGTATATGTAATCATGTATTTGGAAATTTGAGATACGAGTTTTTAATATAATTTCATGTTTCAAGGCCCCCGAACACAATTTGCGAAGATGTCTTTGTTTTTGTGTTTGACATTTTGCGAGCGTTCTAATTCAAAAACAATTATATTAATAATGTTGACATTTTATATAAAGATGTCACATATCAGCTAATTTGAACCTGACTAAATTTTGGCAAAAAAAAAAAAATCGAACGACCGATGACCGCTTTACTTCGGGTCTAACTACATTTACCTGATAATGAGCACCTACCATAGAAATCCGCTAACTTAACTCAGTTTCAGCATGTACGGACCCATCTCTTATCTGGACCTTGTTCTGTGAACGAGCCAATCTTATGGGCTTCCTCCTTTTTTTTTTTTAATATTCGATTTACAAAAATGGTGTACGGACTGGCGCGGATACTATAAGCATGGCTTCGGATTATCCCATGTATTGAAAATTGAGATTATAATGAATCCTGAAATTGCAATAATTCAGCTTCCATGTTAACTGGCCGTATAGGTATTACATGAACCCTCAAAATTAAATGCACAGTAACAAAGTTGTGCAGAATAATTAAAGTTCAGTAGAAAACATATTATTCTCAGTAACAAAATTAATTCACATTTACAAGATTAAATTCAAAGTAATACATTTATAACACGGTTAAAAAATAAACGAATAGATATATTCACGGTAAATAAATTAGCCTGTTCGCAATTAGATATTTTCTTATGCTCCTCTATGGGGTTTCTCTACATCAGGAGAACCTGGACTGTTTCACTAAAAGGACCGACGGGAGGATCAACATTTTATTTCTTCGGATACATCAACTGGATTTACTCGGTTATCTGCAATTTCGTACTGTGCATTTTAAATCTTAGTCCTTAATTGTTTTTACTAGGCATTCAAATTTTTTACCGAGTGTTCTGAAATTTTTTACTGCGCCTTATTAACCGTGTTATTGGTTTAACTTACTAGGCAATACATTTTTAGTTATTGGGTTAACATTTTATTTACAGTGTTGCATTTTACTGTGCACTTATCATTTTGTACTGTGTAATTAATCTTTCTTATTTGGTAAGCTTCTTTTTTTTACTGTGCATTTATTTTGTTAGCCTTACCTGAATCCTTCCAATCTATGAAAAAATTATCTTTTTTATAGCCAATGTCTTTTATAAAAACTGATAAGTCAGTAATATAGGATTATTATTGTTTTCAATAATAATGTTTTCGATTTCTCAACTGCTTCCGTCATATAGCTGATAATAGTGTGTAATAGAATAACTGAAAATTACACAAGTAAAGACACAAGAATAATAGTGAATGTACGATGTAAATTTTGTTTTTCTCCATTTAGCATAAGTGGGATTATATAATTTTCAATCGTTTATTAATTTCCAGCTCCTGGTCCCGGTGCCATACCTCCTCCACCTCTGCAGTCTCTTCCTGACGAGGTTATCCTGTAAGTCCAATATTAACTCCACTGTGTGTTAGTTTTCCACATTATTGTTTATCCACTCAGGCTTGTCTGTTGTGTTCCTTTAACTGTTAAGTTTGTTTTGAAGATGCGGTAAGAAGGACCCCCCTCCGCCGCCCCCTCCCAGACCCCCATATCGACACCACACAAGAAGTTCGTCACTTGATCTCACCAGGTTAGGTAAGTTTCATTATTTTAATTTTTTTATAGTCGCTAGCAACTTCTTTAATAGTAGAATATATCTATTTTTTAAACAGATCTTTTTCTGTGTCACATGAGCTGGAACTTGACAGTTTAAGGACCCGGCTAAAATCAGAAATGTATGTAAAATTCTGACAATACCTGCGTTATTTGCTTCACCACAATATTAACAATTAGCGAGAAAATTGACTTTTTTGACTACTGAAAAATGATAACACTCGCCAAAAAATGCGGGAAGTCCTAATATGAGGGCGTCGACTAGTACCTTTCTATAGGTAGACAAATAGACAAAAAAAAGTATTATAGGAGTCATTATTTTGCGGTGCAAATTTTTATTTGGAAAATGTAGGTATGGTATTGTCAGGTTATTGCAGCAAAATATTAAAAATACTTTTTATAAATATAATATAAAATATATATAAATTTTTATAAATAGGTTTATTTGGCGGCGTTCGGTTACATGATCTTTCAGGCCTTCTAATGACGTAGTTCATATTACATTGTTTCCAAGAGGCGGCTTTCCTTCATCGCTGTTAGCATGGCTTCTATAGCATTGCCTTCGTCTCCCAGCATCGCTCGAAGTTGTCTCTTGTCCGGGCTGTGAGATGCCAGGCTCCACAGTCCAGGGCTGCTCCCTGTTGATGAGGTGGACGAGTGTGTCAGCCATCAGACACACCAGCATTTCCGAGTTCCTCCACACGTTAATATTTATTTTCTTTGGTGGTCCTTAATTTATTTTCGATCCACATCTCGACCCACGTTTGCTTTATTTTTTGATGGAGTCATTTCTTCAGACTGAATATCAGGGTCAAATCCTTTGCCTCTCAAGGCAATGTTGCTGCTTTATTGGGCGCATCGTTGTCTCGGTTGTAAGAGGATCCAACAAAAATTTAAGGTTTTATGTAAAATAAATACAAGACTATATATAGTTCGTTGCGCAGTGCACATCATGTATTCGTACGCCGCCAAATAAACCTCCTGCAACTAATTTTTGTTAAAAGTATTTTTAGTATTTTGGTGCAATAACCTGACAATATCATATCTACATTTTTCAAATAGAGAAATTATATGAATGCTATAATACTTTTTTTTAAAATCTATCTCTTATAGAAAGGTATCTTTTTGTGGTTAATAACGAAAATCAACATACCCTGGGCTAGGGTTCTAGTCGATGCTGTCACACGGGCACTTGCCGCATTTTTTGGCGAGTGTTATAATTTTTTATTAGTCAAAAAGTTCAATTTTTTCGCTAATTGTCATTATTGTGGTGAAAAAAAAGTTTACTACTATGCGAATTTTAATTTGAAAATGTAGATATGATATACTGTCAGATCATTGCACCAAAATGTAGCGGTAAAATCAGATTGTACCTTTCCAAAATAACTCGAAATTAAATGTGGGTTCTTGTGAAGTATTAATGCTCATTGTATATGAAAATGATATATTTGCGCAGGTAAGACGATAGGTCTGCTGAATATGCCTCCCACAGTACCTCCAAGGATATCTCCTGGAACGGTAAGTCACCTCTTTGAATACCATTATTATTATTAGCTCCGAAGTGTGTAAAGCAATTGTGGTTCTGTCGATGGATGATGGTACATTTCTTACATTGGCATAATGCTTTCATGGGGTTTTCTCTATTAAATTACTGGAAACTTCCTTGCCTGTAAGTTGTAAAACAAAGTGAAAATATAGATTTTACACTAATTGTTTTAGACGATCCTTGGTAATTGTCAAATTGTTTCCACAGAATCACAGTACTTTTCATAGATATTTTGATTCGAATTAGAAAGATTTTATAGAAATCATTTTTTCATACCATCTAAAGGGTGTACATATGTGCAGATATATTGTGAGTGGCGGGGATCTTGGTGTATCGGCTCGCCACTCCCGCAAGATGCTTTTAGTCCATATACTTATTAGTAATTTTTAGAAATAGTGATGTGTTGAGGAATGCAGCCGCTTGTCAGTTTCATTTTGTGTGTCATAAAACCTAAAGTCGTCTAGCTGTTTCAGTGTTTTTTTCCGCGTAAATAATGTCTTTAAACTTTTGATGTATTCTACAATTAAAAAGAGGATTCTCATCTACCAGGTGTCTCCACGCAAACAAAGTACTGCGAGCAAAGAAGGTGAAACTGGTTTTGCGAATTTCGCTCAATTTCCCCAAGAAGAAAAGTCAGAGGTTACTACCACTTCCCAGGGTGCTTTTCAGATCTACAAGAAACCTGGTTAGTTGATTACATTTTTTTCCATATTTATTCAATTAAATTTATTAATGATATTCAGAAACTAAATTGTCAATAAGAAAATGTTTTTCCTGTTGACTATAATATAAGCTCAGATCAAATCTATACCAATAAAGGTGAGGTGGGTGTCTGTCTGTCTGCTCGCTATGCTCTTCTATGTTGGCCTTATGTAAACGAAATTTGACAAAAATGTGTGCCATACATGCGGACAGTTACACTGGTTTTAGTGATTCAGTAATGTGAAATTGGTTTCTCACTATTTCGATCTGGCCTGCCCCGACTTTTTTGTCTACTTCAAGTCAGTTTTCCAAATGAAACTGATTATATTTGTCGCATTTTTGCTTTAATCAAGATGGCATCCATTAAAACAACGAAGTAAATACTTTTTACGAATTTACAAAAATTACACATGTTTTATAGATTTCAAAGTGTTTAAAATTTTTTTAGCCATCTTTGTTAGGAGAAGACCCAATGAAAATCTAGTAGCTGCCCTAGCAGAGTCCGTTTTGTTATTCACTAAATACTTTATATATTTTACCTTTGGTTCAGCCACAAAGTCATATCTAATTAAGAAATATGAACAATTTTTGTGAGGCGATATTGAGTTCGATTTGTATTGAATTTATATTATAAACTATTGTTTGTTACATTTTCAGCATCTGAGTCGTCAGAAGCTGAGAATTGGTCTCCTGCCGAGATACCCCTGGATGTGAAGTGAGTATAATTAACTATATATACATAATTAACTATATATTTTACCGTATATAAAGTATATTCAACATATTGAAAAAATAAATCAGGGTTTAAATGTGAATAATATGTAATATATGTTCATGTAGTAAAACTATGTGATAAATACTCCTAATTATTCAATTTTCGGATTACTACCGACACTAAATCCCATTGAATTGATTTTTGGCATGGGTTTAGGATTACCCATGAAATCCACCCCAAACTAACCCCGGTAGGATTTGAGCTTCAGTCACTATCTTGGAAAAACAAAATTTATGCATGCCAATTCTTCGGTTTGAAATATGTGAAAAAAAAAGTTAATATTAAAAAATTCGAATTGAATTTGCTATATGAAGCAACGTCTGTATTTCTGGGAATTAACATCAAAATGCGAACTAAATTACGATATATCCGAAAAAATACTGCAATTTTTGGACTTCAAAATTAATAAAAAAAGTATTTGAAAACAAGGTTTTATTTGAAAGAAAGGACTGAATGGAATAAATAAGTAATTAATTTTGTTATATATGCTATGCTACATACTTATAAAGTTGAATCTGTATATTTATACGTAACAATATTAATTTGAAAAGTAAAATATTATAATTGACAATAGCCACACTTTCGACCCATCTACAGGCATCAAATATTTCCATTATTGCCCAAAAAGCAGGCTACTTAATAGCTTAGAGCAATTAGAAATAAATAAAGCTAACAAAAGGAACATTTGTATGAATGACCAAATTTATTTCAACTATTCCCCTTTGTTAACTCCCTAAACCAGTTCTGTTTCCACATATATGTTTGTATTATCTGTTATTAATATTTGGTTACACATATATGTTTCAAGTTATCTAAATCTTAACATTATTATTAATTTTATTTCTATTTTTATTATTTACTTGTATTTGTACTTATTTATTTGTTATTTTTCCACGTATTAGTCTAGTGACATTGTTTTATGTAAATTTAGAACTAGGTTTTGTTAAGAAATATTTCATGAGTTAGCTAACGGTACAGCCGGGGGACTCCCAAGTTTTAATAGCACCCTTTGACCTGAGATGTATTTGAAGGGTCGCTCTCTGCAAACTGACTTAGTTCATAACTAGACCTGACGATGGTATAAAGCCGAAACCGGTAGTTATATATGTATATATATCTTTAGTGGAATAGACAATATTTCAAAAATAAGTTTGTTTTATTTATTTAAGTAAAAGATTGCCGCTTACAAGCCTATTTATGTATTATTTATTAGACTATAGCGTAATTCGCAGGCCACAAGCTTTTCAAATTACTATTGTTACGTATAAATATCTACAGATTCAACTTTATAAGTACGTAGCATATCATCCAGATGTAACAAAATTAATTACTCATTTATTCATTTTTAGTTCATGCAAATTTTACTACTTAGTATTTACTTATTTTGTTTTATAATAGATATTCACCATTATTGTCAACTATTGTAAATTGTATGTATATCTTACGGTTAGTGTAACGAATGACTGCCTTAAGTATTGATAATTGCTGTACTTATCAAAAAACACACGATTGGTTGAAACACAATGAACATATTTAAATTGCGGTTACTGTCTTGTGATGCGATCCGTAAATTAAATGAACCGAAGCTTATGTTATTATTAATATTAGATTCACAACCTGCACTACTAAAAATTTGTAATAGTCATTTCCTATCACCTATTCGCTATATTGCAGCCGCCATCTTTAATTTTTGCAATTAACATCGGAAGCATATATTGCAAGCAATAAAAGCTTGTAAAAAGAAAACAAGAGCAAACTGAATAAGACATGATGTAAGTTTCAGTTGAAGAAATATTTAAGTTAATGTCATATTGAATTAGTTGTTATGTGTCCTAGGGTGGAGGTTCGAGAGGCTCATAACGCAGTGCTGCGGAAACATTGCCACGAGCTGCAGACAGGTCTGGCCCACATCAGAGAGGAGAAGGCAGCACTCCAGACCATCCTCGAACAGCTCGTCTCCACTCACTAAACTATCATTTTATCCCTCATTCCATCTCACAATATTTGGAATTTTTTTAAAAGTTTAGTTCGACGAAAAATAGGAGACAGCATTTTTTTTATTTTGTTTTTATTATTAATTTTTTTAAATCTGAAAAAGAAATGATAACCATTAGAGTAGCAGCCAGCTTCACGGTGGAATAGCTGCAGTACCGTAAAACTCATTCAAGGGATCTAAGGGAAGCTTGTTGGTAAAACTGTGTATTTGGTTCGTTATACTATTCATCGTCACCTTAACTTTATAATAACTATATTTATTTAAAAAAAAAACAAATGAAAATTTTTCCTTTATTTCACCAATTCAACAATTACATGTTCTACATGGTGGTTATAACATGGAAATAAGTCACTATAGTTTATGGGTGTTTGAACCCTTACTTGGTACAAGATTTTTTATGAATTGAGAAACTGGCAGAAACATGACTGCAAAATACATTAATGAGTGAATGATAGATACAGGTCTGAGGAATATATTAATGAAGTCTATGGGATGATATCTTGAAGAAGTCTAGGCTTGAGTCGTGGGTCTCCCCAGGTTGAAGGTGACTGCTCCTGTCCTTAAAAAAATTTTTAATTTATAATTAAAAGGAAACAATGTAGGTATTTATAATGTTCAGAGATGCCAGAGCAGCTGCAGAAAATTTAATATAAATTATTGTACAAACTGTGTTTTAAAAAAATTACTTTTACTGAAAGGCTTCTGTCAGAGAACGAATAAAAAGATTCATCTGTGAATTAGAACGAATAAATCAATTAAATTTTCGCTCTCCCTACAAAACCAATCGATAATTGACTTACATAGGGGCTTCTAAATCAACATATTAAATTATGTTTCGATAAATTCATTACATCGGCAGTTATTAGAGTTTTGTGTTAATCCCCCCCTTCCCTTTGGCTGAAAATTAATAGGTGTCCTTATGTAGTTCTGACATACAGAAATGTTTTTTTTATTTTTCATTTTTGAAATCAGGGAGTCTCGAAAAACCATGAAATACCATTGGAAACTCAAATTACAATGTCGGGCCTATTTCATAACTTCTTCTACACTTCGTGTAGCTGCCAAAGTAAGAAATGACACTCAATAAATATCTTCACTGTATAACTACGCACACAAATCACACTTCCTCTTTTACAAATGCCATCGCACATCCCAACTATTATCTTATTCTTTTATTTAAACAAAATAATTGTAAATGGAACATTTGAAATTAGTTTATATTTTAATATTTATAAGTAACATTCAATTGGATGCCATGAAATAATACTCTCTTTATTATTAAATGTTTGTAATTGAAAATATCAACAAATGGTTGTACAAAGATTTCGCCTTGACTGCACCAGTCTACAAATCTCAATGAGTTAACATTCCACCCAAATGTATTTTTTCAATATATAATTTGTTCAAGATGGAGCTTTATGAAAGAATACAAAAAAAAAAATTAGTCGGTCAGCCTACTTTATTTTTCCATAATCTCTCGCTGGCTTCATCCTGGAAAAATTACTTAGAGATGAATTGCGGTTGAAAGGATTACTGATTCAGATTTGTATACTGTTAAATTCAAGGATAATATGTCAGTTATATATTCGATAGAAATTATCACAAATTTCCTAATACATACTGTTTTTAGTAGCATCAAATTTAATTTTTATATGAACTTTCAAGAGCCCTCACATATGCATATCTTATAGTCAAATAGGTCCACAGCTATGCCACCGGAAAGTTGGCTACTCCATCGGTTTTAATTTTTTCATACCTTTTTTAAAACATTGATGGATATCTAGTTATTGAGTTAAACTTTTATTTAAAAAAAAAAATACGAGTGGTCTATTATTTTAGACACTATTTGAAAAAAAGAAAGTCAAAACTAAAAATGTTTCAAAAAGTGTCCGGTTCGACTAAGTGTTATAATTTTTGTTATTGTCGTCTCAAGCTGAGTGTTTTTTTAAATCAATTATGCACATAAATATATTATATAATTTTTTTGTCGAAATAATTGTTATGATCTAACTTATGTATATTATATGCGCTGAATTAAAAAAAAGAAGGTTGCACGGTTGTTTATTTATTATCACTGTTTTTATTTTTATACTAAACCCCTGTCCTTAATATTATTTTTTCTCCATTCCAGAGTTGAGAAATATGGTTCTAGAATATAAAATGGTAGTCAAAGGAAATACCTTTACTAAGGTTATTAGTTGGAAGAACATGGGAGTAGGCAGTTAAATGCCTAGGTCGACAAATTTTATCGAGTCGGACTCATGTCTACCTGTGTGAGGAAGATGCGCTGATTAGTCGATATGATTTAGTATTAAAGTCCATGCGTAGAAATAAAACAAAAAATATATATTTTATTTTAAAGAATTAGCTACACTCAGTTCCTATTTTCTAATAAAAATAATGCTTTGACAATATTGAGAAAGTTGTTTCGCCTCAGGTACGACGCAACTCCGTCGAATCCTGTATTCAATGTTGCCCGTGCTCATCTTGAGCCCCGCGCACAAGCGTGTGAGCACCGGTCCGGGAAGTATCGTGCCTTGTCGGCTTTTACTAACTAGTATATAATCATCTAATAGTGACTTATATACATACAAGTTGATTATATACATACTATGGTGTCTTAAATACACTAGTATACTTACTGTATTAACAATGTATTCGAACTGTCAAGGCACTTGAATAACGATTGTTATGATGGGTCATTAATAGAGAAAAGTCTTAAATAACCACTCTTATAATAAAACATTAAGAGAAAATGGACTTAAAAGGGAGAAGAAGAGGAAATAGATTCGAATTCGAAAGGGTTCCTCCCCACACCACTCAACTCGGAGGAGAGGCCAGGGTCAGGGCCAACTTGCCCAATCTTAGGGGCCTTCACTATAATATAAAAGCCGCTTTAAAGTGTGTCTTTATTCCCAATACTGAAGAGGAAAGGACCCTGTGCGCTCAGGTCATAAAAAAAGAGTAAATATATCATCATTTTTTAATAAATTATTAAAATAATATAAACATTGAAGATAAAAGAAAAACAATAAAAATAATTCATATATTTAAATACAAATATTGTGCTCCTTATTAATAATATAAAATACTAATTTTGTAAATGTATAAGCTCAAGGTAACGTACATAAATATTTATTTAGTAAATGTGAATCGCACTGAGAAAAGAACGTACTGTGTTCACTTAAAACCTCAGAACAGAGGTCAGCAATCCTTGGCGCGCGAGAGGGAATGCAGGGTGGCTGAGTTCAAAAGTCTTGAATTTATGCATATCTTCGGACCTACTGTTCTTGCATTAATTATGAGGCCTGCATTCAATCTAGTACACAAACTGACCCCAAAGTACATACAGTTTGCCAACCCCTGCCTTAACAAACATAAGTCCAATCAATATTTACAGATAAGACAGGGAGGGAGTTGGTTGAACTCAACCGAATTTCTCACTGAGAAAAACAAAAAGGATTTCACACACTTAGTAATAATACAATAAACGTTTTGTACTTACAGCATAATAAATTTAGAGGTAAAGACTAGTTCCATATTTGATAGATTTTTTAATTATTACATTCAATGTTTTCTTTGAATAAATTTTTTTTTTTTTTTTTTAGTATACATATTTTTTAATATAAATGTGAGCAGTTTTTCGCAAAACTTTGGGTGGAAAAAATGGTAACATAAATATCACAATGAAACAGGTGTGATGTGTAAATAAAAGATAAAAAAATATATTGCACAGAATATATGTGTGTATATGGACTCTGACCACTACTTAGCTGTTGCTCGCCTCAGAGAAAGGATCTCTCTAATTAAGAACGAACGGGGAGAAAGAGTTAAAAGATATAACGTTTCTAAACTCAAGGAAGAAGAATCGCACACAAGATATGTGGCGAACTTGGAAGAGAAATTGCGAGCAGTGGAAATTCCAGATGGCTGCTGCCTGGACCAGAGATGGACCAAGTACTGTCAGGCCATTGGACAGACTGCGGAGGAAACGCTAGGACCACAAGAGAGAGAGACCCGAGCCCCTTGGTTCGATGATGATTGTAAAACTGTCACAGATGTCAAGAACGAAGCGTATAGAGCCATGCTGCAGAGGCGTACGCGTAGAGCTAGAGAAGAGTATCGTCAGAGGAGAAGGGACGAGAAGCACCTCCATCGTAGAAAGAAGCGGCAATGGGAAAACCAGGAGCTGGAAGAACTCGAGAGGCTGAGAACGGTAGATGAAAATAGAAAATTCTACCAGAAGGTGAATAAAGGGAGAAAGCCGTTCAAGCCAAGATCGAGGGCTTGTAAGGACGAAAACGGGACTTTGCTGAACGAAAAGAATCAGGTCCTTCAAAGATGGAGGCGGCATTTTGACGAACTCCTTAACGGTGGTCAGAGAAGAGAATCCATGGAGGATCTTGTGATTCCACGATCAGAAGAGGATGAGCTCGAGCCACCCGATGAGCTTGAAATAACCGAGGCCATGGAGAGGTTAAAGAACAACAAGGCACCAGGATATGACGGTCTGTCTTCGGAGTTATTTAGGTATGGTGGAAGCGAGTTGAAGAAGATTATGATGGACCTTATAATAGATATATGGACGGGAGAAGTCATGCCCAGAGCCTGGTACAAGACCGTGATTTGCCCCATACTAAAGAAAGGCAACCAGCTCGAATGTGGCAATTATAGAGGAATTTCCCTGCTCCCATGCGCTTATAAAGTCCTGTCCAACATACTCTTCCAGAGACTGCTTCCCTATGCAGAACGGGAGCTAGGTCCTTACCAGTGTGGCTTTCGACGGGGTAAATCGACCACAGATCAGATATTCTCCCTAAGACAGATCCTTGAGAAAGGTAAAGAGTACCAGATTCAGACCTGCCATCTCTTCATAGATTTTAAGGCTGCTTATGATAATGTCGACAGGCTGCAGCTGTTCAGGGCTATGGAAGATTTCAACATCCCGAGAAAGCTGATCCGTCTTTCAAAGCTGACGATGGCAAGCGTGCAATGTACGGTCCGGATCCAGGGAGAGTTCTCTGAGGAGTTTGAATCGAGTAAGGGAGTGAGGCAGGGTGATTCCTTAGCATGCTTACTCTTCAATCTCGTCCTGGAGAAAGCAGTAAGGGAATCAGGCATACAGACGAACGGGACCATTTTCAACAGGACTGTACAGCTGCTAGCATATGCCGATGACATTGACATCGTAGGTAGGTCATTTCGAGACGTCAAAGAGGCATTTCTGGCCTTGGAGGCACCGGCGAGGAGGTTGGGGCTTGTCATCAACGAAGCCAAGACCAAATACTTGGTTTCAGAGCAGGAGGTCGAGCCACCGGAGCAAGTCACCATTGGCCCTTACTTCTTCGAGAAAGTGCAAGAGTTTGTATACCTCGGCTCTCAGGTAAACGTGAACAACGACATGTCAGCCGAGGTAAAGCGAAGAACAGTGGCAGCGAACAGGAGCTTCTTCGGCCTGAGGCATCATATAAGAAGTCGCCTCCTTTCAAGAAAAACAAAGTTCAGGCTTTATAAAACGTTGATCCGCCCCATCCTAACATACGGGTCCGAGGCTTGGACTATCTCCAAGTCAGATGAACAACATCTTCTGGTCTTCGAAAGAAAGATCCTCCGCCGAATATATGGCCCAATACGCGATGGAGAAGACTGGAGACGACGCACGAACCAAGAAGTCTATTACCTCACCCAGGAACCAGACGTTGTGAAGGTCATCAGGCTGGGAAGGCTCAGGTGGGCCGGACATGTGGCAAGGATGGGCGAACATGAGATCCCGAGGAAGACGATGTCGGACCGGCTTTACGGAACAAGACGCGTCGGGAGGCCGAAGCTGAGGTGGCAGGATGGTGTGGCGAATGATGCGAGGAGCCTGCTTGGAGTCCGACACTGGAGTGCAGCTGCACAAAACAGGGATAACTGGCGGACACTGTTGGAGGAGGCCTTGACTCATTAGTGGGTTGTCGCGCCATTGTGAATGAATGAATGAATGAATGAATATATATATATAAAATATTTCATAGTAAAATGTATCGTCATATACCATAAATGTAGTAATTGTAAAAATTATTAAAAAAAAAAATATTTTGCATTAAATTCGTGCAGTTCCTATACCACATCTCCCACCACCCAAATTTCTTTCAAGGGAACGAGTTCACAAAATAAACTTTAGTTTGAGTCTTGTTCAACATAGCCAGGGGAGTCGTGGGAGGGAAGTCGGACCTAGCCGACGAGCTACATACCAGAGCCAGCCAACTTGAGCTACATACTGGAGCTAGACAGAGACCAACCTTCCGCCACATCATTTTAATACATATAAGAGAAACATTTCTACCTACTCCAAATTATTAATATTCTTTGACTAAAAATCTTAACAATAGAATTAATTTTTTGAAGCTAAAATTATTACATTGGTCATTCTTTTTTTTTTTTTCTTTCGCAGATTAATAATTAATTGCAATGTCATCGTAAATTGGAAAAATTAATAAACTAACAATTAATTTTTTAGCAATAAAGGTGGGAATACAATAATTTTATCGTAATTATTATGATAAACAAAAGAAATATAATAACTTTAAAAATATTTTTCCTGTCTCGTATTTTTTTGTTCTCTTTTTAACAAGACGAACTTAAAAAAGAAGATCAATGTTGAATCAGTTTTGATATTTCTTGCGAATTGCACAATTAATTGCAATATGAAATAAAAGAGGGAATACAAGAAACACGGCAGATGCACACAGATGCAATATACTGTGATGTTAACTTATAAAACACGTAACTAGCTAAATGACTACACGATAGGTAAGATAGGGCAAGAAATATCGCTGAACAAAATGTTTTACAAAAATACAAAGAGTGATAGTTGTGTTTGTGAAGTTCAGTCAGCCTCGAGCCCACTGTCCATGAAGTCCTTCATGAGCTGGCCCACCTTGTAAGGGAACATCCTGTAACAGAGCATACACCCTCATCATACTATACTAAGGAAACTAAATAAGTCGGCTACGACCAACATGATAATCATAGTGAAAACCCAGGGATTGAGTATTTGAGAATTAATTTTTTTGTAAAACCAAGAAATAATAGTTATTTTTTGATTGAAAAAGTAAAAATCACTTATGATTTTTAAATAAAATCCAAAAGTTAATCGGTAAGATTTATACATCTAGTTAAAATTTAACTGTTAACACTTATATTTTTTTAAGTTAAAGTCAAGAATTGCTTATTGAATGAAAAACGTGAATCAATAAGAAAAATTACTTTTTGAGCGATATTTTTTAGATCAGAAATAACACTTATTACTTGAGCGAAATTTTTTTCTCTCAAAATAAAACTCAAAACGCTCTATCTCGCTTACAATTAAAGCTATCTACTTGTGGTTAGTCTTATTCGAATCAGCTTGAAAATATGTGTAAGAATCAATCAGGTTCCTTCAAAAGTACATTTTTCTAAAATTCTTTTAAAAAGTAGGATACAGTTGTTAGTCATATTATGACTGTATCCTACTTTTTAAAAGAATTTTTGAAAAAATGTACTTTTGAAGAAATCGCAGATTGATTCTTATACATATTTTCAAGCTGAATCGAATAAGACTAACCACAAGTAAATAGCTTTAATTGTAAGCGAGATAGAGCGGTTTGAGTGAAAAAAATATCACTCAAGTAACAAGTGTTATTTCTGATCTAAAAAATTTCGCTCAGAAATAATTATGGAGGTTTTTTTTTCGATTTATTGACAGAAAACTAAGAATTAATTTTTGAGGGAAATCACAAAATGAATTTTAAAAGCTATAAATAAAAATCAAGTTATGATTAAATTTTTCAGTCATAAAAAATAATTTTCAATTTCAAACTCTGTGAAAAACATTGACTAACTAGTCTTAAAATAAATACGGCCTTTGATTTTCTCAACATTGAGCCTCTTCAGTGAAGTGGCTACAGTAGTGAAAGTCATCGGTGAATCGCCGATAATGTACTTCCCAGCACGAATTAATTAAGTTTATGCTCTCCCTCTAAAACTAATCGATTGTTTGGGCTAAAAATCAATAGTTGACTTACATAGGGGTATCTGAATCCTCATACTAAATTGTGTCTAGATACATTCATTTCATCGGCAGTTATTACGGTATGATACTTGACATTTTTTGCAGAGATATTGTGAAACAATAAAAAATAAAGAAAAAACGTATGTTTTTTAAAAAGTATTGTCAATTTCACAAAATATATATAATATGGGAGTACTTTCGGTATTGCTTCAGCCACGGCTTAACAAATACTGATAAAGTATGAAGTTAAGTCATGGCTGAAGATGGTAGTAATACCGAAAGTACTCCCATATTATATATATTTTGTGAAAAAAAAAAAAAAACAATATTTAAAAAAAAAAAAAGTAGCGTTTTCTTTATTTTTTAGTTATTACGCTGTTTATGAAGCAAGTCGAGTCCCCCTCCTCTGATTTCCCCCTTCCCTTCAGCCAATTTCGCGGAAATAAGTAATAGGTGCCATCCTTATGCGATTATGAATTTAAATATAAAATTTCATGTCGATAAATTCATTACATCAGCAGTTATTGGACTTTTCGAGTTGACCCTCTTCCCATCGGCCGATTTCGTTAAAAATTAATAAGTGCAATTCTTATGGAGTTTTTTTGAATTTACGTATGGAATTTCGTTACAATACATTCATTACAACGGAAGATAAGAATATTTGTGTTTAGCGCCCCCCCCCCCCCCCTTCCCCCAATCTACCATCATTTGGATGATTTGGTTGAAATCAAGGTGTTGTCCTTATAGGGTTCTGGATATACATATACAATTTCGTGTCGAGATATTCATTCTAACGGAAGATATCGTATTCACATACACACAAGATATTTTTTTTTTTTTTCATTTATAGAATCAAGGGGTCGGAAAATTTCAAACTCCAGTGAAAACTCAACGTAGAATTTGAATGTCTTGCTATTATATTTTTTTTAAGTTTATGTTTGATCTTAAATATTTTCACAATTATAATTTTCCGTTAAGGCCGGACTTCCCTTGAGGACGGGTGGCCACAGAATTGTATAAATATGCCAACCTAGGGAAGTTGAATGTTACTGTTGAAAGTTTTCGCTGGCTATGGCGCATAAGCCAAACAGTACACTTTATGTATATATTTTTGTGAAATTAGACAATACAAAGTTAAACAAGTTTTTGTTGTCAGTTGCTTTTTTGTTTTTCATGGAGTAAAATTTCTTGAGAAAAAAATTTTTGATCCACGCTTAGGAACGCACATTTATGAAGCAAATCAAATTCCTCGGGGCATTATTTCAATCCCAAGTTCATAGTTTATCTTATAGTTTTAGCAGTCCTTCCCCCACCCCCTGAATTATACTATAACTAAAATAAGTATTAAATATGTAAGGGGTACTGTAAACACTAATATTAAATGAAAGCAGTATCAAAAAGTAAAAATACCTCAAGAAGTCGTTAAGAAACATAAAAAAGGGAGGAATGGTAACAGCATATTTGTTCTGTCTCATTGCCTTGACGATGAACTGAGCAACGATACTCGGACTGAGCAGCGCCAACGCGTCCCCAAACCTGAAACAAAGACCACATTGGAATATAGAGCAACTGATGACAGGAAATGTATATAGAGTAACCGAGCTCCCAAAATGCCTTAGTTGAAGTTTAAACCATTCTGTACTGCCAGCGCATTCTACACGCGCATGAGGGCATTCTACACCGTATGACCGTTAACACAGCAGTAGCGCAGATTGTGGTTATCCGTGTTACATTATCTTCTTCATACTTATATTTAGGTATAAAAATACTGAGTGATGCTTTTAAAGATCCTGACAAAAATATCCCATAATAGTTCAAATATATATGACTGTATTTATATAGTACTTATGGAATTGACCTACTGTTTTAAGGGAGTGGAGGGCTCAACTGGAGGGTAGCGTAGAGTGGACATTGTTCGACTGAAACTCTCGACATTTTCTGTGAATAATTACTGTGCATCGGGAAAATGGAAACAGGTTTTTCGAAGGGTCGCAATAAAAAGAAGGAAAACTATTTATTTTCAAGTAATTTGAAGAGTAGTATATCGTTTAAAGAGACTTAAGTATTTCAAACGGTCCTTAATGATCATTATCCCATCCGAAGGACGGGGCGCTCAAGGTTTTTTCACCTCACAGATAAAAAAAACTAAGTGCCTTAGACGAGTTTCGAACCCGCGATCTTGAGCCCACCAGGCTAGCACGCTAGGTACCTCTGAGCTACCGTACACTGTAGCTAAAAAACAAATTATTTTAAAAAACATTTTAAAAAACAAACAAGCCCATTAATGTCTTATACAAATTTATTAATAGTAACAATATTGCCCACCTCTCGGCCCCTGGTTCCTCCTCGGGCTCCCCTTCTCCAGATCCCATATGGTACCCCCATCACCTCCATAAAATGTCCCTTTACTTAACAACCTTACAATTGGCGTCATGGCTGATATGCTTCGTCCATGAGGCCATTAAAAAAAAAAGAAAAAAAAAAAACCAATGACATAAATTTAAATATACTTTTTTACGAACATTTTCTTAATGAGGAAGTATCTGTTTGACTGCAGTGGTTAAACATAAACATACTTTTTACGAACGGTTATGCTTTTATATTACATTCAATCAATACTAAAATTGGTTTAGTTAATTAGTTTTACAATAAACCTCATAACAGAGCCTATGAAAGCTATTCCCTAGGGAAAGTTTATAATAAGTACTCTATATACATATAATTACCTCTGGTTGATCTTGGGGTTCTTGCAGAGGCCAGTGTTAACCATGTAGGGGAAGATGACGGTGAAGTGGACATTGTCAGCTATCTTCTCCTCTCTGAACTCTTCTATCATGCCTTCCATCAGTCCTGCCACACCAAATAGCAAAATTGTGAAAAAAACATTAACACTTTTTGAATTACAAGTAATTAAAACTTTTAAATGTGTAATTTAAAAATTAATTTATTTGAAACCATCAACGAACATTTTAGCAACATCAAATTGTATTATATTACCCACAACCAGCTCTAAACATCGCCCACCGAGCGAGCTAACTTCCCTTTGTGGTTATCAGAGTTACATTATCTTGCTCATACTTATATTTAGGTATAAAAATACTGGTGAAGCTTTTAAAGATCCTGACAAAAATATCCCATAATAGTTCAAATATATATGACTGTATTTATATAGTATTTATTGAGTTGACCTACTGTTTTAAGGGAGTGGAGGGCTAATAGAAACTGGAGGGTAGCGTAGAGTGGACATTGTTCGACTGAAACTCTCGACATTTTCTGTGAATAATTACTGTGCATCGGGAAAATGGAAACCGGTTTTTCGAAGAGTCGCAATAAAAAGAAGGAAAACTATTTATTTTCAAGTAATTTGAAGAGTAGTAAATCGTTTCAAAGTTTTTCAAAAAGACAATACAATAATTTTGTAAGTAATATATTATAAAAATTATTTTAGTGTAATAAATTGAAATGGTTGTATTCGTTATGATAATGGCCTGACTTACGCTTTTTCTGCGGCTGACTCCTAGGATAATAACATGTTAATCTAGGCTTCTTTTCTTGTTTTCACACTTAGAATTATGGCATCTTATTCCCACTTCAACACTTATCGTATTAATTTTTTTATAGGAATCATGTGAAACATCTTACTCACTAGCTAATTTGTAACGAATTATATAATATTCTGCCGGATCTCAACTAAACCGGATCCCAAAAGAGGGAATCAGCAAATCGCTCCCACATTCCTCAACTTAGAAGTTGTAAATAAATATGTATCTATCTAAGAGATACAAAGTGGGACTATATCTTATTGTTAGTGCAGAAATGTAATGAATATTTGATTATGTTACCTCTGACGGCAAACTTTGAAGCACAATATGGTACAAGGTTTTTGAGTCCAATGATACCAGCCATTGATGAGAGGGCTACCACATGCCCATGGTTTTTTTCTATCATATAAGGCAGAGTAGCTTGCATCAGCTGCAGAAAAAATAAAAAGTATCCACATCAGTACGCTTATTATCCATAATTAACATTTTATATATAAATTGTAATTGATACAATTAAAAATATGAACACAATGAAGATTACGAATAAACTGACGAATAATACATTTTTTTCCTTGTTTTTAAAATCTATTTATATTTATAGTTAGCTATTGTGACTCAGCCCGAAATCTACTGAGGAAATCTTAAATGTTGCTCACCCAGGTTTATTCACCTGCTCGGGATCATCGCTTAACATCCATCCGAAGGACGACGTGCTCAAGGTTATTTCATACCCCAGATAAAAAATCTACGGGCCTTCGCCGGGTTTCGAATCCGTGATTTTGTAGTTGTTGAGCACGCTAACATTGAGCTACTGGCGTACTCATATATTTTTGAGGGCGCCGTGTAGCGGCTTTGCTTACTGAGCTCAAGATCGAGGGTTCGAAACTCAGCCGAGGCCTTTATGTTTTTTTTTTATCTGAGAGGTGAAAAAACGTTAAACGCACCGTCCTTTGGGGGGACGTTAAGCGATGATCCCGAGCCTGTACAATGTCAGGTACTCGTTAAAGACGCCTACCAGTAGGTGAATAAATATTTAGGGGAGGCAAAGTTTAGGACTCCCATAGTAGAGTCGGGCTAATCTCCAACAGAGCGACGAAAGGACGCTCTGGTAGTAAGAGATATGACGTCATAGTTGAATACAATTATGTTCCATTACATTTATTTCGAACTTAAAACTAGAGATTAGACTTTTACAGTCTAAAAGTAATAGCCCTGACGTAATCAATAAACCAAAATGAAAATTACAAAAAAAGGAAACTTAATCGCTCATGATTGACAATTATTTCTTTTTATGTGTACCAGGAATATTCATTCCTTTTCCATTACTAATCCTAGTCTTAATTCACAAACAATAATAAAATTATTAAAAAATAAATTAATCATAACAATGCCATACTGAACACTTTTGAAAGAAGTCCTTAGCAATCACTGGGAGGAAATTAACAAACTTTAAATTTTGTTGTTAGAAAGTGACTCACTTCATCAGTCCCCTTGCTAAGAGTAAATAAAAGTGTATAAGAAAGGAAAAAACACTTACTAAATAACTTCATAGATTAATGTTTCACTCCCCATTAATTAAGTTATTTTGAGATTTTTAAGAGAGTGAAAATAATAGAACTTACTTAGTACTAATAAAGTAGGCAACTTCAACTAATGTTAAAAATTACACATGGAACATACCCAAAAGTGAGCAAAAATATTGACTTCGAACATCTTGATGATTTCTTCAGGTTTGTGCTCCAAGAACCTGTGACAGGGCATGATCCCGGCGTTGTTAACCAGCACTGTGACCGGCCCTACTTCATTTTTGATTTTCTCTACAACCTGGAACACTTCGTCCCGCTGAGTCACGTCACACCTGTCAACGATTCAACATCACTTAGTTAGCTGAAGAGGAGATAAAACATACAATAATATTAATAGTTAGTTATTGTGACTTATGCCCGGACTTGAACTACGAGGTCATATCGCCTACTACCGCTCTTTTGTCGCTCTGGTGGTCATGAGCCCGACTCTATGAGAGTCTTAAATTTTATTCACATAGGGTAAGGGTCTTTAACGAGTACCTGACGTACAGGCTCGGGATTATCGCTTAACGTCCCATCCGAAGGACGGCGTGCTTAAGTTAATTTTACCTTCCACAGATAAAATAAACTAAGGGCCTCGGTCGGGTTTCGAACCCACTATCTTGAGCTCAGTAAGCAAGCACGCAATTATTACTATTTAAATTAAAATGATGTTATATTTTCTTTGCTCCAGTTACTTTCGAAGTGTTTTAATGTTTCGTGTTAACTATTAGTTATACAAGTATTTGTATTGTTACAAGTAGTTTTGTATTGTTACAAGTATTTTTGTAAGTAATCAATTTTAAAAATTATTTTAGTGTAATAAATTGAAATGGGCACTTTGGGAGTCCTAAATGTTGCCTATCCAGATTTATTCATCTCATATCATCTTAATTAACTAGCAGGCCAATAAATTATTTTAGTTCTATTAAAAAAACAAGGGTTAGGTCGCTTTGTTTAAAACACTGTTTATGTTTTATACTATTTTGTTTTACCAAATAAATGTTGTTGTTTGTTTTGAAAATGTTCATCCTATATCAGATAATTTTTCAGTTGCGAAAGTCATTTGCAATAGAAGGATGCAGAGGACACAAAAACAACGTCATTTTGTGTAAATTGAAAAACAAATTTTAAGTGTACGCCTTAGAACCATGTCCTGCTTCATCAAACCTACAGCATGCAGTAGCAGCATCAAAACATTTTATAAAAAAAGAAATAATAAAAATTAATGAATTGCATTTAATCATATTTTTCTTGTTTGACATAAACTGAAGGTTTTTCAATACGAGGTTTATTTTTTATTTTCAGGTTCATTGAAGTTTTCACTATTTGTTTTCAGGATCAGAATTCATACTTATATTTTTTTTATTTTCAGGTGCCAAAGGAAAGTAACTTCGGTCCTTTTCGGTTAACGTACTCCTTCCTTAAAATCATTCCAGGAGACGCTATAGCCGTCTTATAAGAAACTATTACAGCGATTGTTATACCTCTATATATGAAACCATTGTTATAAGATATTGTATAGATAAAAAAAATTATTTAAATGAAGTACGTTAAACGAAAAATATCGTAACGTCCTATTTATTTTTTTGTAAATTCTAGTTTTCAATTAAATATTGTGTGAATATATGAGGGAAATATTGAGTTGGGGAACAGCGTCCTTTCTGCCTGATTTGGAGAACACAAGGACATTAAACCAAACAAAATAATTATTTATTATTTTTTTTGTTATTTTGGTTAAACCGTTTTCTCTGTTTACTTGTCATGCATTATTTCCTTATGTATTCCCAAAATCAGAGACAAGTAACGTGAGCAGATATTAATTTTTATTTTTTTTTATTTCCGGAGTCATTATTCAAAATTATTATTTACAGAGAGTACTTAGCATATTTATTTCCCCCCAAAAAATTAGGGAAATACATTTTTGATACAAGACTTACCTGTAGGCATGAACCTTCTTGTTGCCATGACTTTGAATCAATTTAACTGTTTCTTCATTTCCTTTCTCATTGATGTCAAGGCAGACCACGACTGCTCCCAAGGCACTGTATTGGATGGCCAACTCCCGGCCGATCCCGTGTCCTGCTCCTGTCACCTAAACAAAAACCAATATAATACAAACAATGTTCAAGAATTTAATTTATAAATATGAGCAGCTACAGGCTCGACGCAACTTTCATGTATATGAGCTATTATTAGGCGAAAAAAAAAAGTCATTGACATTTTTCAAAAGTACAAATTACGTTGTTCTTTTCGGACTTCAAGTCAGACAGAAATAGTCAAACTTCAGTTTGGACAAGTGAAGCAGCGAAAAAATATTTATGTTTATTCAATTCACTAACACATCTTTAATGCGATTCTATTGCATTTTTACGTCTAACAACCCATTACAGACCTAAACATACCATATATACATTGCTAAATCTCATTTCAGGCATATACACAGTACATTCTCCACAAATAATCAAAATAAAGTAATCCTAATTCGACCCAATACATTGTGCTAACCTGTTGAAATGTGTGTTTATATTTTTAATTTTGGTACAAAAAAGGTCAGCATATTACTAAGTTTTAAGTTAACGAAATATCAAAAACTACGATTTTTTTCTTCCTGACAACAGCATTTAGGCGGTTCATTATACAATTTAGAAGTCTCACAGAAAGATAGAAAACATAATTTAAAATCGAATTAGATCTTCTTTCCAATGAGCGGTATTATGTAACGTTTGTGATGATTATGTACTCACTGCCTATCAGAGATGAATTTCTACGAATTGGCATTTTAATCACCATTTGATTTTATGTAATGAAATATATTAGGAATATAAATATACACATGACAGAGGTGGAACTCTATTTTCATCTATTAAGTTAATATAATTTGAATATCTTATCGACTTGTATACTATTGAACGTTTATAACAATACAACTCTATAGGTAAGTATATAATTCATCAGCCTAGAGCTCGGTGCGCGCATTATTTGATATATCACTAGAAAAATATACATTGTCCAATAACAACTTCTAAGTTGAAGAACAGTTCATAACTAGACCTGACGATGGTGTGAAGCCGAAACCGGTAGTTGTATTTTTATAAATATCTTTAGTGGAATAGACATTTCAAAAAATAAGCTTGTTTTATTTATTGTCCAATAAGTTTTGCTTAGTTTCCGACTGCATTATAATTTAATTTTTGTCTTATAATACAAAATTAAGTTGTGACTGTTCATGGGATTGAACTATTTTCAATTAATACTCACCAAGACAACTTCTCCAGCGACTGATTTCAAAGGAGATGGAAAAAAGAATGTGTAAATCCCCTCGAGCGTTGCCAAAAACATTTTGATTAATAGAAGCATCACGTCCAGGAGAATGGTTCCGATTTGGTAGATCTTTTGAAGCATTGTATCTTCCTGCATGCTGGAAAAAATCAAATAAAAAAGAACATTAGTACATTTGAAACAAATAAATTTAAGAACTTAACAAGACAATATCAATTTGAAAATTGGTAGCAATGTAATCAAGAAAACCTGAAAATGCAAAACAAGGATAAATTGCTATAAACAAGACTTGTTTATACTTAGTGACTGGACGTAAAAGGAAGCATTTTCGAAGTCGAAGAATTTGTTGACGTTTGGAAAATGAAGTATATGTTACGGTTATCCAAAAGAACCGCGGAACACGAAGATGTTTGAATGTGAAAGCAGAACCGAGTTTAAGAGCAAAATCAAATTTCAAATATGTAATGTTTGTCATCTTCGGAAATCCTTATCCAATATTATACATCAGCTAATAAATGTTATTGCAGAAAAACTAATAAATGTTATTAAAGTAAAACAAGTCTGAATTAATCAAATAATTTGTGCAAAGAGTAAAATCCTTAAACAATTACAGAAACGAAAATTTGCTTATTGATGTGACTGAAATAGCAAGGCTTGAATGAAGAACGTGAAAGTCTCCAATAAAAAATAAAAAAAACTGAAAACGCAAAAGAAATAATGTCAAAAGCATTCTATTAAAAAATATAAATATCAGGGAATGCAAAAAAACTGGTTCTGCATGGTCACAGGTTAGTGATTACCGACACGAGTGCGTCAGAAAATAAGCAATTATGTTATGTTTTTATTATTTTTACTGTCCTTTATACACACTTGTTGAAGGCTGGTTGGTTCATAAGAACAAAGGAAAATATAAATACACATATATAAAACAGAGAAGCCGGTCTTTGGGTACTAATTGTATAGTTGTTTAAATAAACATAATGAGGATTTTTTCCCTTCATTTTCTGATTTTTTTAGGGTTTTGTAGGTCAAAGACAAAAAAAAACATGGCTATATGTAAATGAAGTATTATTATTCGGTAATAGATCCTATACAACCTTTCATTTATGAAAAACAATATACCAAACAAAAGAAGTTTCGCTCCGAAAATGCGGATTATGTCAACTACCCACCAATTTTATACAATTTCAGAATAATTTCTTAAATGTGTTAAGGATCACTTATGGAAGTTGAACGAATAATAGGAAAACGGATACTTATCAACGGAGTTCAAAACGCTCTGGTTATAAGCTTCAAAGAAAAAGATAAACAAGGAAAATATAAAAAAAGATTCTGCGTAGTCCAGTTTTTTAGAAGAACCAGTTTTTTGATAGAACTATCGCGTAAATTAAGCAAACCTCTATCAAAATGCGTTTCAACATTGTTTTTTTCGCTCGTCACTTGTTTAGGACATTGTAAAACTAGGTGAATCAAATATCTATCGAGGTTGAAATCGTAGCAATTAAGATGAAAGAGCTGAAGTTACTACAAGGAACACTGTGTGCAGCTGGGAAGATGCTTGTTCTCACTATCTATAGTTGAACCTCGACAAAAGATACTCGGTCCATACAAACATAGTTGTTTTAAGGACCTCAAACCTTTTTTATATATTTTCTTTAATATATTGTTCATCAACACAATATGATTAAATCAATATTTTTATCTATCATTATTGAATTTTTGATCATAAAATATAAGGTTTCTTTACCCTAAGGGACCATAAGAGGGCCAAACTTTACCTAGTATCTCAAAACCGTTGCTACAGTGTTCTCCGTCACATTGAAAGAAGATGAATGCAAAGCAACCCATAGTAGTTGATGTGATATAAAACTTGGAAAAAAAAATTATACCTATGGAATATGCTTACAAAGTGTTGACACGGAGTCTGATGTTAAATGACGCTAACAAATTTAAAGATTTGTTACTTGAAATGGCCAATTTTTATGTGTACCGTTTCTTAAAAATCAATCGGTTTATGTTTATGACCTTTCAAGGTTACATTAGTTCCTTTTAAGGTTGTGAATAATCAATGAGTCCAACGACTAGCCGCTTTGCATACAAATACACTGGTTTGATGCCTACATGTAATAGTTTCTGGCTTCATAATACATTCAATGCCACCATTTCACAGCTCTCAGGTGTTCAGGGAAGAAGCTGCAATGCATACTAAGGGACCTAGTCGTTAGACAGGCACTAGCTTATCTAAAATCTTCTTTGTCAATCATGCTATCTTCCTCCTCAACTAGTGAGGTTAACCATTATTTCGAATTTACTATATTCTGTGGAAAAGACAAAACCAGTTCTGATTATTTTTACCTGAAATCATAATTAGAAAATGTTATTTACATTGAAGAAATTCATAAACGCAAAAGAGGGATGTCTCATTCTTAGTTACCAGCCACAAATTTCAGCGTTAAATATATTTCCAATAACCTAAAGAAATGGAGAGGAGACACTTCCGAAAACTAGAATAACCACATTTTAACGTCATTTCATGCATTATAACGGAACAGAGAGCTTAACCTATCATTTTTCTTGTAGAAAACGTTGGGGCCATTAATATTTGAGCCGGTAAAAACGATAGTATTGACCCCCACTAATAAAGACATGAAATTAAGTGTGACGCATGCCCGGGCTTTAACAACGAGGTCATATCGCCTACTACCAGAGCGCTCTTGGGGGCATGTTTGCCTATCCAGGTTTATTCAACGAGGTTAGGGGCAGAGATGGGCATAATCATAATCAATGATTAAGATTACGATTATAATCAAAAAAATTGGGTGATTACTTGATTACACGATTGTAATCGTAATCACGGCCATGATTATGATTGTAATCGAGTAATCATAATCATGAAATCATAATCACAATGTACACATGATTACACAGCGCAAACCATCGCCTTCGATTTCCTTTCATTTTAAATTGTTTTATTTTTTACACTAATAAGTAATTTTTTTTAAGTTTATTACGTAACCAAAGTGCTATTACCATTTTTTTTAAATTTGATACCCACGAAATCCCCCGATTACAGTTATTGTGATTACACGATTACGATTACATGATTACTTTATTATGATTTTATGATTACATGATTGCAATCGTAATCACAATTTCTGATTACGATTATAATCATGTTTCATTTTAGCTAGATTCACAGTGCGATAGTATCAAGTAAAATAGCAATGATGATTAAGTTTTATTTTCTCTGTAATCATGTAA
The DNA here is from genome assembly GCA_963662175.1 of Aradus depressus. Classification (NCBI taxonomy): domain Eukaryota; kingdom Metazoa; phylum Arthropoda; class Insecta; order Hemiptera; family Aradidae; genus Aradus; species Aradus depressus. The sequence goes on from OY759215.1 coordinate 32,443,855, forward strand.
TCATTGATTACGATTATGCCCATCTCTGGTTAGGGTTCTTTAACGAGTACCTGTCATCATACAGGCTCAGGACAATCACTTAACGTCCCATCCGAAGGACGATATGCTCAAGGTTTTTTCACCTCCCTGATAAAATTAACTAAGTACCTCCGCTGGGATTTGACCCTGAAGTGCCCTTAATATCCTTAATAACCAGTGCCTTAAATGACCTTTAAATGTCTGTAATAACCATTGTTAGGTAATAATCAAGTAACCTAAAGGGACTTCGGTATTTCAAAAGGTCCTTAATGACCGCCGGTATCTCAGTGCGTATTTGCCTATTGAGCTCAAGATCACGGTTTCCTTAGGTTTTTTGTCTTGGAGGTTAAGAAACCTTGACCACGCCATCCTTCGGATGGGACAATCGAGCCTCTATGATGTCAGGTACACGTTAAAGACCCTTATCCTAGGTGAATAAACCTGGGACTCCCATGGAAGAGTCGGGCTCATGTTCATCCGAGTGACGAAAGACTGGTACTTCTCGATATGACCACGTAGTTACAGCCCGGGCATGAACCAGGTGGCCTAAAGGGATTGACGTCTTAAAGGGTTTAAGTACCTTTAAGAACAATTGTTAATAATCAGGTTGCTTTCTATATTTTAAGGCTTTGCAGTCTTACATACACCATAGTGTCTTATATATAACCAACCGTGTCTTAAAGGGATTGTCTTAGCGGTTTTAGTTCAAAAGGGCCTTTAATTGTCTATGTACAATTTCTATATTTTAAGGCTTTATAGTGTCTTATACACATGCTAGTATATTAGTAGGACAGTTTATTATTACTACTAAAGCTTTTACCTCATCAAATACTTTATTACTGGCGCTCAACAAAAATTGAAGGCTAACCTCTCCGTTTCGTTATATCACAGAATAACTTAATATAGGATATAATGCAAGTAATGACGTTACAGTGGGTTTATTCTAGTTTTCGAAAGTGTCCTTACTTTTTTGATCTCTTTAGGTTATCGAGAAGATATTTATTGAAAATAGGGGCCAGTAATAAAGTGCATCCTGTTGTTATTTGAAGTTGTTGTATCACTTATAATATCTACCTAATTATTATTGTTACAATCATATGATGAGTTAGATTATAAATATAAAGGTTATGATCTGATAGGTTTATTTAAATCAAGGAAAGTTTATTTTTCAATTAAAAATCTAAAACTTGTCTGTAAGAACTTTTTTTTGAAATTTTTTGCAAGGTGAGTAATCATTTTTGTTTTAAATTTCTTATACAGGTTTCTATAAGATACAAATAAATTACAATATATTGTAAATTAACTATTAAAATGATTGCTACTAAAAAATGTCTTCTCCTTGAACAAGTCAAAATTAGGAAAACAATGGCTAAATTACAGAAGGACCGTGATGTGTATAAATTATTGAGGAAACATTTTCATACTCATTAATGTAATTATTATTAGAATGTATTATTGTAATTTATTTGGAGAAGCTTTGTTTGTAGACCTCACGTTCTTTTTTCTTTTCTCACACTCTTTTACTTGAAACCTCCGCCATGAAGGATAAGGCTATGCCATTATATATAGCTAATCACAGGATACTTAGCGATGTTTCCTAACGACCTTTCAATCTTATCCCAAGTATCCGGGACGTGAGTGCAGCTTCTGTCTCTGTATCCCTCCACAAATGTCAAACTAAGTGCAGTGTGTACCTTAGTCGGTAGCATGCTTATCTACTGAATTCCAGATCGCGGGTTCGAAACTCGGACGAAATCCTTAGATTTTATACCTGGGAAGTGAAAAAAAACATGAGCATGCCGATTTTTGGATGGTCCCGAATAAATCTGGATAGGCAACATTAAGAACTGTTGAGTCGGGCTTATATCCACCATATCTTAGTTAAAGCCCGGGCAAGAGTTACAATAACCAACTAACCTAGACGCCAACAACGATAAAAAGATTTTTCGGTTTCTGTTTAAATTTTCTTTGTAATTCGGGCGACAACACACACATGAAACACTATTCGGTCATTGGTTTGGTCATGCAACATCTTTTGCTATGGATACAAGTCGATTTTAGGATAAATATGTTGCCAAGTCGCTGGATACACATATCCTGCTGAATAAATCTTTACTGGGCTGCTAGAATCTCACTTTTTCTAGATTTGTTTTTATCATACAACAACGACATAACTCAAAAATGACCGTTTTTGAGTTATGGGCATAGGAAGAACCATTCTCACATTTTAGCGGGTAGAACGACACATCTGAGCTTCAACTGCTCGCCGAGAAAACTATTATTGCTGCAAGAATGTCATAATTTAAAGTGAGGCTAGTTTTGGGGTTAAGGGAGGAACCTCAGTAAGGCCTATAGCTGTTACTGTACATTTTCTCTTCTTTTATATTGTATTTTTTCAATAAAACATGCTGATAAGTTATTTTAGAATGAATGCATCAAGTTATTGCAAGACAAAAGTTTGAATTGCTCCTCCTGGAAAGTCACAGTTTTTGAGTTATGTCGTTGTTGCAGCAAATAAGTGATATGTTTTCGTTATACAAACTTAGGAACTACTAAGTATGATTTTTCAACTTTTCAATCGTGTGGTGTTTTTACTTGTATTTATATCAAAAATAGTCATAATTAGAAGTGTGGAAATGAAAAATAATTTTAAAATTTAATTGCAAAAACTAAATGGATACCCAACAGAATACCATGAGACCATGAATCTTCTTTACCTTTTAGTCGCCCTAGGCCCGGGCCTAAGCCTAAATCCATCGCTACCCTCCAGTACTCCGTGGAAACCAGGCATTCCTCCAAGTTTCACTGTTTCGAAGGACTAAAAAGGTCTACATCGGCGCTCATATTATCTCATTTTTCAAAACCAAAATGGAAGTCACAGATATATTTTATATGGAACGTATATATTAATATAATATAATGTATTTCAATCTAGTTTAGGAAATATTAAGTGTATAAAAAAAAATTGTTTGTAGTTACGACTTGTTTCCTAGGTTAGTCTTGTCATTATATTACTTAAGACCTCAGCAGCTTACGTACATTGACTAAAATTATCTCTTGAATAACCTTGAGTCGTTACCTTGACCACCATAACGATACATCAGAAAGTATTTAAGTATACGTTACAAGACGAAAGCTTTGGTAAGTTTTAGAACAGGTTGAAAGTATGTTACATCATAACTGCGTACAATCCAGTTTGACCGTATCCGTAACTGTTTAGTTGTTTGATTTTAATGTCGCAAATGGCTAGGGATCTATCGATACAAGTAAATACAACTAACGTATCGATACTTTTAATCCATACCAAGTACTTTCGGTATCGAAACCTTTTTCAATAGTTACCAAGTAGGTATTACTTGTATCGATTCAAAATACTCTCTTCAAATTTTAACAACTAAAAAAAATTATATACATTTTTTAAATCATCAAAATCGTTCACCGTTTATTTTCTTACAATATTTGTTGTTGCAATAAAATATTGAACTATCGTTTATCAAGATATAAGTTTGTTTGATTTTGAACAGAACCGTGAACGTGATTACTATTTCAGCATTTTATTTTATTTTTACATTTCATTTTGTCAATTACAAATTATAATGCTTCGTCCTACGGCGAAAGTGTGGATTTATATTACTGAAAACGATTCGATCTTAGCGACTTGCAAAAAGTGAAATATTGTGGGAATACGAGTAGTCTCCTCCAGTAGTTTTATCTCCTTATTAAGAATAAATTGTATGTTTATTTTATAAGTTTTTTTTATTATTTTCAGTATGTTTTTAATAATATAATTTTATATAATTCCATGTGATCTATTTGTTTCTTATGCCCACTACAATATCTCATTTATACCTTTCAAATGTTATTGTGTTTTTTATTACTATTATTGGTATGTAGGTATACATATATATATTATACATTGTTTAAAATTAATTATAACGAAGTACTCGATTCAATCGATTCGATTTTTATTAATATCTATATCTATATTTCTACCTTTCTTAAACCTATTTGATACTCTTTATTCAATACTTGATAGTATCGAAAGTTTTAATCGATGTACATTGTGGTATCGATTGAACGCTACGAATGGCCCTTTCTTCTGTCCTGGCTACACCTTGACCTGCTAAAGACAAAGAGGCTTTAATACGTGGCCTCATAGGCGAACAAGTAAAGGAGACGAAAAACGTTTCAGGTAGGCGGTGGATTTACATGGCCTTCAGGCACTGCATTGCGCAAGCATAAAATAAAGATTTAAAAGGATTTTACTATAAGGTGAAGTCATTGCCAATTTAACAAAATTTTCCAAAGGTCAAAAACAATCGAAAATAGAAATAGGTCAGTTGAAAATTTGCATTCGTGATAATAGTTGTACTAACTGAACCGGGTTTTAGCGTTTCCCGTCCAGATGGTGTCTTCCAAATTTTTTACAGCCAATTCGGGGACACATAGCTCAGTGGTATGCGTGCTTGCCTTCTGAGCTCAAGATCGTGGGTTCGAAACCCGACCGAGGCCTTTAGTTTATTTTATCTGGGAGGTAAAATAAACTTAAGCACGCCGTCCTTCGGATCAAGGTGACTGCAAGGTCAAGTTTGTGTTGCAGTGTATTGTTCCGACGGTGTGCTTTTCTCAGATTTGTTGTTTTGTTACCTTTAGATCCCACATCCTATTACAGACTTTTCCACTTGTTTTTCACTTCTTTCCAAAGTTGTGTTTTGTTTATTTTTAGTTTATTTATTTTATTTACATTTTTATATGTTTTTTCAATGGTTAAGCTATTTAGTGGCGTGTCACTAACCCACCCTCAGATACAGATCTCGCCGATTATGTTATATACCTACCCTGTCACTCCTGGATAAGAATCTGGTCGAAATCGGTTCAGTATGTGGTAGTGTGTCACTCACTAACTCAGCTCCAGGCACAAGTCTTGCTAATAGTTTTATATACTCTACGCCACTCCTGGATACATGAGCTGTCCATTAGGGTGGAACGAAAAAATCACCTTTTGATTTTTAATTTGGAATAGCGCGGAAAAGTTGCCTTTTAGTGTAGATAAGATAAACAAAAAATATGAAAAATATTGGAGTACGTCTTGAGGTGCCGCAAGGACCAGTTTAATGTGGCAATGAAGTAGAAACAAACATTTTGCAGCTGTAACATTTTTAATCATTAAGGATACAGAAGTAAGAAATACAAAGTTTGACATTACAAAATATTTTTTTATTTTTATTATATTTTATAATTAATAATTTTTTCCAATTCTAATGCTTATGTATGTATTTATTTATTTTATTTATTTACATATTCACAACGACAACATTTGTCACTAGTGATCGTGATGATGTGCTGTGGCAAGTGTGTCGCTGTACTGCTGAGGTACGTGACCGAAGAGGAGTCCAGGCTAGTCCTGGAGCAGGTCCCTCTGCCATGCCCGCTTTAGACGTCTTGGTGGGTTTGTGGGGAGAGTGTTCGTGGATAATTGGAGAATAAGTGGATTGGCGTGATGATGGAGTTTGTCGTGAAAATTTTGATATCGTGTCTTGATAACAGAAGGTATAAATGGGATGTTGAGGTCATTATGTAATGTGAGGTTGGAAACGTAAAATGGGGCATTGGCAATGTGGCGTGGTATGATGGATTGTAATGACTGAAGGCGTTGTATGTTTGATTTTTTGGCTGATCCCCATATCTCGATTCCGTAAGTCCAGATGGGTTTTAGTATAGTGTTGTAAATGTGAAGTTTGTTTTCAAGCGATAATGTCGATCGTCGTCCGATGATTGATTTCAGTTGTCCAAATCGTCTTTTGAGGTCTGTGCGTTTCAGTCTGATATGAGTTGTCCAAGTTAAACGTCTGTCTAAATGAAGTCCTAGATATCGGACAGTGTCTGATGCAGGAATGGGCTGGTTGTTAATGTATACTGGTGGACAAGTGTTGTGTCTGAGGGTAAATGTGGTTTGCAGAGATTTGTCTCTATTAATTTTTAGTCTCCATTTGTTGGCCCAATCTGTTAGCTGGTGTAAATGTTCCTGTAAGTGTGAGCTTGCTTGTGTTGGGTCTGAGTGTGTTGAGAGAATGGCTGTGTCGTCTGCGTATGTAGCGAGTAGTGTGTTGTCGTGTTGTGGAATGTGTGCTGTGTAGATTGAGAAGAGTAGGGGACTGAGGGAACTTCCTTGGGGAACTCCAGCTTTGACCTCCAAAAAATGTGATGAGGAAGATCCCTCAGATACCCTAAAGTTTCTGTTTTCTAGGAATGACTTAAGTATTAAATAATATGTGTGAGGAAGGTGAGATTTAAGTGTGTAGAGCAGGCCTGGGTGCCAGACACGATCAAACGCTTTTTCAATGTCCAGAAATACGCCTGTGCAAAACTCTTTTCTTTCAAAGCTGGTGGCTATGTAATCGACCAAACGATGGCACTGGTGTATTGTCGAATGTCTTTGTCGAAAGCCAAATTGATGGTCTGGGAGAAGGTTGTCTTGTGCAGTGATGTAGGTTAGTCTGTCCAGTAGAAGTCTCTCTAGTGGTTTGGATATCACAGGAAGCAGGCTTATAGGACGGTATGACGAGGCCTGGTCTGGGGTTTTCCCTGGCTTAAGAATCATCCTGACTACTGATATCTTCCAGACAAGGGGATAGTAACATAGTCGTAGTACTGTGTTGTATAAATTCGTCAAGTAAATTAGTCCTTTTCTCGGTAGCTGTCGTAGTATCTCAGCGGTTATCAGATCATGACCTGGAGATTTCCGTAAGGGGAGTTTTTTAATTGTCAGTTCAACTTCATTAGGACTGAATGCCTTTGGGGGGAGAGTTAGTTGGAGGGGGGTAGTAAGTGCTGTCAGTACTTGGTCTGTATGTTGGTCGTCTCCTATGTCCTCGTGGGGAGTGAATACTTTGGAAAGATAATCAGCGTAGAGGTCTGCCTTCTCCTGGTCTGACCTAGTCCAGGCCCCATCATTCCGCCGAAGGGGGTGTGATACCCGTGCATTGCCAAGGAGCCGTTTCGTCGCTGTCCAAAGTGAGTTATCTCGAGCCGCCAGAGTCGAGATATATGTCTCATGTCTGTCTTGTTTCAGGTTGGAAAGTTCTGTAGAGAGGGTTCGCCGGAGTTGATTGTATGTCTGTCTGTCGGAAGGGTACCTCGATCTTTGCCATCGAGACCTGGCCGCTCTTTTCTCTCTTATCATCTGCAGGATGTGTGGTGGGAGGGATATGTTGTTGTGTGAGCGTCTTGGTCTGGGTGGTCGGCACGATTTTGTCACAGCTTCTTGAATCCACAATGTGAAGTTACCTGCTGCGTCGTCAAGTTCGTCTTGTGTCCGTATGGTATTGTTTAAGTTTATTTTGTCGTCCAGTTCTTCTCTGAAACAGTCCCAGTTTATTGGTCCTGTTATTAATGATGGCCTCTGAGGCCGGGCCAGGGGTTTGGAGGCTAGTTCAAGTAAAACTGGGGAGTGGTCTGATGATAAGTCGTCTAAGGCAGTCACGTAAGTATGAGATGCGTTTATATGGGATGTAATAAAATAGTCGAGTAAGTCAGGGGATTTAGCGATGGATGTGGGCCAATAAGTGGGTTGTCTTGGGGCTATGATGTCGTAACTGGAAGAATTTAGTAGTCCAAGTAGTCGCCGTCCTCTAGTGTTGGTCGTGCGACACCCAAAATGCACATGTTTGGCGTTCAGATCGCCACCAGCTATGAATCGTGGACCCAGGCCATGGAGGAATGTGGTCATGTCGTGTTGTGTCAGTGTCTTGTTGGGTGGGCTGTAAGCTGAACAGATGGTTAATGGGTTGGAGTTGCAATTAATAGAGACGGCTGTGTATTGAAGTGACATGGTAGGTGTTTGTGGTATGACGGTGTGCTGGATGCTGTTATGTATGAGGATGAGACTGCCGCCATGTGCTGTTCCGTCAGGATGGTCTGTTCTGTATGTTACGTAGTCCGTGATGTGAAAGTGTAGTTTGGAAGTTAAGTGTGTCTCAGTAATTAGTGCTATGTCAGTTCGTTTGTCATTTAGAAGTATTTCCAGTTCGTTTTTATGGGAGATCAGCCCATTGGCATTCCATAGTAGGAGTGTTAGCTTGTTGTTTGTGTGTGTTGTGTGAATCATTTTGATAGTTTTGGAATGAGCTCTGAAACAAGTGTTGTGAGGAGGGTGATGAGGGGTGTGATGACAGATTTGAAATCAGTGAGAAATGAGGTGAGCGTGTTGGCGATGTCGATATTTAAAACCATCTTTTGTAACATTATATGTACGAGAAATTCATAAAAAATAATTTATCAAGATGTTGTAGTATTGCAACCAATTTTTTTTTTTATTCTTTTTGAACTTAAAAGGCAACTTTTCTCCACTATTACCAAACTAATAACTAAAAAAAAATTTAAAAGGCCATTTTCGTTCCACCCTACTGTCCATCATTAGCAGTTTTATGAAAATCGGTCCAGCCGTTAAGTTTTTAGGAATATACGAAGGAACACAGTCGGATAGTAGGTTTTTAGAGTTATTTTAATTACTTCAAAAACAAATCTATACAATACAAACATTTTTGGAATCATCTTTCTCAGAGCTCTTTAATTTGACAACCCACTCGATGGGTTATGTTGACTATTGATTTTTTTAGGTTTGATTTTTTTTTTTCGGGAATGTCTCATAGACCATAACACTCGGAAGATTATGACGAATGAAATTACTTATAACTCATTAAATTAAGTCTAGCCGTTTATGCTCTCCGAGAAAACAAAGAATATAACATACATACAAAATTGTGGGGATACCCTCTCCCATCGAGTGCCGCAGTCGGGTAATTACATAATAGTTTTTTTTACTAATTAAAAAAAACCACTTCTCTCCCCACCCCAGCTTGAGTTTCCAAAAATAAACTTGATGACACTTGAAAGATACGTGTTATCAGTCACCTCCTGAGACAGTTTAATGATAGCTACTTTTAGTAATATCTCAAAATAAATATTACGCTAACACTTTTTACTTTTACAATTTTCACCCGGAGATAACTATCTTGAAAATCGCAATTGGGTATTTCCTTTTTTTTTTTTCATGATTTAGAATCTCAGAAACAGAAGAGACCATTTCTGGAAAATGTCAATTTAGGTATCTGGGTCCTTTGTTCATCGATATCTCCGAAACTCGTGGACAGATTTTAAACAAAGATTGAGTGGTAAAGTACACAGATTTGTAGGTACTCATCTGAATAAAATTTTTTGTTAAAAATAGCGAATTTTCCAAATGTCAGTTTTTAGTATAACTTTTCTGTTCTACAAAAAATGTTTTTGCTTTAATGTTAGTTTATTTTAATTGATGTGTCTTAGAGGCTCTTCAAATAAATCCCTTAAGCCGTCCTTCGGATGGGAAGTTAAGCGATGATTCCGGGTCTGTATGATGTTAGGTACTCGTTGACCCCGTCGTCTGTGTTCAGTATTTGTTAAGTCGTGGGTGTAGATGGTAGCAATTCCGACAGTACTTCCATATATTTTTCTCTACATTTTTTATTTAGTTTTTCATATTATCTCTGCAAAAATGTTAATTATCATTCTCTTCTAAGTAGTTATATTTAAAAGCTAATACCTGTTTATAATTTAAATTATTTATTTCCATCCATTTCTCTGTTTTCTTCCAGAATGTATTTCGACAGGAGTCTGACAACGCGTTTAGATGCACGAGAACGGATGAAATTATGGCCAAAATATCAAAAGACAAAGGACATATGTCCGGTATTTAATCATCACGAAATGAGGTAATTATGGATACAATCATTTTATTATTAGGTTGCTCAGAGGCTAATCAGTATAGAAATATTATATATATGGGACATTTTGGAGGAGAATGTATTAAGCATGGACACAGACAAAATTACACCAGTTTTGACTTTAATAAAAAAATGATCAATAATACCAGATAGAAATATCTATTGTCAAAGACCGAGAAAGGAGTTGGAGCAGGAATACATGGGAGGACAGTCAAGGGAGATACTAGTATATCTCTAGGTGTGCATCCCACCGTGTTTCAAGCTGAAGTATATGCCATCCTCGGCATGACCAGAAAACATTCCAGTTCTGGAGAGGGATCCCAAAGCAATGAAATTCAAAAACGTCTTTGTTGTGGGTCTCAGAGAAACAGAGCCGAGAGCTCCTGATTATGAGCAGAAAAACCTACACAATATGGGCATCGCTAGAAGCCCTCTGTGCAGGAAGTGTGGCGAGGTTCATATTCTAAGCCAGTGTAAGGCATTAGACAGCAGATTTTACTGCTTCCGGTCTGCCATAACGGAACCGAAGCAGGTAATGGGAGGAACCTCCAGCAGAATCTTGGATAAACTGACTTTTGACTTATGGGTAATGATAAGCTGCATCCGGAGCGAAATCCCTATAATTTCCTTTATTACTAACTTTAAATGATACTAACATATAAAGTAAATAAAGTATTCATCGTAATAAATTAATAGCTCACAGTTGGCCTGATTTTACTGCGTTGAAGTAATTCGTCAAGCCCTAACAGATAGCACCACCATCACTATTTCAAAATAATTCGTCTATTAATCACTGGCAAAGTGCTTCCCCACAAAGAATTAATCCGACCGTTTGCACTAATATTCAATAGATTACTTACATAGTGCCTCCTAAATCCTCATCCAAAGTGTCAATACATTCATTACATCGGCAGTTGCTAAGGTTTTTGTGTTGAGCCTCCTCCCCTGAACCTCCCTTTATTGGTCGATTTGGCTGAAAACCAATAGGTGTCTTCGTTTTAGGGTTCTGGATTTACAAATAAAATGTCGTGTCGATACATTCATTCTATCGGGAGTTATCGTGTTCATAGCCGCACATATAGACTGACATTTGTTTTTCATGTTTGGAATCTGAAGGTCAGAAAATATGAAATTCCGTTGATAACTCTGCATCGAACTTTTGACTGATTACATAACTTCCCCTATACTTCGTATGGCCGGAGAGGTAAAAAGTGACTCCCTATATATACAGTTGTTCTATTATATTAATCCAAACTACAACCCCAACCAATTTCAATTTAAGTTTGATATATTCAGTAAGAGGAAGTGCCTTGTTTATCAGATGCCTGCTCCACCTGTTCCGGAAGCTGACCCGGGGCAAGGGCTACATGGACCGGGACGAGTTTATCGACTCTCTGACTGACCTCTTCCTCATTGACGACCCGGCCATCTTGGAGAGAATGTACCTCGCCGTTGACATTCCCAACACCATCGGCATCAAGTTCGAACAGTGGGTCACCATTGTTGCACTCTTTGCAAGGGGCTCTCTCGAGGAGAAAATCACCTTCGCCTTCTTGGTAATATTATCTATGAGTTATTTCAGTTAAATAATAATAAATAATAAAATCTACAATTTATCTCAGTCCTGAGGGATGAGGGGGCTAAAATAAGAGAGGAGGCTAAAAAACAAAAACGTTAATAACGTTAATGAGCCGTTGTAACGAATATTCAACGCAAAATGTCATATGTAAGTTCAAAACACCATAATAACGACACCGTTTTAGTTTTCCACGGAATCGGCCCAAAGTAAGAGGTAGGTAATGAATGTATCGACATGAAATTTTATAATTAAATCTAAAACCCCATAAGGAACACCTATTAATTTTCCTCGAAATCGACCGACGGGAAAAGGGATGCTCGACTCAAAAACCTTAATAATTGCCGATGTAATGAACGTATCGACACAAAATTTAGTATGAGGAAAGCCCTATGTGAGTCAACCATTGATTTTTAGCTCAAACGGACGATTAGGTTTAGAGAGAGAGAGAGAGAGAGAGAGAGAGAGTGAGAGACGTATTACACTACATAATATGTAACATATCATATACCTAACATATTATATTCGTTCTGGAGAACACTGGGGAAGTAACTCACGACGACTTTTTATTTTGTATCGATTTTCATTTTTATCGATTGTTTTCTCTTCTGTTATTTTGTTATTATGTAGAACTCATTGGGATAGAATTGTATACAAAAGGATTCATGGAAATGTTTGCAATGTGAAAACGTTTGTGTCCACTTGTGTCAACACAACACAATCCACACTACGATGAGTATTGAAATATACTTTGTTCAATATTTTTCAAAACTAACTCGCTTAATGATGGCCAGTTCCAAAGAAAACTTCTCATGAGCTTATTTTGATGAGAAAACACACAATTCTCGTTATAAAACAAATAAAAATCACGCTAGTCCAAAAGAAACAAATATACTTACATTTTATAAAAATTCCAAACCAAATATTAGAAAACTGATTGAAAAAAAACATACAAAATAAATATTTACAACTGATTATCTATCCTCTGTATTCTAATTCAATCCATAGAACAGCTGACTTGACTAATTCAATCTCTCTGATCTGGTGTATATAGAATATTTAAAACTCAGAACATTCTATGAACTATCGGTCAGAATTTATTCATTTTCGTTGTGTAGCTGTAGCAGGTGTATGAGGTTGTATTTGATGAAAACAACCAGTTCACTTCGAGATGGCAAGCAAGAAATATGTAGTTGTTGCCGCCGCAGCGACAGTCTTACTGGCAACTTTGAGAAGGGAACGGAGGTTTTGGGTGCGACCATATCTTCAGGCCAAAAAGAAGTTCAGTGGTAGTGATATGTTAAACGATTTGAACCTAGACGATAATGCAGACGACGCGTCATTGTGTTATGAAATTCGCTGCGATGGAAGTTTTAAAAAATTCTTACGAAGGATAAGTGCTGATTTCGAATATCTACTACTACACAAAATTGAAAAGAAAGACACTAAACTTTAGAAAAGCTATATCTGCTCGTGAAAAACTTGCTTCAGAGCAAGCACACAACTGACTAGCGTCTTTGGGCGACAGTTATATAGCTGTGCTACAACAAAACACGCACTTCCAGCTCGGCTATATAGCTCAGCTATATAGTTCCCTTTGATCTTACCGACAACCGACGGGAAACTCATTTCCTTCTATACAGCTCTTGAATTAAGCTATATAGCCGGACTATATAGGTAGCTGTTTTCGGGTGGCGTTTTGAAAAACTTGTAGCACAGCTACATAGTGTAAACCCGGCATAAGACGTATTAAAATAATTTAAGAAAACACTTTCAAACACAAAACAACATAGATTTGAATAAAATTTAGTAAAGTAATAGATTATGAAATGAACAATGGCAAGATTGATTGAATATTATTATATAATTAAGATTAAAAAATGGAACTTGATCCAGGCCGTTCTAAATTAATAAATATATAATGCCCCAAAATAAATGATTTAGTTCGCATGAATATGAAATTTTCAATTTGAATTAATTATTTTATTAAAATATTCAAATCTTCTTGATAAATGTCAGTTTTAACTTCTTCCAGAGCTCTTTCTTCGTTGTTCTTGTCCTATTTCCTGCAGAGTGAAGAGGACGTTAGCCATGAAGCCCATGAGCTCAGTCATGTACCCACATTCCTGACATATCCCTTCCCCATCAGCAAGACAATTTATAGACCCGATTGAAGAGACTTCAAGGACCTTAACATCTTATCATTTCTTATATAATTCAGCCTCAACTCTCGGTTATCTCTGAATAAAAAAAAATACAGTACAATTTGGTGTTTAACTCTTTTGACTCCACTGTGTACAAAAAACAAAAGACATTGATAATTTGGAGGTTAAATCTAATTTGTGTTCGTTACAGTCACGAAAAATAGATAGCGTTAGCACATAATAGAATAAATGGGAGGCCTTGGAAAGTAAATACAATTGCACAGATAATGCATATATTTAGGTTTGGAAGGGGCTTTTAGATATACATAGTTTTCTGTAGTAGTTCAAAGGATTACACTAAATCAATACGTAAAACCTGTAGTCCAACAGCTACCATACTTGTACCTACCCTAAAATCACCGTAAATGTTATTTGGTGCTATTAATTCCCATCACGGTAAATAGAAAGGGCGTTTTTCTGAAAAAATTGGTGGTGGGTGCCCATCTGACGTCATCATATGACCTCGCCCCACTCTACAGTTCCCCCGTAAAAACATACAAAGCTAGGCAGCTGTTGATAGTAAAATGTATTCTTGTTATTACAGATTTTAACCTAAACTTACCGAAAACAAAACTTTTGCTGTTTCTTAGTGAATTTTTAGCGCTAAAATAACACCTGAGTGGTAAATTTAAACAAAAACGCATCGATTAATGGTCATTATTAATTTTCCACTTGAATACTCTAATCAATTAGTAAATTTTTAGATCACAACTTACACAAAACCTCATTGAAAAAATTTTGGCATGGATGGATGTTAGGATACACATGAGGATCCACACAGAACTGACCATTTTCATGATTTGAGCTTCAGCGCTGTCTAGAGAAAACTGCGCCGATAACCGATCTTTTAAAGGTTTTTATTCATTTTCTGAGAAATTGTGCATCTGAAGTGCACTAAGCCTAAATTGAAGCTCATATATTTTTACACGAATTTATTCCTCTTATAGTTTTCAATATAACCAATAGTCTGAGAGATATTCGCTGGGACAACTTTCGATGTCACGAGTGGACTGCTAGCCCGTTCCTGAACTAATTTTCATAGTTATTTTGCTCTTAGCTTGAAAGTTTATCTAATATATAAACATACAATACTGTCTACTAACTAACTCCATCATTTTATCGATCGGCAACCCACGGCCCACGGGGGAACAGTAAAAAAAAAATTGTTCCCGGAAAAAGTAGATTTATTTAAGAAAATAGGGTGGGGATAGACTCTCCGACAGTCAAGAGACGTGATGTATACAATTTGTTTGTAAATTGACCGAACTTATATTGTTTTGCTATGCGACCTGCTCTAGAAAACCCAATGCACTTTGGAACCCCCGAATGACCTACGTCATAAAGCATTTTTGTTTTTCCTTTTTTGAAATCAGGGGACTGGAAACATGAAATTTGGGTGAAAGCGCACAATCGAATTTCCCATTGCACTTGACCGATTGCATAACTTTCCCAAAAAAGTAATTGATTTCATTGGAATCCATTTTGGAGATATATATTGCCAGAGTGCAGTGAGCCTGTTTCTTCTGCAGTATGTGAATACAAGGTTCCGGAAGTATATTTATTGTATACTCAGAATTAGATGGCCTTTGTATTTCAAATAAAATTCTCAAGGAATTAATTCAACTCCAATTAAACATGATTTGATTTGATTGAATTTTTTTTCTTAAAACCGGATATTTTTTTATTTCAACTTTTTCTAAGCTCATTTCATTAACGTTTCGAGGTAATCTTCTTTCTCACTATCTCTTCTGAACATCTGGGAAATATTTGTTTTTGCTGTGATTGCATCCTATTTTATATTAGGATATAATATTAAAGAAGACGATAATTTAGGAAGAGACACCGCCTCTTTCTTCTCAACTGGTCCCCGGTATATTGGAAACCAATTTATTGGTTTGATTGGAAATCAATAGTTTGTCTTGCTCAGGGGACTTCTGAATAATCATATTAAATTTCGGGGGTTGGCCGGCGCGAGAGCGCAAAGCTGATTTTTATTATGAGACTCACTATACGACGAGAGCGCAAATTGGCATATTAATTAATTCTTTATCACAGAACTTCAAACAAAGCCGTTGGCCGGCGAGAGCACAAAGCTGATTTTAATTATCAATAAGACCGCTGTATGTTAAAGCTAAGATAAGACCGCTGTATGTTAAAGTTAGAACCTGTACTACTTCAAATATAGGAACGACGGGAGGGACAGATATATACAAATACGCCCCCAAATTTTGTAATATTTCTATTTATGTTTGTTCTAGGAATTTATGTACCTAGATGAATGATTATCGCTGTTAGACAGCTTACAACAATGGAAATTGAGATGGCCGAGTAATTAGTAGGCCTTTGCGGTGGCGGCCTTTGTGGCGGGCGAGACGGGCAACTTCAAAATAAATTAAAAACTTAATTAAAACCATTGCGCTCTCGCCGTATAGAGGCTTCGCGCTCTCGACGTATAAAAATGGGATTAATTTTTATTATCTGCGCTCTGGCCGTATATGGCCAAATTTCGTGTTGATACGTTCATTACATCAACAATTATTAGAGTTTTTCAGTGGGCCCCCCTTGCCTCAGTCCGATTTAGCTGAAAATTGGTATATATAATCCTTATATGTTTTCCAATTCATGTATAAAATTTCGTGTTGATACATCACACGTGTTTACAGAAAAAAAGAAAAAACAAATATGTAGTTTTTGCATATACTGGAGCAGAGTTGTGCACAACTAATTCAAAAGTAGAGATGTTCTCGCCAGAGATCTTGTGGAAGTTCATTGTAAATACTACTGAATAAAACACTTAGAACGAGTCAAAAATTCCACTATATTTATATAAAATACACAATATATTTCGCTGGTTAGAGCATTGTCAAGTGTACAGAATACAGACTTATGACTCATAAGTCTGTATCCTGTACTCTAAGTGTTTTATTCAGTAGTAATTCAAAAGTAATTTCAATGCAATTCAATTAATTCATTCAATTGTTTTCAATTCCAATAATCAATAATTTAATAACTTTAATAATTTGTTCAAGCGTCTGTAAAGCGAAGAGCACATTAATACAGTTGGGCAAATTATTATTATAATTTAATTACACATGCAATTAGATGCAATTATGTGTAATTGTAGATAAGGTCGTTAATTCAATTAATAGTCAAAATTGCAGTTCTAATGTAATTGATAATTGTAATTATATTATATATGAATTAAACTGCAAATTGGCTTGTATGTTATGGCCGCCAATATGCACGGTGCATATATATATATGTATATATTGAATTAAAAAATCGTTTAGTATTTTAAAAATGCATTTTAGATTCCAATTCAGATTAAAACATTCTCCGCAGCTTTGTGAAGGTAAGAAAATGCTTTGAATTGTAGAAATGAGATTTATCAATGAATTGTTAAAGTTTTATTAAGTGAATGAGATGAAACAGTGGTGAATATGAAAAAGTAATTTAAAAATGTTGATACAAATATTGATATTTATTGAATTACAAAAGTAATTAACGAATATTGAACATAATCGATTCTTGAAAATTGAAATTATTCATTCAAGAGAACAAAAAGAGGAAGAAAGTATTTTGGGGTTCTTGACGAATGTCAATGTAATCGTAATTAAGCTAAATCAAATTACATTATAACTCATTTAGTCCTACTCTTTACTAGAGCTGTACTATTTTTTTTAAAAATTAATTCAATAACCAGCTCTTGCTTTGAGTCATTAACTATATAATATATAATATAATAAAGTGACGAAAGAGCGCTTTGGTAGTAGGCGATATGACCTCGTAATTAAAGCCCGGGACATGAGCCCCCTCTCACTTTGGTTGAAAATCAATAGGTATTGTCCTTATAGGGTTCTGGATACACATATAAAATTTCGTGTCGATACTTCATTCTATCGGGAGTTATCGTCATCATATACACACAAGAGAATTTATTTTTTAATTTTGGAAACAGTGGGTCGGAAAACATGAAATTCCGTTGAAAACTCAACATCGAATTTCTGACCGATAACATAAGTTCCCATATATTTTATATAACTGGGGTAGAAAAAACCGAATCTACATCTATATAAGGTTCCTATTTATCTGCTGATCTACCTACAGGTGGGTTTATCAAACTCTAATTACTAAGCCATCTGCAGTTTGTATGATGAGATTATTATTCACTCTATAGATATTTTCAAAAAACGCAGCAATAGAAAGAATAAAGATAAATCAAAAATAAATTGGCTTGCAATGGCCAGTTTTGCTTTTGAAATGTTTCAATACTGCAGAGATAATGTGTGTTGTATATTGTAGATGTACGACACGCTGGGTCTTGGCTATGTCACCAAGGAGACTGTCTTCAAGAAGGCCAAAGAACATATTGTCACCATTACTGACACCGAGAGCCATGCCGATAACATACCTCAGGTTAGTTAATTATTTTATTTCTTATTGCGATAATGTGGAATATTATTAAAATCTGTCCAGAATGTGTCTAATAAAGGGGCCCTCACACTGGCAAAAATTTCGCTCAAAAATTTGAAGATGTCGGTTTTGTGCAAAAATATTGAGTGAGGAGAAATATTGTGCAAAAAAAAGGGGTATTCAATATTTTGTGGGGCGTTCAAAAGTTTTCTGAAAGTTTAGAAAATTTTTGCGGACCTGTCAATATTTTGTAGCATGAGAGCGCAGTGTGAGGAAATTTTGATAAAGTGTAGGTTCCAAGCTCAGTTCGCGAAGTAGGTTACGATGACCATGGGTCGGTCGCTTCTTCAAATAATTCCTGACCCACACTCTTTTCTTCCTATTATTTAAAGACTCCTTCAACAGTGCACACAATACAACTACTCTACTTTCAACCTCCGGGTTTGCCCTGGGCAAAGAAACGTATGCGGCTATGGCTGAGTACAACACGATGCGCCGTTCTTCCATCACGAATGTTTAGTCAACACTCAAATTTTGTGCAATATTTTTGTGTAGTGTGAGGGGTCCACGACCATTCAATATTTTGTACAAAAATAAGCTCAATATTTGTGCTCAAAAATAAGCTCAATATTTGTGCTCAAAATTTTGAGCGAAATTTTTGCCAGTGTGTTTGATTAGACGAATTGGTTTAGAAATAAAAATACTATAAAATATATCTTTTTTCGTTAGAATGTATTTAATTTATGATACCTTCACAATAATATCTTCGTAAATTAAAAAAAAAACATGTCTATATACTCTCATAGTAAATATCGTGTGTGTGTGTGTGGGCACTTGAAAATAAGGAAGGAATGCAATATCAATAGCAACATTTATAAGGTAAAAATACTTCATTTGTTTATATATATAATATATGAATAAATCTTCGATTTGGAGGCATATTCATACTGAACAGAATACAAAATTTTACGTGATATCATACATATTATAGATGTGTGAATATACACGCACATACACATATATATTTAATAATTTTCTATTGATTATATCAATGACACACACACACATATATTTATATATACATACAGGTGCAACAAGTGTGCAAATAACGATACCCCCCCCCCCCCCCCCCCCCCTCCACAATTAAAGTACCCGAATGTTTTTATTTTTCTCCCCTTTACATTTTGGGTAAGTTAATGATTATTATTTTCCAAATAAATACTTGAGCAAGCGAGGGCACCGGTAGCTCAATGGTATGCGTGCTTGTCTTCTGATCTCAAGATATTGCGTTCGAAACCCGACCGAGGCCACTAGTTTATTTTATCTGGGAGGCAAAATAAACTCAAGCACGCCGTATTGAGCCTGTACGATGTTAGGTACTTGTTAAAGACCCCTTGCCCTAGGTGAATAAAAATTTAGAGTAGGCAAAATTTAGGACTCCCACAGTAGAGTCGGGCTCATGTCCACCAGTGTGACCTGGTAGTAGGCGATATGACCTCGTAGTTAAAGCCAGGGCATGAGTCATAAAACCTAACCCACTTGAGCAAGGAAATTAATAATATGTGTAACGACAACAATATTTTATTTTCAAACATTAGGTATATTATGAACTATTAAACATAATTATTACCTTTGTACATAATAATGATAGGTTTAAATAGTTTAAAAATTAATATTATATTAATTATTGAACAGTAATGAGTTGCCCAAAGAGTGGATGTTAACAGACAGATGGTTGTGGGTACTGATAAGTATAACAAGGTATCATTAACTTCGAAAACATCTTTTATTTTTATCAACTACCTACGTCAGCCATTCTCATGTTTTTAGGTTGTTAAACAGACCCAATAATAACTGCTATGAGACTAATTATAGTTGGGACGTTTCAGTTACGTAACTAGTTTCGTGCGTATGATAAATATGCTAATCTGAGTATCATCATATAAATGTTTGTAACTGATTGTTTGTGTGTCCTTGGGCTATACTAAGATAACAATGTACCTACTATAGTGTTGTTTCTATTCAATATTTCCTGGTGACTCTTAGAAAACAATTTATGCAGCAGACTATAGGAAATATCACAGATAATGCTGCATACGAATAATCTTAACGTATGAAAAAAAAAAAAAAAAAAAAAAAAATGTATTCAAGCAGTAGGTATATTAAAAAAAAGTCGTCGGTAAATCACCGGCAATGTACGACGAAGGAATTTATTAACTTTTCGCTCCCCCTCCAAACTTAGTCGACCGTTTGCGCCACTATTCAATAGTTGACTTACATGGGGGCTCCTGAATCCTCATACTAAATTTTGTGTCGATAAATTGATTACATCGGCAGTTATTAAGGTTTTTGAATTGAGCCGCCTGCCTCTCCTGAAGCCCCCCTTTCCTTCGGATATCGCTGAAATTTGACAGGTTATGTCCTCATTGGGTTTTAAAATTACATTTGAAATTTTGTGTCGATACATTCATTACAACGGCAGTTATTTCAAGTTTTTGAGTTAAGCCTCTCCCCTAATCCCCCTTCCCTATATAATATATAATTTTTATGAAATATTAAACTTAGTTATAACAAATTCTTATATGATAATATTGTACTAATTTAATTTTGCTCACTAACACACTAACATTTGCTAGTCTAATCATAAAGAAAATTTAATTGTTGATTACATAAAATGTGACTTATAATTTATATAAAATTTCCATTTCCTTTTATTTTCACACAAATACTCTATAGAAAAAGAATGCCCCTTTGAGATTGTGTTCATTACAAGGTAAGTGAACTATCTGTTGGTTACAAGGTGAAGAAAAGAATAAAAGATTTATATTTCAAGTAACATAATAACGTTTCATTGGTGCCCAGCGTGGGCAGCAAAAGAAATGAGCTTTACAAATGAATTTAATTCAGTCTTAAAATAGATAAAATTATCGGAGAAAATAAAGAAAATTTTTGAGTTAAGCATCTTCCCTAATCCCCCTTCCCTTGGCCGATTTGGCTGAAAATCGATAGGTGTTGTTCTCCCTCCTCAACTATATGGTCACATCGCCTACTACCAGAGCGCTCTTTCGTCGCTCTGATGGACATGAGCCCGATTCTAAGTTTTGCCTAACCAGGTTCAGTTACCTAGGATAGAGGTCTATAACGAATAACTGACATTGTACAGGCTCGGGATCGCTTAACGTGCCATCTGAAGGACGGGGTGATCAAGGTTTTTTTTATCTTCCAGATAAAAACCCTAAGGGCTTCGGCAGGGTTTCGAATCCGCGATCTTGAGCTGAGTAGGCAAGCATGCTACCTGTGAGCTATCGGCGCCTATTGCAGTGGTGTTTTGTAAAGTGTTATTTACCACCATAACACATATTGTAATATACTGTATGGAGAGGAGAGTAGTGGGATAGGATCCATTTGACATATGATACTGAGCTGAACCAGGGGAGGATACATCTGGTAAGTTCTTGGAGTCTCGCTCGGGTACGTCTACCTTCTCCCAGAGTATCAAGTACCATATCAGTTTCAAAAGTAGTAGCTCTCCCTACATGGCCGCCTGCAACTGTACACCAAGGCTGACCCGTCAGGTCCGGCCTTCTATTACCTATCCGAATTGTACATAAAATCTACTTTAGTAAACATATTTACATAGTGCTAACTTAATCTGAGCTAAAAATAATATTTACTGTGAAATGTACATTTATTTTAAAATATTATGTTTCTTATGTGCCTTTTAATAATAATTTGAAAGAAATGTCTTGAGAAGATGATTTGCGTAAAAATGTATATAATGAAGCATTCTGTGGTTTTACCAAGTTTCCCCTGCTACAGCGGCCGATCGCCCATCTTCAAGGGACGGGATTGTTGGTTTTTCACTCTGGGCAGTTCTGTCGAGGTTCTTAACGTATGGGTCTTTTGGGTCATTGTGCTTCTTCACGTGGCTCTACAGACCTCGAAGGCTCTCTGGCTTGCTTCACCAAACCCTCCATGGCACGAAGCAGGGCCGTATTTACACGCAGGCTATATAGGCTACAGCCTATGGGCCCGCACCACAAAGAAAAACTGTTACTGTTACTGCACCATAAATCTCAACTTTGTGTTCTTCTTTAAATAGTTGTTCATATCATAGTTTTAGTTAGGTAGTTCTTAAAGGTCTTTATATCAGGTTACTGTATGATCAGTCAGTTCTAACAATTATAATATACAGTAAAGCCAATAAAACAAAAAATATATTTACGCAGACTGCACACGTCTTTACAAAACATTAATCCACAAAGAAAAACATTTAAAACTACCTATATTTTTTGTGGTACGTAACATTAAAAGAACAATTTATAATATTTTAGATTATGATACTTACATTGTTCATAGTTATTAACAGAAGGGATAATTCAAATATTAGACTAGACTAGTTGTTCATAGCTTACCTTAATGGTTGAATAGCTTCATGATTTTCTGTTCTTTCCATTTTTATTATCTCATCAATTCATTATCTTCTAAATACTGTATGAGACTAACGTTATTCGTAGTTATTAACAGAAGGGATAATTCAAATGTATAGTAAACAATTTTCTACAATTTCTTAATAAATTCAAGTGTTTCTTCTACGATTTTAGATAGAAAATTTATCTAAAATGCGATTTTCGTAGGTTAATTTTCAATAATTCCCCCCCCCCCCCCCCCCCCAGTAGGGCCCGCACCATAGATTCAGCCTAGGGGTCTACAAATCCCAAATACGAC
This sequence comes from Aradus depressus, assembly GCA_963662175.1. Lineage (NCBI taxonomy): Eukaryota > Metazoa > Arthropoda > Insecta > Hemiptera > Aradidae > Aradus > Aradus depressus. Next base: position 32,466,555 of record OY759215.1, read on the forward strand.
CCTGACACGAAGAGAGATCCGGTTCTACTGAGGTCTGCTCCCTGTAGTTTTCCTCCTAGCTCCTCTCTCCATCCGACGTTTCTCATAACAACGAGGCGGACGAAATAAGACAATCCCATGTTCTTGTACAAACCCATAGAGCTCTTTATTTATTCTTGTCAGTGCACCACTTGAATCGAAAATGTGTACGAGCGGAATCTCAGTTTTGTGATTATATACAGGAGATTCTAAGCGCTCGATTAGTGTATAGTATAGCTGGATCTTGCCACTTAAAAATTTAAACGTACCACATTTAGTATGAAGAGGCCATTGGAACAGGATTTGAATTGACTATATTTGAGTCAAGATAGAAAACGGGTTAGTGGTTTTCAATTTACCCGGGACGAGCGTCCTAACTGGTAAGAGAGCTATCTCAGGTAGGTTCTGCGCTCTTGTGCCCAGTCTATGGCAATGGGTATATAGTTAATATCTCTTCCCTGGTACACAAAGTGAAACCCGAATCGTTTCCCTTTGACAACCTCAATTCTACTGGATATAAAAATATGAGATCTGTTGCAGGACTATGCGGAGGAACTGATGAAGGTTCTGGACCTGGACAACGATGGGGATGTGAGTTTCGAGGACTTCCATGAGGCAGTGTGGAAACACCCGATCCTCTTGGACGTGCTGGGACGGTGCTTTCCAGACCGGGAGTACATGGATACTTTTCTCACTACCTTCACGACCCGGGTCGGCGATGAGTACCTCAACAAGATGGAGCGTCGCCGCCTCTCTTCCATACAGCGCATGCTCGACAAGAAGGAAACATCATATGATGATTGACTATAGTAAAAGTATCTATTTGGAAAATTAACTTTTTTTTCCCCCCTGGAAATAATAATTTTCAGAAAAATAGGTTTTCAGTAAAAGCAGCTTCTCTTTTTTCTCCCAATTTATTGTAAAAATTTTTTATAACATTGTCAAACGTTTCGGGAATGCCCTCCCATCATCAACGACTAGAAACCAATTAACAAGTAAAATAGAAATGTGTATAAAAGTTATAACAAAGCAAAACCTTTATCAATTAATATTTTTAATGCTAAACCAACCTTTTTTAAAAAAGGTTTTGTTAGCTTGACTAACATGAACAAAAAACCCTTTATATTGGGTAATATTATTAAAAACTGTGATAAGTAACCAGCATGGTTGGTGCCAGGTTCTAATCTAGTTACTGGTTTATAAAGTTTGTTATTATTATTTTTTTAGTTATTTCATTTTTTGTCTTGGAAATATTGCAATAATATTATTGTAACTATTAATTTAAATTATCTTATATTTCTATATTAAATTAAAAATATCATTCGACTTTTATTTTTTTATCCTAGTATCAGTCAAAAATCATGTCATTTTTTCGATTATATATTCGATCGTCTAAAAACTTTTATACACATTTCTATTTTACTTGTTAATTGTTTTCTAGTCATTGATGATGGGAGAGGGCATTCCCGAAACGTTTGACAATGTTATAAAAAAATTTTTACAATAAATTGGGAGAAAAAAGAGAAGCTGCTTTTACTGAAAACCTATTTTTATATAATATGCTCCTTACACAACATTGAAGTAATTTTCAGAAGTATATGAAAGTGAATATTCAACTTTTAACTACTACACATATTATGTCTTTAAGTGCGGCATAATTTGATGCTTATAATATCTAAGAAGATTGTGTAATAATTACAATTATTATAAGCTAAATATGAATGGGATTACTCCTAAAAGGATTTCAATCAGATTTCCAACCTTTCCGAAACAAAAGTCGTTCGTGAATCACCGGCTATGTAATTTCCCAGCTAAACAATTATTTTTTATTTTTGAATGGTTACTAAGCGATAGGGCAGTTAGTAGTTGGTAAGAGGCCTTCAAGCTCTCTTACGAAGTTACCTTTCTCCGTTTTCTTTGTCCGATTTGACTGAATTAGGGTTTCTTCCTTGAAGTTTTCTGAATCCAAGTGTGAAATTACAATACGATATACATGTCCATAGGAACATAATAGGATTTTGTAGTTAAACCATCCATGAGACCTCTTTCCTCTTCGGCTGATGTGACTGAATGTGACGTTATACTAAGGAGGTCCCAATCAAATTTTAAATATTTATTCTATCGAGAGTTATCAGAGTGACAGAGGAAAACATTTCTCTATACCTTAAAGGGACGTGAGAACGTGCCGAAACACCGTTGGGATAAAGACACCTCCGAAGAATGTTTTAAAAAATAATTATTTTAATTTTTATTAAATTGAAAAATGTGTCTACTTATTATAAATGTATCTACATATTGATTTTAAAAAAAAATTTATATAGGTATCTTTAAGTATTTATTTGTTCAGTTTTTATTAATTTCATTTTACTTTTTTAATAGTTTTGTTATTACTACTAATCATAGGTGTGTTGTCTCAAGTAGTTATAAATCTAATTTATAAGGTATCTTAATGTATAAATTATTTTGACTCAAAACCTCCAAAAGGAGAGGCTTTTGTTCTAAAAGAATGTCAATAAAGCTATTTTATTTTATTTATTTTTTAAGCATTTTTCTTGGTTTTACAATATAAATAATAAAATATAAAAATAAATATGCGTAAATATATATTTACCCTTACAGATTTCTTTTATTTTCTAGCGGAATTTAGTTTTTGAGAAATGTTTATATTATTGTCATAAAATAAGCTTAATAGTCTAATAACAATTTTAGTAGGTTTAGGTTTTATGACTCATGCCCGGGCTTTAACTACGAGGTCATATCGCCAACTACCAGAGCGCTCTTTCGTCACTCTGGTGGACATGAGTCCGACTCTACTATGGGAGTCCTAAATTTTGCCTACCCTAAATTTTTATTCACCTAGGGCAGGGGTCTTTAACAAGTACCTGACATCGTACAGGCTCGGGACCATCGCTTAACGTCCCATCCGAAGGACGGCGTGCTTAAGTTTATTTTACCTCCCAGATAAAATAAACTAAGGGCCTCGGTCGGGTCGAACCCACGATCTTGAGCTCAGATGGCAAGCACGCATACCACTGAGCTACCGGCGCCCTCACAATTTTAGTAAGTTACTTCAATCCAGCTACCGGCAAGGCACATCCCAAGACCGAATTTAATTAAGTTTTCGCTCTCCCTCCTAAACCAAACAACCGTTTGGGCTAAAAATCAATAGTTGACTTAATTCTGAATTCTCATACTAAATTGTGTATCGATAGATTCATTACATCGGTAGTTATTAGGGTTTTTGAATTGATCTAGGGGCTCGTACAACATGAATTTCTGGTGAAAACTGAACATCGAATTTCTGACCGATTACATAACTTCCCCTCTACTTCGTAAAGCTGGCAAAGTAAAACACCGATTTTGATAACCTTCGAATGCTTTGTTGATTTTGGGCGAAAGAAGGTTGGTCATTTAACATCAAGGAAATACATTATCTTTGTGCAATTTTGAACGTCCTATAAGTCGTCGCCATTGCTAATTATAGTTCATGCAAGATCTATGAATGTCGCTTAAAACTATGTAATTTGAGGGATGTCATAATATACAACTTTGAGGAGTCACGTAAGAGACATCAATGGACGTATACAATTACAAAGAGGTTCCTTCGTCAGGTTAATGATATGTGCCCTCTTTTTTAGGATGTCACAGGAAGACAAAAATAGAATTATAGGATGAATGAATTGAAGACAATGCGTTATGTAACAAAAATAAAATATCCTGAAATTCCAAGTGAAAAACTTCTTGTAAATTTTTTTCATTTATGTCACCTCTGAAGCAGGGGTGCGATATGTTTAGATTATTAATGTCGGTGGTACTCAACTGTCTCAGCTAACCTTTTTCACCTCATCTTAAAACATATTAAGTCTATCACTTGAATTATGTACATAACACCTTCATCCACTCTTGTCTTCAATTATTTAACCAACTGGGCCCAAGATCGCGGGTTCCAATCCCGGCCGAGGCTCTTAGGTTATTTTATCTAGGAGTTAAAAAAAAAAAAAATTGAGCATGCCCTTCTTCCGATGGGGGAGTTAAGGAATAGTCCAGAAACTGTGCGAGGTACAGAGTTAAGATCCTTAACTAAATCTGAGTAGGCAAAATTTGGTACTCCCAGTTCCCAAACTTACTATGACCATGAACCCCCAAGTGAAATAACTCTCCATAACTGTATAATAGAAAAATTACAAATTATAACTTTTGTTTTAAAATGCAAAAACACATTTATTTTTTTTCAATGAGTTGGGTGAACCTGATGAGATGATATGAGATTAGTTATGTTCGGCTTTATGTTTGTGAGTAATAGTCGTAAGTCTCCACGAGCACTAATTCCCAGTCGATTTCTTTTTTTCGTGATGCCCACCGTGCGATGCTTGTCATTACTTGAATTTTATGTACCTATCTGTAATATTTTACTCAGGAGTAAAAATCTTTACCAATTTATTTTAACTTTCATGATAACGAAAATGGGTCACAATTATTTTACTTTATATTAAACCTTTCGCGGACCCCCGACGTCGTACTTATAGGTTAATGTGTACACATGTTTAAATTTCGCGTCGATATATTCATTCTATCGGGAATTGTGGTGTTCACACAAACACACAAACACTTTTTTTTTTCTGACAACATTAAATTTTTGACCGATTTCATAACTTCTCCTATACTTCGTATAGTTGGGGAAGTAAAAAAAAAAAAAAAAATTTACATGAGTGACAAAGAAAGATTATACGTTCCAAAACACACCTCCTCACAAAAATATTTTAAAAATTTGAACGGAAAGTGCAGGTTAAACTAGTTGATACAACCTTTGTGAAGGTGATGTGTGGAGGTCGAGAACCTACCAACTTACACTCCTGGACATGGACACAACCTTATCCTGTAATGTCGCTTTTCCTCTTATATTTATATCCATTTGTAAGGATCACGATTTCTTAGAATAAAAAGACATTATTATCGCTACAGAACTTTACAGATAAAAGAGGTTAGTGGAATAAAAAAATTTGGAATTATTCTGAAAGTATGTTAATCAAAATTGTTGGAAGAGTCTAAAAATCGTCTAAGATTACGAATAATTTTCACTATACAATTAATTTAATTTACAAGAGCCTACTAGAATCAGTTTATTTTTTCCTTTGGTCCAAAATAAGTTTTGAAATATCGATACCATCCAGGTGAATTATCTGAAAGTGTTTCAAATTTCGTTGCAAGGGGGCGATTATTTTGTTGGTAGAACCCATTTAACTTGAATCAAATCACATTTGAATCGCCGATATCGTTACTTTTTGTGCCTATCCTTTAACTTCTTATCACTTAAGTTTTGGAGCGTTTTTTTTTTTTTTTTTTTTTTTTTTTTTGGCCATGTCACAGTGTTATCTAATTATTTACGACATCCATGGCCCCGGGAGGGAGTTCTATCTACGAAATAAAACTCACTCCCGGACGGGATTCGAATCCGCAAACCATGGTGAGACCATGCACAAAGCCCTACGCTCTAGCCCGCACGGCCACCATGGTAGTTATGGAGCTTAATATGGTCCTTAAAATAAATCATATGATCGATCATTTAATAATTAATAATGGTGTAACTAGATTTAACTTTTTGAAGTTACTACTGTCTAATCATCATTCATCTACCGAAATTATTAGTCACACACTGAAAGGTTCCGTTTCTAAATAATAACAACACAAACTTTTTTTTAAACAAATTACCGCTTCTACAAAAAAAAAAAAAAAATATATATATATATATATATATATATATTCCTATATATATTGTTATCGAGACTAGTGAATCGGAATTACCTCGACATAAAAAATCAAACATTAAAGGCTAAGGACAAGGGATGAGTACAATCAACTGCGAGTTTAGGCCGGAGTCGATGCATCAGCTGTTGTGTGCTACGTGTTTATATACGGTTTATGCGTTTAAATAATACGTTTAATTATTAATTTAATACGTTTAGTTGGGAGCCATGGTGGCCGTGCGGGCTAGAGCGTAGGGCTTTGGTCGCATGGTCTCACTATAGTTTGCGGGTTCGAATTCCGTCCGGGAATGAGTTTTATTTCGTAGATAGAACTCCCTCCCGGGGCCATAGATGTCGTAAATAACTAGATAACACAGTGACATGGCTAATATGCATCGTACATAAGGCAAAAAAAAAAAAAAAGTTTAGTTTTATTCTGAGTTAGTGTTAAATAGTTAAAAATGATAAAAACTTCAACGGAACGTGTCGACAATTCCATGCAAGACAAAAGCAAATACAGCAACAAGAAAGTCAATATAAAGGCAATTTTTAATAATTACGCTCCATTTATATTTTTTAATTATTAAAATTATTGATTTCTTATTGATTAAATTTTATTACAAGATACGTTTCTCCAGTTGATATAATAATATTAATATCGTACTTTAGTTATCACAAACCATTGGTAACATTTGTAAGTAACAGTGAATTATCAGATCAATAAAATATAATTTTAAATATTTTTATCGTCCTTTATTAGGCTAAAATTTACCTACATTAAAATGGTTAATTGAATTTATTAAACAATTATTTTAATTTGAAAATGTGTTATATATTATTGAAGAAGGAGGCTGGGAACATGAGATCTCCAGATGAGTTGCTCTTAGTTAATATATTGCGGAGAAAGTTCACTCAGAACTCTTAATAACTTCCGTCCTTGGCCGGGGCTCATTACCATTGCCAACCAGTTGAGAATTCATCATTCCCTAATCATTAAGATAAAGTGAAAAAAATATGGAAAGTGTCATCAGTTGAAGATCTAAATAGTAAAGATGATTAACAGAGCGGAAACATTTTTATAGGGGACGGAGTCGCAATACTGCAACTGGGAGAAATGTCGTTACAAGTATAATAATCTAAAATATGTTCCAGGAAAGTGTCATCAGTGAAGAGCTAAATAGTAAAGATAACTATAACAGAGCGGAAACATTTATTGTAGGGGACGGAGTCGCAATACTGCAACTGGGAGAAATGTCGTTACAAGTATAATAATCTAAAATATGTTCCAGGAAAGTGTCATCAGTGAAGAGCTAAATAGTAAAGATAACTATAACAGAGCGGAAACATTTATTATAGAGGACGCAGTCGCAATACTGCAACTGGGAGAAATGTCGTTACAAGTATAATAATCTAAAATATGTTCCAGGAAAGTATCATCAGTGAAGAGCTAAATAGTAAAGATAACTATAACAGAGCGGAAACATTTATTATAGAGGACGGAGTCGCAATACTGCAACTGGGAGAAATGTCGTTACAAGTATAATAATCTAAAATATGTTCCAGGAAAGTATCATCAGTGAAGAGCTAAATAGTAAAGATAACTATAACAGAGCGGAAACATTTATTATAGAGGACGGAGTCGCAATACTGCAACTGGGAGAAATGTCGTTACAAGTATAATAATCTAAAATATGTTCCAGGAAAGTGTCATCAGTGAAGAGCTAAATAGTAAAGATAACTATAACAGAGCGGAAACATTTATTATAGAGGACGGAGTCGCAATACTGCAACTGGGAGAAATGTCGTTACAAGTATAATAATCTAAAATATGTTCCAGGAAAGTGTCATCAGTGAAGAGCTAAATAGTAAAGATAACTATAACAGAGCGGAAACATTTATTATAGAGGACGGAGTCGCAATACTGCAACTGGGAGAAATGTCGTTACAAGTATAATAATCTAAAATATGTTCCAGGAAAGTGCCATCAGTGAAGAGCTAAATAGTAAAGATAACTATAACAGAGCGGAAACATTTATTATAGGGGACGGAGTCGCAATACTGCAACTGGGAGAAATGTCGTTACAAGTATAATAATCTAAAATATGTTCCAGGAAAGTGTCATCAGTGAAGAGCTAAATAGTAAAGATAACTATAACAGAGCGGAAACATTTATTATAGAGGACGGAGTCGCAATACTGCAACTGGGAGAAATGTCGTTACAAGTATAATAATCTAAAATATGTTCCAGGAAAGTGTCATCAGTGAAGAGCTAAATAGTAAAGATAACTATAACAGAGCGGAAACATTTATTGTAGGGGACGGAGTCGCAATACTGCAACTGGGAGAAATGTCGTTACAAGTATAATAATCTAAAATATGTTCCAGGAAAGTGTCATCAGTGAAGAGCTAAATAGTAAAGATAACTATAACAGAGCGGAAACATTTATTGTAGGGGACGGAGTCGCAATACTGCAACTGGGAGAAATGTCGTTACAAGTATAATAATCTAAAATATGTTCCAGGAAAGTGTCATCAGTGAAGAGCTAAATAGTAAAGATAACTATAACAGAGCGGAAACATTTATTGTAGGGGACGGAGTCGCAATACTGCAACTGGGAGAAATGTCGTTACAAGTATAATAATCTAAAATATGTTCCAGGAAAGTGTCATCAGTGAAGAGCTAAATAGTAAAGATAACTATAACAGAGCGGAAACATTTATTGTAGGGGACGGAGTCGCAATACTGCAACTGGGAGAAATGTCGTTACAAGTATAATAATCTAAAATATGTTCCAGGAAAGTGTCATCAGTGAAGAGCTAAATAGTAAAGATAACTATAACAGAGCGGAAACATTTATTGTAGGGGACGGAGTCGCAATACTGCAACTGGGAGAAATGTCGTTACAAGTATAATAATCTAAAATATGTTCCAGGAAAGTGTCATCAGTGAAGAGCTAAATAGTAAAGATAACTATAACAGAGCGGAAACATTTATTATAGAGGACGGAGTCGCAATACTGCAACTGGGAGAAATGTCGTTACAAGTATAATAATCTAAAATATGTTCCAGGAAAGTGTCATCAGTGAAGAGCTAAATAGTAAAGATAACTATAACAGAGCGGAAACATTTATTATAAAGGACGGAGTCGCAATACTGCAACTGGGAGAAATGTCGTTACAAGTATAATAATCTAAAATATGTTCCAGGAAAGTGTCATCAGTGAAGAGCTAAATAGTAAAGATAACTATAACAGAGCGGAAACATTTATTATAGAGGACGGAGTCGCAATACTGCAACTGGGAGAAATGTCGTTACAAGTATAATAATCTAAAATATGTTCCAGGAAAGTGTCATCAGTGAAGAGCTAAATAGTAAAGATAACTATAACAGAGCGGAAACATTTATTGTAGGGGACGGAGTCGCAATACTGCAACTGGGAGAAATGTCGTTACAAGTATAATAATCTAAAATTTCAATTTCTTTCTTCATTATTTTCTACCAAGGTATTGAGGGCGCCGGTAGCTCAGTGGTTATCTGGGAGGTAAAATAAAGTTAAGCACGCCGTCCTTTGGATGACTTTAAGCGATGGTCCCGAGCCTGTACGATGTCAGGTACTCGTTAAAGACCCCCTGTCCTAGGTGAATAACAATTTAGGGTAGGCAAAATTTAGGACCAGTAGAGTCGGGCTCATGTCCACCAGAGTGACGAAAGAGCGCTCTGGTAGTAGGCGATATGACCTCGTAGTTAAAGCCAGGGCATGAGTCATAATAACTAACCATTATTTTATATTTCCAATCTCATACTTTACAATGGTCTTACTATACTTGTACACTCCATTAAGTGAACCAAACTGAACCGCCCAGCCAACAAGCAGGGTCTTTGATGATAACGTATCAGCCTTACTGCCCCCTTTTGTTGTAAATAAATAAATTATTGAAAGTATTGTGTTCTTGAATGAAGATAAGCAACGCTAAATGGACTTTTGACCGATTGTATAACTTCCCCTATACTTTGTATAGTTGGGGAAGTAAAAATTCTGTCTGTTTGTGACGACCAAAACCCCATAAGTACAATACGTATAAATTTTCAGCCAAATTGACCGAAGGGGAGGGGGGATTAGAGGAGAGGCTTAACTCCTCTAAAAAAAACTTTATACTGGAATAACTGCTATTGTATTAAATCTTTCGAAACAAAATTTCATATGTGGATTCAAAACTCCACAAGGACGACACGTATTAGTTTTCAGCGGAATCGGCAGAAGGGATGGGGTCAGAGGGGGGGCTCAACTCACAAACCCCCCATAACTGCTGATTAAATGAAGCCCTGCCTGCTCGTGTGGCGGCGTCGAAACTGCGAAACTACGAAATACCCGCTATACGACGGGCCCAGGGCGGCGCTGATTCGCCAGACAGGATCGTACCTGGGACTGCACCTGCCGGGACTGATGACGAAGAATCAAGAAAGCCTTCTAACCCGGTGCCGGGGGCGCAGCCGCCCTGGGACGCAGGCAGAACAGAACCCCCGAAAAGATCCCGAGTTCACTCGGCGTAAAGCGCCGGAAACCAAGGACGACTGTGGACCGTAGCCATCGAGTCGGTCCACAGCAGAAGAACCCGTTTTTTTTTTTTCTCAACGCAATAGGGTGATGTGACCGACCCCGTTCAGGGGGTCAGGAGCACCCAAAAAAAAAAAAAAAAAATTAAATGAATGTATCGACATGAAATTTCATATTTAAAGTCAAAACCCAAGGAGGACATAACCTGTCAAATATGAGAACGGCTGAAGAGAGAGGGGTTCAGAAGAGGGGGCTCAATACAAAAACCCTAATAACTGCCGATGTAATGAACTTATCGACACAAAATTTAGTATGAGGATTTGAGGATCAGCTGCTGAATATTAGAGCAAACGGTGGACCGGTTTTGGTGGGGGAGAGGAGCGAAAGTTTAATTGATTAATTCGTTCTGGGGAAGTACTGTGATCTTGAATGAAGAAAAGCCATGCTAAATAAGGGCATCTTAGATATTGTTTATTTATTTTAATAATTTTCAAGGGTTTCCATTCTTGTTCAAGTCATGGCCAGGAACTAAACACAAATCTGGCGACCTTTCGCGTGTTTAAAAAAAAGTAAAGAAAAAAGAATAGAAAAAATGAAGGTTTACAGGAAATTCCTCAACTGGAAAGAACTTTCTACAATAATAATGTAGAATTGTTAAAGGGGTCATAGTTTTATAATCACTTTTACTTTTGTGGATGTGAACTTCTTATACAGTGTGCAGTCATAACAGATTTTGATTGTCCCGGATGAAGTATAGAAGAAATTATGTAATCGGCCGAAAATTCGATGTTCCGTTTTTACCGGGATTTCGTTTTTTTTTTTTCTGATTCCCTAATTCAAAAATGAAAAAAAAAAATTGTGTGATATACGAGGTTAGGTTAGGTTTTATGACTCATGCCCGGGCTTTAACTGCGAGGTCATATCGCCTACTACCAGAGTGCTCTTTCGTCACTCTGGTGGACATGAGCCCGACTCTACTATGGGAGTCCTAAATTTTGCCTACCCTAAATTTTTATTCATCTAGGGTAGGGGTCTTTAACGAGTACCTGACATTGTACAGGCTCGGGACCATCGCTTAACGCTCCTCCCTCCCCCCCCCCCCCCCTCTACCCGTTTGGGTTAAAAATCACTACTTTAACTTATAAAGGGGATTTTAAATCCTGAATTTTGTGTCGATACATTTATTACATCAGGAGTTATTAGGGTTTTTCAGTCGAGACGCTCTCTGGTAAAAACTCAAGATTCGAATTTCTGACCGATCATATAACTTATTCTATAATTCTTACAGCTGGTGAATTAAAACGTAGTCTCATCTCTCAAAAATTTTATAATTACGTTTTTGTCGGCTTTCGAGGTTGCCCTTATCAGACTGATAAAACTCTTTGACCCCACAAGGGTGACAGGAATAATGTATGTGTCTCTATCTATGAAATTTTAAATTGTTATTCATTTAGTTTTATTGGAACATTTTTATTTTATTTACTTTTTTAATTGTTAGAGTTTAAAAATGTTTTATCTGACTTCCTGATGATAAGGGCAACCTCGAAAGCCGTTTAGCATATAATAATAAAATGTGTGAGAGGTCAGACCACGCTTTTATTTTGCAAGCTGTAAAATATTCACTTCTGACTGCATCAGCCATCTTTATATTTATAATTTATGGTGTTTTTTTTTTTTTTTTTTTTTTTTTTTTTTTTTTTTTTTTTTTTTTTTTTTTTTTTTTTTTTTTTTTTTTTTTTTTTTTTTTTTTTTTCTTTTTTTGCCTTTATGAACGGTGCATATTAGCCATGTCAATGTGTTATGTATAATTATTTAAGACATCCATGGCCCCGGGAGGGAGTTCTATCTACGAAATAAAACTCACTCCCGGACGGGATTCGAACCCGCAAACCATGGTGAGACCATGCGACCAAAGCCCTACGCTCTAGCCCGCACGGCCACCATGGCCCCCATTTATGGTGTTTTTGACTTGAAGATAATTTTTTCAGAACCCTTTACAAGGTTTCCTCGCAGAAGGTCACAATCGCAAAACTATTTCTACAATTACTGTAGATTGGCTGGCACCAATGGATAGTTAGTTCATGTGTTCATTGTATTATCAAGGAAGGCCAAGTGATGTATAAAGTAATTCTCAGACCTGTGATTACGTATGTCGGTGAAACGTGGATACTGACGAAAGAAGATGAGTGAATCCTGGGAGTGTGGGAGCATGCTAAGAAGGACTTTTGGAGCGGTTCAGGAAAACAGATCCTGGAGACCAATCAGGAGCTAAAAGACCTCTACGGTGAACCTGACAGTGAACTTCTTGAAATGGCTTAGACTGCAATGGTTGGCACACGTGGAAAGGATGGACCATGGAAGAATCCCGCGGAGATTATTCTACAGTCCAACGGTCGGAAGGAGGCTGTTAGAAAGACTGAGAAAGAGACGGCTGTATGGCTTGGGAGATGACATGATGTTGGTACAGGTGCGGATTTGGAGAGGTGTGGCCGCAGACAGAGGGACCTGGAGGACTGCTACAGAGAAGAAGCGGGCCCTGAGGTACTGTACGCCGTACAGTAAGTTATACATGTGTTAATTATGAGTCTGTTTAGTTGTTTTTGACTCATGCCCGGGCTTCAACGACAAGGTTATTTCATCTACTACCAGAGTAATCTCTCGTTCTTCTGGTGGACATGTGTGGGAGACCTAAATTTAACCTACTTGGTCTAAATTGGTCTTTAACCTTAGATCGCTTAGCCACCGCTTAACATCCCCTCCAAAGGACGGCGAGCTCATACATTTTTTTTTATCTCTCAGATAAAAAAAAAACAAAGGGTCTCGGCTGTGACCGATCTCACATGAGCAATGTTGCCAAAGACAGGTACCCATTGTGAAGCGTCGTGCGTCTACCCAGGAGAAAGGTGTGGAGAAACTGGACACTGCCTCAACTCGATCCGAGCCCGGAACAACATTCAAAATATCGAGTTACGTAACTCGCATCTCGAGCATCAGGGCCAACCGTCATGCCATCTGGAGTTTTTTTTTTTTTTTTTAACTTTTTCATAGTTAACAATGACAACATAAGAGGATGCTTGGAATGACAGAGCCTGTCAATGCCATATTAAATATAAAAGAATCTTAACAAAATCGGTTTTATTCTAGGCAAAAAATTAAATTTCTTCCCCATTCATTTATTGAAATTGATGAAATAATCGAAACTATATTAAGTTAGTAAGTTAAGTGTCTGTGTACATGTAAGTCAGCAGGATTTCTATTGTTCCATTTATATCTGACACATTCAGGAAAATTTCAGGGTAAACCGGGAAAATAGATAGGCTACTTAGCGTATCTAATTTTCAAGAAAGAAGGGGGGCAACTTTTTTTTTTTTTTTCGAAATATTGAGTAACATATTTTACAAAGATAATATATACTTGAGTTGAAAAATACTTTACGGTTTTTTGACTTTTGCGATGACAGTGACTGACTATAAACCTGAGAGGGAAAACCCAGATAAAGAACTCGACTAAAGACCTTTCGGAGAAATCATGGACAACAAGAACAACATTCGGTGACAATGGAAGATGTTGCTGGTTGAGGATTCCAAAGCGTTGGGGTACGGGATCTTGGACCTCAAAAGGAGCGAGCTTCGGCAACTAACAGGATTCCTCATAGTACGATGATAATAATAATAATTATAAATAAATAAATATATATATAGAGGGCACCGGTAGCTCTGTGGTATGCGTGATTGCCTTCTGAGCTCAAGAACGTGGGTTCGAAACCCGACAGAGGCCCTTAGTTTATTTTATCTGGGAGGTAAAATAAACTTGAGCACGCCGTCCTTCGGATGGGACTGTGTGTTTGCGATACTCACAATAATTTTCGATAGAATGAATGTATCGACACGAAATTTCATATGTGAATTCCAAAATCCTATAAGGATGTCACCCTGAACAAAGAGGGGGGCAGGCTCAAATCAAAAACCTAATAACTGCAGATTTAATGAATGTATCAACTTGAAATTTTATATTTAAATTTAAAACCTGTAAAAAACATACCTAAAAATTGTCCGTGAATTAAAGTGGGGTATCAGTATTGTAGTGGTTGATACAGGCACCTACAAACCGGTCGAGGCCCTTAGGTTTTTTATCTGGGAGGTGAAGAAACCTTGAGCACGCCGTCCTTCGGATAGGATGTTAAGCGATGGATCCGAGCCTGTGCGTTGTCAGGTACTCGTTAAAGACCCCTACCTGAAGGGATAGGCAAAATTTAGGACTGCCACAGTAGAGTCGGGCTCATGTCCACCAGAGTGACGAAAGAGCGCTCTTGTAATAGGCGATATGACCTCGTAGTTAAAGCCCGGGCATGAGTCATAAAACCTAACCTTACCAATATATGTATATGGTTAGAATGACTAGCTCTGTATGAGAGGGAGAGGACCTTGATGATTAAGGCGGCTGGCCTTGTTAGGGAAGTTATAACTGGGGATCTTCAATCCGCTGCCCCCGGCCGCAGGCCGCATGCAGCCTTCAAAGCCCATTGATGCAGGGTATGAGAAAACGGTAAAAGTATTTTTTTCTTCAAGAAAAATTAGATTTATCTGTTGAAATATTAGGTACCTAACTACAGTTTAAACGATTCAATTTGCCGATTATAAACCAGGTATCCGGTTATCGTATGCAATTTTTGCATCTTATTTTATAGATTTTTTTTAGAAAAATATATGGGACTTGAAAACTAATGAGATCCGCGCAGGAAACAAAAAAAAAAGGTCAACTCTTGGATTAGTGTTATTGCCCGTGAAGCTGAGAGGAGACCTTGACAGTCTATTAACAAAAGAAAGAGCGTTATAATTTTGTGGATCCTTGATTTTCTGCAAGAATGAGCTAAATTGTGAGTTGTTTCAGAGCAACTGCTAGTTATAAATAAAATTAGCCGGGTTTCCAAATTACAAAATGGACCTCTTGGTACGGACCTCATGGCTAACTGATTGTGTGGATAGTTATAGTGTCAAATGTTAAGTGTTGAGGAAACTTGTATCCATCAGCCTTGACCATGACACTGAAGGAGGAAAAATGTTTTAATTTTTTTCAACTTAATATAACCCAAGACGTATATTTTCTAATCCTTGTCACATGCTGAGAACCAGTCTATCGGCGGTTGACCCTGTTGAGACTGAGGTCATGGAAAGGCAAGGATAAAGAAGCCTACATTGGCAAGACAGTCCCCGTGGTAAATGGGATAAGGTAGGATTAGCTGAATGCTACGTAGAGAGAAAGTGAATATTTTTCTCGTTCCAGCCTCTCAAGGAAGAGTTGGGCTTAGTTATCTTCTCTCTAATCCTTATTCATAAACCCAGCAAAGCATCCTAGTTCCTATAGTCCAAGAAGCTTGTTTCCCATCCTCTCAAAAATTCTAAAGAAAATTATCCTTAAAAGAATACATCCAACCTGTGATTCCTTAAACGCCACTCCTAATCACTAATTCGCATTTCGAGCACATCACTCTACTGTTCATCAGGGTCATTTTGAGATCAGGGTAATGAATACTCTGACTGTATGCCTATAGAAGCGTATTCACTCACATTCAGCTCCTCCTGACTCTCTCGGTCTGCCATCACTGATGGTCAGAGGCTGGCCGAGCGAGCTGGTACAGGGGATCACCCAGGCTAGTGTGGCCTTTATTTCCATTAAGTTGGGAGGATTGAGGAAGAACTCATCGCAATTATATTTGCAGATCTCGAGCTGAATTTATTTATTAATATCCTAAATTTTTTTAATTTATTTATTACATTTTGTATATATTTTATTTATTGTTCATTTTATTATTTTGCACATATTCTTAATCATTTTATAGAAGTATTATTTTTATTTATTTATTATTGAATTTGTTTTCCTTTTTTATATTTACCTAACGTTGTACATATTGCCATTTATTATTTTATTAACCATCATTGCCATCAAATTTACTTATGGTTCTATTTCCATCGATTGTAAATATGCCCAATAAAAAATAAAAAAGTTATCTTCTCAGCAGTTCATACTACCAAATTTGACGATGAGGAAAAAAGTAGAATTAAAAAAAAAAAAAAAGGAAAAAAGTGATTGAAATGTTATTTAAAATTAATAAAAAACCTTAAGGTTTTAGTCAATAACTTAAATTCAAAATGTCCCAGTCCTCTTGGTTAACCCATCCTGGAGTTTTGGTCAGTGGGGCCTAGGATTTATCTTATATTTAACTGACCTTTAGGAAGGTTTATCAAAAAACAGGTCTGGAGTCCCCTGGAGTTTAGTGGATCTTCGGGCGAATATAAATGTGAATTGAGCATGAGAAACCACTTTCAACCTCTCATTTGATTGACAAACATTCGCATTCCTCCATTCGTCATGTGCTATCGGAGACTCCAAAATCTCAAGTCTCAAAGGGCAGCCATGACCTCAATACTCCATTCTAGCATGTTTTGGATTTTTTTTTTTTTTTTTTGGTTCGTTCTTGCTCATTTATAGGAAACGTCAGACAAAACTCAGATACAGTAGGAATAGTATAGTAAAATAGGAAAATATTTTTTTACATAATCACATAAATTTTTTGGAGTTGTTCACATAAAAGTTTTTGAATAATATATTAATATTTCCGGGACCGACGGCGATGATCGTCAACGAAGAGGGGGAAAAGATGCTCTAAGACAGTTTTTCGCTTAAAATAATAAATGACTAGAGATGCTTCGATAATGTAACGGATTGGCCAGAACAGAACATTTGCTTAATTGTAAAGCATGCAATTTCCCATCTATTGAGACGTTCTTCAATTTTCTGCGACTCACGAATCGTGGAGTATAAGAGGCGTAGAAATTATAAAAATCTGCTGCGCTCAGGGTTTTCAATTTTTTGCAAAAACGACTACGTTGTGGCTATAATTACATAATCAGAATTAAAGAGCATTCCATTTTCTGTATGGTGAAAGATGTAGTATTTTATAAGACGTTTCTAATACTTGACGATGTTTTAGAGGTGAAAACTTGGAAATCTTTAGATTTTTTCGACTCTTGCAACTAATATTTGACAAAAAAAAAAAAAAAAAAAACCGAATGGAGAATAAATTATAGAGCATACAATTTCCTATTAGATAAACCTACGTTCAATGTTTTACAGCTTACTACGCATCACATGCGCGTTGAGGGATGGGAGTTTTGTTACAAAATGTTCACTGGGTTTATTCCATTTTACGCAAAAGTGGCAACTTCTAAGCGAAAACATATGAGAAGTTGCCTTGGAGGGGGCGAAATTTCTTTTCCCATGAGCTTTCTTTCGAGCTTTTGAGTTCGGTAGTACCACAGTTGAAGCCACCATATATATATATATATATATATATATATATATATATATATATATATATATATATACATGTATTTACGTATCTGCATATACAAATTTACTGTTATTATAGTAGGCATTTTGTAGCCATACTTGAGTTCAACATTCACCTCCATTTCCAACATAATCACGGCGCACCTGCCAAGGGTCCTGGATGTTAGCTGTTTGTTAGTGTTTGGCTTAACATCCTGGATCTGACTATAGGGGCATTCGTCCGTTACAGTAATCATGGGGTTGTCAGTGCGTCAGTTTGTGTGCTTTCCGGCCTGACTCCATTCTCTGTGTTTGCTTCAGTATGTATATTTTTGTTATTCTATCTGCCTGCCTTTCTGTTTCTGTAAATCTTTCAAAGGTGAGGGCGAAAAAGCTAAATGTGTTAGCTTACTCTTTTTGAAACTAATCGTCTCAATTTAATATAACGGTTTCTTTTTTACTTTTTTTCTTTTTCAGAACCGTTGTAATGAATGTATCGACACAAAATTACATTTGTGAATTCGAAATCCCATAAAGGCGACACTTATTTATTTTCAACACAATCGGCAGAGTTAGAGGAGGGGCTGAACTAACATGAAATTCCATATTTAAAGTCAAAACCCAATGAGGACATAATCTGCCAAATTTCAACGATTGCGATTGAAGGGGAGAGGGCTCAATTCATAAACCCTAATAAATCCAGATTGACATTAATGAATTTATCTACAAAACATTTAATATGTGGATTTAGAATCCCCTATATAAGTCAACTAATGAATATTAGCGCGAACGATCGACTGATTTTGGAGGGGGAGCGAAAAGTTAATTGATTAATTCGTTCTGGGGAAGTACATTGCCAGTGACTCACCGATATTACGCACTCTATAAATTTTTAAAAAATTATAAAAATATTTATCATAATTTTAAATATTATTAAAAACTATATCCATTGTATTTATTAGAATATTATTTTTATACTAATTTATTTTCTATTATTTAGTTATTCCTTTTTTTTATGTATTTGTTTAATTTGCATCCGACTAAAACATGTAATAACTATGTATCTAATTTATAAGATATCTCGATGTATACATATGTATGACATATTCTATTACCATGTTATGGTTTAACGGAAATAAACATTATCATTATGCAGAAACTTATCGTAATACAGAGAATTGAGTTCAACATTGTGCATATGTATATATGCAGTTGCAAGTAAATCATTCGAAAAAAAAAAAGAAAAAAAAAAGAGGAATTGTTTTTATGTAGAAAGACATTTCAAACAAGATGGTCAAAATATGTAAAAACATTTTTATATGAAAAAAAAAAAAATTGCAACATTGTTTTTCCTGACAGGATAGAGGTTATTTCAAAATACTGCTCATGAGTATTGTATAATAGAGTCCATTCATTAAAAAAATATTTTGATGTTTTAAGTCAAAGGTCATTGAGTTATCAGTAGGAAGGCAGATTATCTGGTTGTGGCTTTATCTTATCTGAGGTAAATAAACTTCAATGAAAGAAAACCAATAGTCAAAAATCTCTTTTGAAATACAAAGATAACAAATAAATGTTCTGTATATTGGATACATTTATAAAAGCCATGCAGCTTAAAACAGAAATTTGCCGTCCATTATGTTATAAAGTGTTGCCAAGATGTCAGGAAGCTCTTATATCTCTTATCGTCTACAGGATAATAGGTTAAGGATAGTTATTATGATTCATGCTCGAGCTTTAACTACACGGTCAAATCGCCTACTACCAGAGCGTTCTTTCGTAACTCTGGTAGACCTGAGCCCGACTCTACTGATAAAAAAAAAATAAGGACCTCGATCGGGTTTCGAATCCGCGATCTTGGGCTCAGTAAGCAAGCTCGCATACCACTGAGCTACCAGATACAATATAATCTATTATTTTCTAGCGTGTGCAGAAGTGGTACAAATATGCCCGTTCTCACGTTAAATAAAAAAAAAAACAGGGAAATAATATTTGTACGCTGATGAGATCCTTCGATGGAACTGTGGCAAACGTAAAATGAGTCCTAAACTTATACATAACAGTTGTCTAACAAGTTGCATAATACATTTTCCACAGAACTAGGCCAATCTGTGAGGAATAGGTAACTCTACCATCCTTG
The DNA here is from genome assembly GCA_963662175.1 of Aradus depressus. Classification (NCBI taxonomy): domain Eukaryota; kingdom Metazoa; phylum Arthropoda; class Insecta; order Hemiptera; family Aradidae; genus Aradus; species Aradus depressus. The sequence continues at coordinate 32,486,342 of OY759215.1, forward strand.
TATAACAACACGATGGTGAATCACCGGATATATACTTCCCCAGCACAAATTAATCAATTAATTTTTCGCTCTTACACCAAAGCCAATCGCCCGTTTAAGCTAATACTCAACGATACATTCACTACATCGGCAGTTAAATGGGATTTTTGAATTGAGACATTTACCCCAACTCACCCCCCCCCCCCCCCCCCCTTCGGTTGGTTCTGCTAAAAACTATTAGGTGTCGTCCCTATAGGGCTTTGAATTAACATATGAAATTTCGTGTCAATTCATTCATTATAATGGCAGTTATTAGATTTTTTGTGTTAAACCTCCCCCTCCCTTTGGCAGATTTTCTTGAAAATCAATAGTTATCGTCGTTAGAGGTTTCTGGATACAAATATAAAATTTCGTGTTGATACACTCATTCTATCGGGAGTTATCGTGTTCACAGACAAGCATACATTTTTTTTTTTTCATTTTTGGATTCAGAAGGTCGGTAAACTTTGTAATTCCGTTGAAACTCCGCAACGAATTTTTGACCGATTACATAACTTCCCCTATACTTTGTATTGCTGGGGAAGGAAAAAAATATATGAATTGAAACAATGAACTAGTTTTAAATATTGCTCTAACGATTCACCCCCAACTGAAAGTAAGAATATATGTTGTTCTCAAGTAATAAATTCAATGCATAGTGTATTTAAACTAAAAAATATAAAATACAAAATACAATAAATGTGATTTGGCCATAACAGGACTTTCTTATACCAACCACTTTTGTACAATCACTTCCCTCCTCTCAAATTCATCTCAAACTGACATTACTGGAATGAGTGTTGGCATCAGCTGTTTTATTTGTTTCATTGTACAGCGTAATATTGAGAGTGACATCATTACAAAGAAACTTCCGGAAAAGATATAAAAAAATATTATCTTAATTTTAATTTAATTTAAAAAAATATCAACTGAATTTATCAATATTATTATTTTTGTAATCATATTTTCAAGTATTTATTTATTCATTTCCATGTATTTTTTAGCAGTATATATTGTTAAATTTTAATCCATACGTGTCAGACTTAATATAATATATAAAATAAGAGTTAATTATCTGTTTATCTATCTAACTTACAAGCTATCTTAATGTATACATTCTTATGACATATATTACCATGTTATGGTTTAACGGAAATAAATATTATTATTATTAAATGAGTTACAGCCAGTAATGCCAGTAGAACATGAATTTGAGAAGGGGGGGGGGGGGGGGGGGGGAGAGTGGTCTGTACAAAAGTGGTCGGTATAAGATAATTATGTTATGGCCACATCACATATATTATTACGCCCCCTACTCCTAACAATAAAAAGACATTGGGAGCAAATGTGGGAGGAGGTGAACCCGAACAAACTTAAAGAAATCAAGAAATCGGTATCGCCCTGGAGTTCGTCTACAAGAAGCTGCAGACAGGAGGAAGTGGCCATCGCCCGGCTAAGAATCGGGCACACGCGGCTCACCCACGTTCACCTGATCACAAGAGAGCAGCCCCCCAGGTGCAATCATTGCCATCTCTCTCTGAGTGTATACCATATATTCTCGGAGTGCTCCTTTTACGAAGACCTTCTCAGAAACAATGATGTCCCGAGGAGCCTGGAGGAGGCGTTGGGGGACAGCCCCTCCATCCTGGATAGAGTCATTAATTTCTTAAAAGAAACTGGGCTATACCAAAAAATGTGAGCTCTACTGTCTGCTATCATTTGCCTATTTTAGGTCGCTCCGCCAGTTGAATGGGGCCTAAACGGCCCATGGCGGGTCCCCCTGGGGGTCTGGGGGCCCGGGGGGGGGGATCCTGCGTGGGACCCTCGGGTGGCCGGCGGGCACGGCTGGTTGGATGGGGGGGCCTGGGGCGGCTCCGCCGGGGCCTCTGGACTGGAACGGTCCCGGACTTGGAGGGTGTGGACGGCTTTCCTCACATGCACACCCTCGTCCTCAAGTCCCATTAACCTCACGATTAAGCTAAATGCTTCATATACCTGAGTGAGTGGCCCGGCGGTGCCGTTGTCTTTGTCCCCCGGTCCGGCCTGCCTGTTCGTTGGTTGCCCTTGGTCCTGTGCTTGGCCTTCCCTGGGCCCCATGGTCCCCTGTAGGATCCGTTCATGTCTGTTCCTGTCATCTGCATCAAGAGTTCGCTGGCTTAGTTAGTGCAAGGAATGTAACAAGATAGGGCGATAATAACCGAAGTAGTTGTTCGCCCAAAATAACCAACCAAACAAACAAACATATATTATTAAACCGTATTTCATAAAATATGCTTTTCAGTTTTTTTTTACAACTTTTGTTTGAGATTTTTGATTAGGTTATAAATATAAGCAGTATACAGATGTAGCAGTTGTAGCAATGATACAGGGCCCTCGAGTTAGAATTCAATAGAAAAAGAAGAACTTGAGAAACTAAAAATCTTTTAGTTATGGATGATAATATCATTTATTGCTATGGATGATAATATCATTTTTTTTAGCTTTGGATGATAATATCATAATTTCTTTTTCGGAAAATAAACAAAAACAACAATAGATATTAAAAAAACATAACTCTAAAAAAAATATTTCTAAAAAATATGTTTTTTTTCCGGCGAACGTACTTATTATATTATAATATATTATTTAAAAACTAGAATATTTTTTTTAGAGTTATGTTTTTTTAATATCCATTGTTGTTTTGGTTATTTTCAAATATATTTTGTTTATGCGAGTGTTTTTGTTTATTTTCCGAAAAAGGGTCCCTAAGAAATTTTGATTCAGGGCCCACTCAGGGCTAGCTACGCCACTGATAAGCAGCATCTTGTAAAATGTATTTAGGCCCCGAAGTAAAGTGATTACATCATAATACTTCCTAAAAATCTTAGAAAGATTCTAGTCCGTGAATTTAGTACTGTTTTCCTAATAAAACTAAGCTCTCTCTAAAAAAACTACACGAATATTGACGAACCGGGCGCCGGTAGCTCAGTGGTAAGCGTGCTTGACTTCTGAGCTCAAGGTTGTGGGTTCGTAGCCCGACCGAGGCCCTTAGTTTATTTTATCTGGGAGGTAAAATAAACTTAAGCACGCCGTCCTTCGGATGGGACGTTAAGCGATGGTCCCGAGCCTGTACGATGTCAGGTACTCGTTAAAGACCCCTACCCTAGATGAATAAAAAATTTAGGGTAGGCAAAATTTAGGACTCCCACAGTAGAGTCGGGCTCATGTCCACCAGAGTGACGAAAGAGCGCTCTGGTAGTAGGCGATATGACCTCGTAGTTAAAGCCCGGGCATGAGTCATAAAACCTAAACCTAAACCTAACCTTGACGAACTACAGTATGTTTCCAATTGATCTATCAGAGACCACAGTATAACATAACAATATTTTGCATAAGGAAGTACCTTGACTCTAGTGACTGCTAATGAGTACAAGTATCTACTTTCAATTAAAGCCCTAAAGAGGTCATCCACGAACAATGAGAACAGTAATGGGCTCAAGAGAGATCCATGGTGTACTCCCTTAGAGATGTTAAATGACGTAACTTCCCTTTACTATTTTAATAGCGTCGTCGTGTATTTTCTATATGTATAGAGCAACAATCTCACTACCAGAAGAATTTAATTATTTTCCTGTTGTACCTTTTGAATACCATATAGAAATTGCTTCAGGGAAAAGCGACGTCAAAGAGTTATATTATACTATAAAGCAATGATATTGTATAATAATAAAATAACTAAACAATAACAATAAATAGGTAATTACGTATATAAAGTATAATATACTGAATAACCTCCCTATTAAATGTCAATAAGTCGGTTCTATTCATCGTAATCGTTTCATGTTGCACGGTATTTTATACTCATCTCTAAAGGAAAAAAAGTTATCGGTGTATCAACGGCAATTGACTTCCCCAAAACGAATTAACTTTTCGCTTTCCCTCCAAAACTAGGCAGTTTGCGCTAATATTCCTTATTCGCGTTTTCATTATTCGTGGGTGAAAAAATTACAACCCAGTTCCTGTATTCGCGGCTAAAAATGTCTTTATTCGTGGATGCAATCGGTAAACAGAAAGGGATTCGGTGTCGTTTATTAACGTATCAGCATCCTTTGAGTACTGCTGGTACGTGCTGAGACAGACACATTGACACCATGCTGGAAAAAACTGTGGCCTGTTTTGACTGTCGGAAATGATGAAGAATCCGCGCAAATTCAAACTTTAACTGACAATGCTGTTCAAGTTACAAATGGAATTGGACGAGATGGCTTCGAACAGATAGAATCAAGTGACATTCAGGAGTTGCTTGATTCGCAGGATGACTTGACCAAAACCGACTTGGAGGAAATGTTAACTCCACATTCCATTGAAGAAGAGCCTTCAACGAGCACTGAAAAGGTGACCTTTAACTTGAAAAATCTGAGTGAAGGTTTAGGTATGGCAAATGAACTTTGTGATTTCTTCATGAAAATTGATCCATCTATGGAAAGGAGCCTTATTTTTAAAAGGCAAATTATTAATGCTACAGCTCAATATCAATCTGAATTTAAAGACCTTTTAAAAGCGGCAAAACAAGAAAAAATCACTAAATTCTTTAAACCCTTGCCTAAAGCTGACAATAACGATTGACATTGCGAATTTCTCAATAAATTAATTTTATTTTGATACATCTTGGTTTCATTTTGGAACCTTGGAACGTATCCCCTATGATTCCATACTAATTACCATTCCATATCCACGGTTTCTGTATTCGCGAATAAAGAGCTTTTTCTGTACTCACACTAAATTTTGTGACGATAAATTCATTACATCAGCAGTTATTAGTGTTTTTGAATTCTCTCCATATACGTTTTGGTCGAGTATTAAGTAGCATTCGTCTTGTTTTGAGAGATGATTTACATATCTGGGCAAGTAGTCTCTGTAAAAGTTTATGTCGTCTTTTTATTTCTTGTATTTTCAGGCTTGTGGGTGGGTTCCATGTTAGTCGCTCGTCAAGGCGGAGGCCTAGGTAGCGGACTTCGTTTTTTGAAGAGATGGGATTATTGTTAAGGTATACTGGAAGACAGGTATATTTATGACTAAAAGTAAAGACGATGTGAATTTTGTCGTTCAACTTCTCTCTCCATTTTTTTTGAACCAAGAATGAAGGGAAAAATAAGGAAAAGAATGAATATTTATTAAAATATATTGTCTAATTCACAAAATATATATTATACATGGGAGTACTTTCGTTATTGCCACCATCTTCAGCCATGATGTCGTGCCTTCTATGTACTTTGAGGTCTGTGTCTTCCTGATTGAAGGAGCATGTCGAGCGTCAGTGTTACAGGGTCGTCATTTCTTTGAGGGGGTACACATTCTTTTGGAGGTACAAATTCCAAGGGGTAATTCAGGGTGTTGAGTCCTACAAAACAAAACCAGAGGCCACCACAACACTTCCATTTCCAGGCAAGAATTATTAAATATTAGTATTTCTGTTAGAACTAAAAGAGCAGTCATTCTGGTGAACTACACAACACCTAAGTAATAATTATAGCTATTATCATTGTAACTTTTTACTTTATTGAATATATTTGAAGAAATTCCCTAAATAATTGTAGAATTATCCATTTCCCTCGGGGAAAATAAAATTCCCTAGGGTCGGCAACACTGTGCTAAACTGTCCCGCAGGTGAAGCTTGGAGTGGAGGGCTTGAGAAAACAGGTGGAATGGTGATTTCGATCTAGAGTGATTCAGCGAAGGAGTGAAAGGCAGATGGTAATAATAATAATAATAAATTTATTTCCGTTAAACCAATACATGGTAATAGGATACGTCAAAAGAATTTATATATTAAGATAACTTATAAATTAGATTTATAACTATTTGAGTCTAACACACCTATAATTAGTAGTAATAACAAAACTATTAAAAAAAGTAAAATGAAATTAATAAAAATTAACAATATATGTTAAAAATATATGAGTATATAAAAAAATTAATACAATATACGTTTATAATAAGTAGACACATTTTTCAGTTTAATAATAATTAAGATAACTATTTTTCAAAAAAAACTCTTGGAAGTGTCTTTATCCCCCAACGATGTTTCGGGACGTTCTTACGTCCCATCATCAGGTCCCAATGTGGCGAGATATAGAAAAGAAAGAAAACAACGGTAAAGTCACCTAGTAGAATACTACATGCTATTATTTTTTTTTTTTCTTTCCCTGTCATACGAAGTATCAGAGAAGTTATGTAATCGGTCTAAAATTCGATCTTGAGTTTTCACCGGAATTTCATGTTTTCTAACCCCCGATTTTAAAAATGAAAAAAAAAAAAATACTAGCTGTCTGTGTGTATCTTTACGATACTCACGATAATTTCCGATAGAATGAATGTATCGACACGAAATTTCATATGTGAATTCAAAATCTTATAAGGATGACACCCTGAACACAAAGGGGGGGGGGGGGGGGGCTCCACTCATCAACTCAAAAACCCAATAACTGCCGATTTAATGAATGTATCAACGTGAAATTTTATATTTAAATTTAAAACCCTGTAAAGAACATACCTAAAAATTGTCCGTGAGTTAAAGTGGGGTATCAGTATTGTAGTGGTTGATATAAGCACCTACAGTGGTTGATACATGCGCCTTCAAACCCGGTCGAGGCCCTTAGGTTTTTTATTTGGGAGGTGAAGAAACCTTGAGCACGCCGTCCTTAGGATAGGACGTTAAGCGATGGATCCGAGCCTGTGCGTTGTCAGGTACTCGTTAAAGACCCCTACCTGAAGGGATAGGCAAAATTTAGGACTCCCACAGTAGAGTCAGGCTCGTGTCCACCAGAGAGACGAAAGAGTGCTCTGGTAGTAGACGATATGACCTTGTAGTTAAAGCCTGGGTATAAGTCATAATAACTAGTTTAAAAAAAAAAAAATTATGATACCTTTTACAATATTTGTGTCATAAATTCTTTTTTTGGTGCATTATTTAGAAGAACTTCATTTTATCAGCCTTTTTCTAAAATATTAAAACCCCCTGTTAAACTTGTTAATGACAATAATCATTATTTTTTTGTAATCCGCCAAAAATTGTCAGTTATTTTTTGATAAATTACGTTGAGCCCACTTGGCGTTTGAAATTTTATATCTCACCCGCACCTAAAAAACGTTTACACAACTCTGGTATAGCTTATATTTATATAATGTAATCGATGAATGATAATGAGATCTATATTTATGTAAATTGTTTATATCTATAGAGAGCTCACGTTTTTTTTTATTTGTTTTTTTTTCAGAAGAAATCTGCAATCTACATATGAATGAAGATTTATGTTAAATAATGGACGTCATCTTTATCATAATTTGAAAATAACAATTTTAAATTTGGGACTGAGCGCCTGTAAACCTTGGGCCTCAAACAACATGAAGGTCCTTTTCAACACGAGCTACAAGACAGCCTATCCCGGTAATAAGTGTCGGCAGGGAGCAATGACTTCTATAATGCCTTCTATTAAATCTATTACCTACATAATATTAGCTATCTGTAAAAATAATGTTTTTAGCCTACTTTCCACATGAAAATAAGCTTGTTTTTTGTATAAAATGTGTTGTTTTTTTGTTCTTTAAAATAAATGGACCGAAACCTCTACAACATATCACTAAGACAAATGCAGTTTACGATCAATGCCTTCAATATCAGTTTGCAGAAATTACATAATTATCTCATTTCCTTAAATTATGTATAGATATCATGAAGACTGTTTCAAGGAAATGAAAAATGATTTCTCTATTGAGATAGCAATTTTAGGTCATTTCCTTACTTTCTTCATAAATCAGTTCCACTTTAAGGGCGAAAGAGGTTCTATCGTATTTTTGGGACACATATATTTAACGAGATATTTGTAGTGCTCGATTTATTTTTATGTTCTCATAATTTTTTGCCATATCTGTAGTAGTTTAAAAGAAAATTGTCAAAAAAACTGGTGTTCGCTATATAGATAAACAGTTTTGTTAGTTATTGTCTCATGCTCGGGCTTTAACTATCGTCTGTAGTGGGAGTTCTAAATTTTGCCTACCCAGGTTTATTCACCTAGGGTAGATGTGACATAGTACAGGCTCGAGACCATCCCTTTACCTCCTAGATAAACAAATCTAAGGCCCTTGGATCAGATTTCGAACCGACGATCTTGAGCTCAGAAGACAAGCACGCTATCTATGAGCTATCGGCGCTCTCATAAACAGTTATGGTGTCGTCCATTAATTGTGTAACCCATCTAAGGGAAACGTCCAAATATTATATTACGTAATTTATGAACAGTTCCTATGAGACATATATAACTCATTTTCGCGAGACGCTTATGCTATGCGCTTTGGTATTTTTTCAATGTCAAAATGATTGCGCGCTAAGACAATAAATTTACATTACATTACCACGAAAGAAATTTAAATTTTGAGTTTGAATAGCGTTAGAAAAGATATTTGGCCTCTGTAATAACCAAGCATAATCTGGGATTACGCAGAAAAAAGTTTCTGTTATTTATTTAATTTCTTATGTCTATTTCTTCATTTTTTCGAAAACTAACGCCTTTCTCTAATTTGGAAAATGTACTATACTAAAGCTCGTCATACTCTCGTGTCATTGGTAAAAACTCACAGACTTCCTCCAATAGGATATATTACGCTCTAAACTATCGGTCTTATGACTTTTTAGCACTTCTACAGTAGATTATGAGCATAACAGAAACCATGAATTCGGCAATGCAGGGTCGGGAAGTGGACCACGCTCTTAAATAACACAGTGAATAACTCCCAAACCGTTGGATTTATAAAAATCATGAAGTGGGCCAGTTTTGCGTAGAATTTTCCAGACTTTAATTGTGGCCTAGTACTTTTCCCGTTATAAATCAGGTTTTCAAGAAAACAGTCCACAAGTCTAAAACTTCTGTCTAAATTTCCAAGTAGTTTGTGGTACCATACATCAGTTGATGTCCATTTCCAGATTTCGCCCATTTATTAAAGCTGCAAAAGGGCAACTTGAAATTATTGTAAATCAAAACTCAATATTCATTTTTTCTGTTCCGCCTCATTCTGCACCCTCGAAATTATTCCTTATAATTAGGGGTATAAAATAATTTTAGTTTGGTCGATTTTAGTCAAGTAACTGGACAGTAAAGTAGAAGAATCTTTATGAATAAATAAATATATATATTACTGTAAAATAGTAGAATCTGTAATAAGTGTATATAATTTCAAAGTAGAAGGAATTCGAGGTTCTGTCGTGTAAATAAAAAATTAAAAATTTGGCCAACGTTTCGAAAACTATTCATTTCCTTCTTCAGGGCCTTATAGTGACTTGAGTGAATGTGCGTGGTGAAGGTTTTGTGAGTTTGTGCCCAGTATAAAGCTATGGTTCACCACACACATCCACTCAAGTCATTATAAGGCCCTGAAGAAGAAAATAAATAGTTTTCGATACGTTGGCCAAATTTTGAATTTTTCATTTATACGACAGAACCTCGAATTCCTTCTACATTGAAAAGATACTGTCGACTCTATTAATCATTGTGTATATAATTCTTTCGTATACTCCATACTACTATATAGATATAATATAATATTGTAAAATAGTAGACTCTGTAGTAGCTGTATACTCTATACTACTCTATATGTATATATAAATATTACTGTATAGTAGTAGACTCTGTACTAGCTGCTGTATATAATATATTATAGTAGCCAGACCTGGCAATATCAGCCTTCACGTTAACGACAGACTGAATCAATTAACGGACTGTGAATTTCTTGACAACGCTTCTGCATAAGATATCATATTATAAAATATAATTTATAGTTATAGAATCTTTACGTAATACAGACGAGATAGAGAAACTTACATCTCAGCCATTCTGTGCAACTCCCTTGGAATCCCGGCACTGACTGAGCTTCTCCCGGGAGGTGGAGCACTATAAAGAGGAGGGGACAACGCCACGAAGAGGGGCGACCCTCTCCTCAGTTTTAGCAACTTTTTTTTATTCTATTTCAAATATTAGGATATATATTATTATTACTTTGGATTTATCCTAGACTTTGAAGGGTACTCATGTATATAAAGCTGCAGAGAAATATATATATATACAGGTTGTTTCAGGGTTAAGTAGCCAAACTGAAAATTTGAACTAAGGACCTAAAAACAAGAAAAAAATGTCCTATGGAGGTATGTCCGCAAACGCTTTGTTTAAGAGATATTTACACCTAAAGATTTTCATTGTTATGAATTATTTAGGCATAGTAAATAAATAAAACTTATTTTATTTGTTGCAACTACTTTATTCATTAAATGTAAACACTAACATTCATATTACATGTTGTCCAAAGTGATTTCCTTGAGCATTAAGACAGGATCAACAGCATCCGATGATCTTTCTTCAACAGCAGCAGTGGCAGAACGGCACTGGATATGTGTTATTGTTTCACACGATTCAATTATCCTTCTTCGTAAAGAATTAAGGTCATTGACCGGCCTTGCATAGACTTTTTGCTTAATGTCACCCATTAGGTAGGAAATATTTTTTTCTTGTTTTGAGGTCCTTAGTTCATATTTTCGGTTTGGCCACTGCTGCTGTTGAAGAAAGATGCCGATCCTGTCTTAATGCTCAAGGAAACCACTTGGAACAACATTTAATATGAATGTTAGTGTTTACATTTAATGAATAAAGTAGTTGCAACAAATAAAATAAGTTTTATTTATTTACTATGCCTAAATAATTCATAACAATGAAAATCTTTAGGTGTGAATATCTCTTAAACAAAGCGTTTGCGGACATACCTCCATAGGAAATTTTTTTCTTTTTTTTAGGTCCTTAGTTCAAATTTTCAGTTTGGCTACTTAACCCTGAAACACCCTGTATATAAAAACCTAAAAATCCTGCCATTGCCTGCTCTGTTTACATTTGAAACATTAATGGTTATTAGGAAAAATAAAAATATTTCCCCCTCAGCAATATTGGAAAAAAATTATAACTCATAAAGATATTAATTATTTTTAATGCCCTTTCCCACTTCTTGATAGATATAGAAACTATAAAAAAAATTTTAACTTCAGCTAAAAATGTTTATGTTTGAGAAAACTCTTTATTTGGAAACGGATTTTTTTAAAAATTGTTTACAAAGAATAAAATAACTATGATATAAAAGTTATGTTTCATATACAAAAACATTATTTCATTCAGCTTTCATATTTTTTTCTTAGCAGACTTCCTTCACAGTTATCCTTCTGTCGAAATTACTTTTTGTTTAATATTTTCATTCATTAGTTATTTACTCATTTTATTTCTATTGGTTTATTTATTTATTTTTTATGTATTTTTTTTATTCCTGTTTTTTATTTAAGTACATTGTGATCTGAGAAAGGGACATAGGATCGTCCTGGAATATCATTGTGAAACAGACACTTTTGGAAGAATTATAAAAATAAATTAACATAATTTAAATTATAATTAAAAACGTTATCTACTGTATTTATTTATTTTATTTTTATTATTATTGTTATTATTAATCACATGTGTGTCCGATTATAATAGATTTAATAACAGTTTATATATGTATCTAAAGAAGGCGCCGGTAGCTCAGTGGTATGGGTGCTTGCCTTCTGAGCTCAAGGTCGTGGGTTCGAAACCCGACCGAGGCTCTTAGTTAATTTTATCTGGGAAGTAAAATAAACTTAAGCATACCGTCCTTCGGATGGGACGTTAAGCGATGGTCCCGAGCCAGTACGATGTCAGGTACTCGTTAAAGACCCCTGCCCTAGGTGAATAAAAATTTAGGGTAGGCAAAATTTAGGACTACCATAGTAGATTCGAGCTCATGTCCACCAGAGTGACGAAAGAGCGCTCTGGTGGTAGGTGATATGACCTCGTAGTTAAAACCCGGGCATGAGTCATAATAACTAACTACATGTATCTAATTCATAAATTATCTTGATGTATACATTTATATGATATATTATATTACCATGTTATGATTTAAAGGAAATAAATATTGATGTGAGAATGTGTTCATAAAAATCAGATAATATTGATTCAATTTTTCATTTTGGCCGTAATAAGGTGTTTGACTTAATCGCATTGGTTTTTAATGTTGTTATTAACACCGCGAACCTTTAATATGCAACAATATAGTTATACAAATAGGTTCATGTGGCATGATAATTTACCTGGTAATTCGTAAAATAAAGTGCTAACCTACTCGAAACCCGGCCAAGGCCCTTAGGTTTTTTTTTTATCTGGGAGGTGAAAAAACCTTGAGCACACCGTCCTTTCGGATAGGACGTTAAGCGATGGTCCCGAGCCTGTACGATGTCAGATACTCTTTGAAGACAAATTTAGGTAGGATAGGCAAAATTTAGAACTCTCACAGTCGAGTCGGGCTCATAGTCCACCAGAGTGACGAAAGAGCGCTCTGGTAGGTACTCCCACTAAAGACAGTTAGTTGTACCTCATCTTGGTGTATTCTTACCCATGTGAGTGATATGGAATCTTCACATTTCCTATGAGTTTGGTTTTTACTGTTCTTGAATCAATTTAATTACTTTGACAGTACTTAATTACCTACTGATGAGGCATCGTTGGTTCCTTCATTATTCATGATTTTCAATGTTGACCTATTTATTATTAATTGTTTTGGATAATTAATATAATTGGAAATTTATTTTTCTCTATTACTCATTATTTGGATAATTGATAATATAGCTTCCAAAAATTACCAACGTTTCCCATAATTGGAAATTCAGTTCTTTCCATTATTCATTCTTGTGAAACTGATAATGTAGCTGCGAAAAATTATCAGTTTTCACATAATTGGAAATTAATTTTTTTTCCCGTTATTGATTGTCGGGTAATTAGTAATATAGTTTTAGAAAATTATCAATTGTTCATTTAATTGAAATTGATTGTTGCTGATGCCTGCCTTGCAACACACCTCTCAAACACACTTGCACCTGTACAAAACATTAATTCTTTAAGTTCTTAGTTTTTATTTATTTTATTCGCATTCCACTAGGTATATCAATAAACAAATTTTATTGGCTTTATCTTTATGCAAAAAAAAAAAAAGAGATGATATTTTCAATTCATAAAATATTTTAAATTTCAGCAAAACTTTGAAAGAACAACTACATTCAATTTTTTTTCACATAAAAATACGGAATATAAATTTGAGATATTGGTAGTGGGAGTTCTTCCAAAAAAACGTCTAGGTTTGCCAAGTTGTAAACACCAAGAAATAATGAGAGAATGATACATATAGCTGTTAAAAAAAAGGCCCTCTGGCTAAATTCGAAGAATTGCCGTTTGTTCTCTTGTGATATCACAGTTTAAACTAATAGTAGCCTTCCAGCGATTAAACACCATTATGGACATTGGTTCAAATTGATTTCAATGGCATATTGTTTGGTAACTATGACGTAACTTGTGACTTGCTAGAACTTTTCTAGTTTTGTATGGCTAGCTAGTCTCTCTCTAACAAAGTGTTATGTTCTAGCTAGTGAAATATATTTTCTTGCTAGATATTTGTTCGGAGTCTAAGAAAACGAAACTTGTTCAACTCTGTAAATGCGTGTCTAAAGCCACATGAATTCTGAACATTAATATTTAGGCTTGTGCTCTATGATTTTGAGAAAGAATTAAAAATAACAGACATTTCAATCGAAGAGAAAAAAATGTTTAACTCTGTATACCTGGTATGACTAAAGCCACAAATTAATTTTGGACTTTAACATTTAGACTTATGCTCTATAATTTTGAGAGAGATGTCTAACGAGGGATGATAGTCATCTACAGACAACAGAACATGTATCGGCAGAAGAGAAAATTGGGTCAAGTAGTACATTGTCACAATTGAGAACTAGGTTTCTTTGATGGAGATATAATAATTGATTCTCTTCATCTACAGCTTTTATAATACTTTTATGGGCATTATAACTTACTTCTCTGTCATGGTGGAATTGATTGTAAGCTCATAGAAGAAAGTCACCAAACATCAATTTGGCATTACTAAATTGTGGGTCGAATTCATTCCTAACAAGCGAAATTATTATTTAACTAGCTGTGTTACCCGACAATGTCCAGGAAATGTTTTATTTTTCTTGTCAGCTCAACTATTTTCCTAGAATTAATTTACTATCAAGATACTGCTATAGATTTTATTGATAAATATTAACGGTAGAATAAGTACATGATAAATTGTGCCTTGGTAGCATAGTAATAAACCTATATATTATCGCTGGTCTGTAATGCCTCGTGCTATATATTCTATATTTTCAGTAAGGCTAACCTTTATATAAATTGCATATTCAGTAAATACATGTTCCCCGATCCCATTCAATCATCCGAGCTTTTTCTCCACTCATCCCGCTCAGTATTCGTCCTCCGAGAAACATGGATATATTTTCGAACATGTTGCAAAAAAAAAAAACAATCGTTTTCCCCCATACTCCACTGCCTTGCCAACAGATTGAATTATCTGATCCTATATTGTCTTTATTCTAAGCCGGGCCATCCTTTAAAGTATTCTAATACTTTCGCTATAATATTTTTATATCCGTTTTGTACTTTAAGAGTCCTTCATTGGTAATGACTCTTCATAGACCATTAATAGTAGACAATCGAACATTAAACATTAATTATCCATATATATACACGAGATTGACCGTATATTATCTCACTGAAAACCAACTTGTTACCATGAATACGATTCTGATATTTACTATTTTGTCATGTAAGTTAACTAAATACTTCCTACTATATTGCATTGAACAGAAAGGCCCTTTACCTAACTGCGCTCTTCCCTTTGATAGGGATCTCTTTAGATGAGGTTAAATAATGAAACTGGGATAGAAAATTGTTGCTGTTGGGAACATTACTTTCAAGATGCAATATCTAAGTAATTTTCTTTAATCTCTAAAATGATTACTCTTTGTTCCAGGTGGAGTGTTTTCCTTGGGGTTGGCACGACTGCCCAAGGACGTAGGTATATTTATTATTCATCTTCTCAGTTCTATAAATTAGTTTCGATGAAGACGAGTTCCACGTGAAATCGGACAAGATTCCCTCAGAATTTGATAAAAAAAAAGTGTAGAATATTAGGCCTCAGCGGGCACTTTTCTAATTTTCACAGATTTTTAATGTCTGCAATTTCCCAATTGTACCCTTTACATGCAATAATATGTGTCTCCTGTTTCACAGGAAATGGTTATTTAAAATATCTGAAAAAAATTTATATGGATCCCTATAATAGTTGAGTATTTACATCCCAAGTTTCACCTTGTGACCACCAATTGGTTACACTAATATCCTACGATCTGTGATGTATGGAGCCATTGCCAACCAACCGGAAGGAAGATCGAGGATTCGAGTCCACTCACTTTATCTGAAAGGTAAAAAAAATCTTGAGCACATCGTGGTGGGATGTTAAACTATGTTTAAAAAGTAGTTTTCTTGATGTTTTAAAGTTATCTTAATGTCGTTATACATTTAAAATGATTGTTTATATGAAGTAGTAGTACTTGTAGTCGCTGCAGGCTGTTCCAGTTAAATTCCGACCAATAAGAATTCATGTAATATTCTATAACAGTTAAATCTATATAAACAGGAGTTTGGAGAGTCGGAGTGAGTGGGTCAGTCAGCTGTTTCATGAATTGTGTTTGTGTAACAATTAGTGAGTAGGATGTAAATAATTGTGTATAGTTATTTTTAGTTTGTTTGATTCAGTTTTCTAATATTTTGTTTGTTTGATTATTGTGACTCATGTCCGTGCTTTAACTGCTAGGTCATGAAACCTATCACCAAGGCTCTCATTCGTGATTGGGATCTTTAACAAGTACCTGACATTGAACAGGTTCGGGATCAGTGTTTGGCGTCCCAATGGACGGCGTGCTCAATTTTTATTTTTACTTCCCAGATAAGGCTGAGAGCAGAGTGAGCTCAAGACCGCGAATTGAAAACCCGGCCGAGGCTCTTAGTTTATTTAATATGGGAGGTAAAATAAACTTAAGCACGCCGTGCTTCGGATGGGACGTTAAGCGAAGGCTTGTACGATGTCAGGTACTCGTTAGAGACCTCTACCCTAGATGAATAAAAATTTAGGATAGGCAATATTTAGGACTCCCAAAGTAGAGTTGGGATCATATTCACCAGAGTGACGAAAGAGAGCTCTGGTAGTATGTGATTATGACCTTATAGTTAAAGACTGGGCGTGAATCATAATATCTAACCTGAGGGCCTCGGCCGGGTTTCGAACCTGCAACTTTGAGCACATTAGGCAAGCACTTTACCTCTGAACTACCGTCGCACAGTGAAATTTATAAGTTTCGATTTTCAAATTCGAGCCCCCGCTCAATTTTTGATCAATTTGGATGAAACTAGGTGCAAAATATTTGTGAAAGCTGGCTTTTTATCAGGTAACTGCGGGTTTCACAATCAAGGTATTATATGCCAATTTACAGCTGCCAAAACCCCGCGAAAATTTTAAAAACTTTTAATTTTTTTTGTCCAAAGTTTTTTTTTTGGGATTTTTACAAATTAAATTAATGTTTTTTGGGTCGCTGATTACGAATTCAATATTTATTTTAGCCAAAAGTGGTCCAAATGCAATATATTGGCTATTTTTGCCATTTTTGGTAGTTTTAATGGATTCATTGATTTTGAAACCCGCAGTTACCTGATAAAAAGCCAGCTTTCACAAATATTTTGAACCTAGTTTCATCCAAATTGATCAAAAATTGAGCGGGGGCTCGAATTTTGAAAATCAAAACTCATAAATTTCACACTGTGCGTCGCCCTCTAATATTTTGTTGTGAATTGACTTTTTGTTACGTAAGTAATGTTGTTTCTTTTGGACTAGTTATTTTTATTAGTTATATAAAGACAATTCTGTTTTTCATCAATCGGTCATTAAGCATTGGAAAATAGTAAATAAAGAGATATTACTTACTGTAGTGTGGATTACACTGTTCGACTTGGGTAAATTTTCTTATACGAAAATACGTTTTTCTGAAGGACTTTCATGTGTGAAATTCAAATGTGAAATCAGAAATTCGTTATCAGGCACAGTTTTTTTATTTATACGAGAATATTTGTCTAATTTAATTGAAATTTTTAAGTCTGGGATAAAGATAACAACAGTTGGCAACAATGAATTTTGTCTTTCATTTGTTTTCATATTCAAGAGTTGACATCCCGTTGCAAATAGATTTATGTTAGTTAATAAGCAAGTTATTGTTAAACTATTTAAAATTGAATTTTATAGCGTGTTAAACTAGCAAATGTAGGTGGTAGAGACCTTCCATATCATGTAAGTAAACATACATACTATACTTATATATATTTATGTTTTAACTACAGTAGTATATTATTCTGACATCTGTAGTATATAACATATGTAAAACTTTCCATATTTCTCTTTTACTGAAATCTCTTTAACCAATTTCTCTTCAACAAAACTTTCTGGGAAGAAAATGAGCTAACAACTACGAACAACTGGTTCAAGAAATCATAAATGCATATAAGTAGAGATTTAGGATGTAACGTGTCTTTAAAAGTGCATTTCCTGGAGTCACATCTACATTATTTTCCTGAAAACTGCAGTGATGTTTCCGATGAACATGGTGAAAGGTTCCATAAAGATATAATTACCATGAAAAAGCGGTATGAAGGGAAATGGATGCCTGCAATGCTTACTGACTACTGCTGGAACATTATTCGAGACTGCAAAATTGAACACAAGAGAAAAAAATGGGCCTTTTAAATTCTTGGGTAAAAGGTGATTTTTTTCATATTTTCTAATCTTAAATAAGTGTTTTTATACAACATATGATGATAATTTATGGGCTACTTCATGTTTTTGTTTTATACTGTCTAAAATGTTTCTAAATAATTTTATAGGTGACTAAAATATTGATAGTTGCATGTTTTGCCTTTATAAATACACAGCGTGGAAATAATAAGTGCAATAATTTTGGAAAAACTAAAACTGCGTATAACTTCAAAACTATGCCTGACACAGAAAAACTAATTACTGATTTGAATCCAGGAAGCAATTTCCCATAAGAATCAAGAATGATAGCCCCAGAAAAATGAATTTAATTTTTTTTGTTGTACAGTGTTATTTATCAAGTCACAAATTGACTCAGAATTAAGTAAGTCCGACAATATTGGTTCATAGTTTATATTAATTTAATGTATTATTTTCTATTTTAGCTCACTCATGATGTCAACCAATTGTGGCTACGAGGAAATGGTAGGTCATTGTATCAATCATTCTCTACAGATATATATACATATTAACAGCCTATACGTATATGTATTTCGTATAAAGCTATTATTACATGTCCTCATGTAGAATAGAATAACAATTTATCATCATACATCTTGTAGTCAAGGGGCCTGATTAATCCAACTATCACAGATAGAACCAAGAAAACACTTTTTTGAAGAACAGAGAAAATAAAAGTCGTCGGAGAATCACCGGAGAAGTACTTAGTACTAGTTAATAAATTAACTTTTCCGTTTGCTCTAATATTCAACAGTTGACTAACATAGGGTCAATTAAAACTACCTCCCAGCAGTCTTAACTCCACTTTAAATACACGATTTCGCAGTTTGATATCGTTGGAAAGGTAGTCTGTCGTGTAGTAGAATGTATTTGCCATTCCTTATTCTCCCACTTAACCAGTAACAATGACCATTGACGGCAATGTATATCCCAGCACGAATTAATCAATTAAGTTTTCGCGCTCCCTCCATAAAAAATAGACTATGCTAAAACTCAATAACTGACCTAATAGGAACATCATTTATTAGAGTTTTTTGAGTTTAGCACTTATTTTTATCCTCCTTCCCTTCGGCTGAAAATTAAAGTGTCGTCCTGAAGGATTTTTGAATTTAAGAATGAAATTTCATAAGTTAATAGAGGTTTTGTGTTAAACATCCCCGGGAGTTATCGCGTTCACTATTGATTTTCAACCAAATCGTCCAAGAGGAAGGGGGGATTAGGGGGGGAGGGGAGGAGTTATGACAAACATTAATAACTGCCGTTGTAATAATAAGTAAATTCAAAGCCAAATGAGGACGACATCTATTTATTTTCTGCAGAATCGGCTGAAGGGAAGAAAGGATCAAGGAAGGGGGGCTCAACTCAAAATTCCTAATAACTGCCGATCATAATGTAACGACACACAATTTAGTATGAGGATCCAAATGTCCCTATGTAAGTAAATTATTGACTTTTAGCTCAAATGGTCGATTGTTTTGGGAGGGAGAGCGATTAATGAATTGCTTAAGTACATTGCTGGTGTTTCATCGACGACTTTTTTTTTTGTATTTTTGCCAAATTTTCATGATTATTACAAAACGAAAATTAAATATACTGCTATTATGAATCAATTTAACTTAGGATTCTATTATGTAAGGCAATCAATGAGTTAATTACATTCTCAGTTTTATTTTTAGATTTATATCTATTTCAGAAGAGCAACTAATGGACATTCACAGATCTAAGAGAGATATTGAAGCGGTTCATCGTCAAATCGTTGAAGGAGCATTGAGGGATGTAGTACAAGCATACAGTAAGTCGATATTGCCATGAACCCCGTATTTACTTCATCTATTCAGACATCTAATATATTAGAGGATAAAATAAAACAATACTGTAATATTGTACAACATTTCAGTTTATTAGTACACTGCTCAAAACACATCCATCTTGGACAAACATCAAAACAACTCAAGCAAGCACGCATACCACTGAGCTAACGGCGCCCTCTAAAAATATGTGATGTTGTCATTACAGGACTTTCTTATACCGCCAACGTACAGATCATTCTTTATATACCCTCCCCCTTCTCAAAATCATTTTATAATGGCTTAGGGGGTATATGAAAGTAATGACGGCGTCAGCGTAATTCTGAGAGTGACATTTTCATATTCTGTAATGTCAGAATGAAATGATTTTGAGAAGGGGGAGGAATAGACAGAGTAATCTGTAAAAGCGTGGTTGGTATAAGAAAGTCCTGGAATGGCCACATCACATACATTTTAATTTTTCCTTTATTTTAATAATTGTTCATAATAACTTTATTAATGCTCTTTATTTTTCGGGTGCACGTTGCGTTTGTGCAACATGACCCGTCTATGTTTGTAGAGGGTGCTCGGGATCTGGTTAGCTCAAGTTAGGTTATGGCGGGCCAGGGGGACCACCGGACGATCAACGTATGCTACGCGACACAATTTAAACATTATTTTGAAATATTTCCTCTCGGGCGATGATAACCATGGCAGTTTTTCGCCCTAAAACCACAATAAATAATAATTTGAAATATTTCCTACGAAAATTTATTAGTCATTGTTTGAGGCGCTATAACTTTTGTCGAATTGATCCTGTCTCAAATCTAAAGACCTACTAGCGATTGGAAATTTAATAAGAAATATTTTGTTACAAATCAATTTTTCGATAGGATTAAACGTTTTCGAGTAAATCATGGAAACGTCTAAAAATATGTGTTTCAAAACTACATTTCAAAACGGTTTTCGACATGTATCTACAAAGCCAGACAACCTGCGAAAAATCGTATTTCATATAAAACATAGTTTTCTCTACAACTATTACTTGAAAAGAGTTTTGATGAGATCATAAGGATTACCGGTATCTTGTAAAATGTACTTAAGCCCCGGAGTAAATTGGTCGGATTTCAGTCAAATCTAATCAGATTTAAGTTAGCACATCTGATCCCTTTCTTTCAAATTTCAAGTTCAAAGATACAATCCTTTTTTCTGTAGAGCGCTTATACCTCTCCAACAGCTCAGTGATATGCGCACTTGCTTACTCGTTCGAAACCCGGCCGAGGCCCTCAGGTTTGTCATTTTTGCGGTAGAGAGCTCGCAACTTTTCAATCACATACACTCACACACACACGCGCAGACAGACATCATCGCGAAAATGGTCAACACGTATTCAGGGGACCTTGAAACGTGAAAATCCTTTGAAACCTCCATCTCGGATGTTCGCACAATTACAATACTTCCTATAGGAAAGAAATAAAACTCACACATATAGTGTGGTGTCTAATGTGCGCTATGCATCGTTCGCTTGCCAAGATCTTTGTGCAGTTATCGTTATTTTTTTCATTTTTAGCGTCAAATAATTTCAATAGTATACATTTCTTGTTGTATGTATACAGTAAAACATCAACCAGTCCCTATCCGCCATCTTTAACATAAGTATACACTAAATAATGAAACCCATGGAACCTTGCTTTGTAACACTTGCATTTATTATTTTTCATTTCATAGATTCATTTTTTATAGGATCGGCGGCTAACGGATTGCCGGAATTTGTGGTAATTATTGTTTAAATATAATCCTACTCACAGATTTGTATAAATTAATCATGTTTTAAAATAAATAAGCTGATAGAGAGAAAACGAACTAACCTACTTTTTATCTGTGCAGAGAAAAATAAACAGTAGTGTTAATATGGTAACCAGCGTAATTGGAACAGTCAAATTAAATATTTTGTGATTTCAGAATGGACAGTCAGTAAAAACAGTATTGGATGAGTTTGGTAAGTATCTGTGTTCATTTTTGTATTGTAATTAGTAATATCGTCGTGAACCTATCGGCTTGTTTAACAATGCAAGGGCATTTCGAAATTGAAATTGTACTTTTTTTCCCTTCTTTTATGGCATCAGCAGCTAGCCACAGCCAAATTGTACTCTTGAAATTTGAAATATGAGCGGCGTTGGAATTTAAGAAAAGAAGAATCGCTCGTGTTTTTCCCAATTTTTCGCTGAAACAGCTTGAGAAAAATACAAAATAGTGATCATGTAAATAATAATAAATATCAATAAATACAGAGAGAATTGAAAAGCGTAAAATAAGGTAAAGAGAAATATCTTGGTGTTAGACATTTTCTAATTCAATTGACAACATTTTGCACTTTTCAGTACCAGTGTGAGTCAGTCTACATTCCATTTTTTGTGGTGAACGCATCTCAATAAATAGGCGGCGCTACGATAGGTTCTATTTTTGCAAAAATTGCAACTTTTAAGAGTAATAAGTTTCCTTAAAGGTAATACAATTTCCTTTCGAATGAGATTCTTTTCTAGTTTTTGTGAGAAGTCTGACACCAGATATAGACAAATCTTACTTGTGAAGCTACCAAACGGCTGTTCTTTCAAAACTATATTTGCATATCAAATTGGAGGGTTCTGAGTAGCTAGCAAGATCATAGCTCGGTTTCCAGATGGTCATATATGTAAATGAAACAAACCAGATTCCCACGATGGAGGAAAAGGCGCAAGATTGAGCGTTTGGGACATTTCTGACAAGTTTAGAAAAAGTTGGCATTCGCGCCACATAAAAAATGAATTTTTTATTGTCCGAATTTTTATCCGAGGTGCCTGCTCCCATCTCCCGGTGAATCGAAAGTGGAGTACTTCAAGTTGGAAGAGAAGTATATTGCCGGTGGTTCGCCGACTACGCCAGCCTTTAGGAGCGTGATTTCGGTGTCCATCCTCGCGTTTTTATAAGTTACCTTATTTTATTTTTCAGATGCACTAACCCACAGGCTACTGTCGCTGTTAGATTAGAATAGCGGCGTGGATCAGCCTCAAAAACACCCAAGTATTTATTTTCATATTTGTTATTATACTCGTCAAATTCGCTAAAAATATATGTTTCAAAACTACATTTCAAGATGATTTTCGGCATATGTCACGAAAACCGGACAACCTACGAAAAATTGTATTTTATATAAAACATGCATTCTAGTTTTCTCTACAACTATTTCTCGAAAAGAGTTTTGATGAGGTCATAAACATAGGCGGTATCTTGTAAAATGTACTTAAGCCCAGGAATAAAGGATTTCAAGATAAAGGAAAGTACACTTTGTTCCCTCTAAAATTTAGGATGACGGAGCAAAATGATCTCTAGATTCGGGTTCAGTAACTTCAAATTAGTAAAGATCTCCTATATCTGGCAGGGAGTGAATTAATAGAGCAATTTAATATTATTAATATCATTATAGAGTAATCCTAGAATCGCAAGTGAGATGGATTTGCACTCTTTTCAAACTCACATTTCACTAGTGAGATGGATTTGCACTCTTCTCAAACTCCAATTTTACTATTGAAAATGACGGAACACTTAATTGTCTCATCCGATTTTCATTGACGCAAACAACATCATTAAATAATTGCAACAAAGCAATACTTTTGTTATTTTGCATTTTTTACCAATATCCAAACATTTCTAGTCACTTTTATTTATATAATAATATATTTTATGAAATTACTTCTATAGGCATTTCCTTGATTTTATGGAAGTAATATTGAAGAATAGTTCCTTCATATCGTAGATAAAAGCAAAGTAAACAGAACAAGAGTATGCAGAGAATATTGACCAGGGTATTGCCACACTTTCTTCGAGAAACCAATATTCTTTAATCTTGTACATGAGTTTTAGGAAAGCTGGTGGAAAGTTATCTTTCACTAATTTTATTTATTATGGTATTTTCAACTTCCATTAGAATAGAATAGAATGGTTTTTATTAAAAGAAGAAAAATAACATCATTCCAAGAAATATACAAAGAAAAAAACACTTAGACTATAACCATTCAGGCCGTCAGTCGGAGTTGGCATTACAGATATTTGATAGTTCACTTCTTCAGAACAAAAAATATTAACTTATATAAATAAATGAAGAGAATAAATAATCATCGTTAAATTCCTTTAAAAAATAAATAAATAATAAGAATAAAAATAAAAAATATGTAAACCAAAAGGTCCCGGCTGTTCAACTTCCATTATGTACATGAGGAGTCGCAACTTTTTGGCACTTGCGGCTCACATTATGCCCTTAGTACTCAAGTGCGGCCGTACTTCCCCTAGGTCAAGTGCGGGCCGCATAACAATATTAAGCATTAAGTTATGCCTGGATAGAAAGAAAAATTCATATTCTATCTGTTAGTTTATATTTAGCTTTCGACGCTATTTAAGAAAAAAACATTATTTTAATTTCAGATTATATAAATAGGAGATACGAAGAAAAAATTGTCATCACATGATTTTGTCCAGATTGTTATCCTTTATATTCCTTTATTAAATAAAATGTATTCAAGTATTTGTTATGTTTCTTATTCCCACCCAACTATAAATATTTGGCTGAACATTATCAGGACATGCCCGATGAGGATAATGTAAGGCATGTAACCCAGATGAGTACTAAGGAACTAACCAGAAATGCCTCTTGTGGAACTGATGAAGGTTTCACTTGATCACTTACATTGATATAGTTTTAATCTTTTTTAATTTAAAGCTGCACGATATCGGCGAACTCTTTGCCGAGTAAGCTCACGGATTGTGCTCATTCGATATGATATCCGACATGTTTTTAAAATATTTTTATAATTTTAAATGTTTATAACAATAATATGGTTCTTTCCATTTGTTTTAAAATTAACACAAACAAAATGTAAAGCAACACTTCAAATAAATTAAGATACTATTCATCTAAACTACGAAATACACTTGTATGCACTAAAGTGACGGTTTATGTTCATCTTTTCTTTCCGCAGCTTAGTCAATGTGCGCAGAAGTCAAGATTCTGCATGTCTTACTAAAAAATTAAATGCCTTAAAGTATCAAAATAAAATGTAATGCAATTCATGAAAGAATAATAAGAAAATGAATAAACCTTATGTAATAATAAACATTTCTACAACATTTAAAAAAATGTATATTTACATTTGTAATAATAATTATTTAAAAAGTTTATTAATTTTATTTGAAATCTGTTTGCCATAGTGCAGCCTATCTCTGGAATTGTTTTGAATAACATGCTGATAGGAGTTACGGAGGAAAAATTTGGCATCACTTGAATTTGTGAGGAATGTAATTAATTCTTTTTACTCCTTTATTATATTATTTTCGCACGATTACAATACACCCTTGTACTATACGTATTCAGTTGTGAACGTCCAATACAACAACCATTTCAACCGCTCATTTTTTGCATGGTTGGCTTGTACATGGCGTTTCATACTGGAAGAAACAAAACATTTTTAAGTACAAAATTAACATTGGAACGGTTTCTCATTCGTATGTTATACTTTATATAAAGTTTCAAAACACGAAGTCGAAAGCAGGATATGATGTTTCAAATCCGCAGGACGAATGCATCTATAAGTACAATAACATTATAGCAATGTCTTCTCCGCATGTTTATACTATAGATGAAGCTTCAATGTTGAAGACTAAACACTATAGGTACTAAAGGCTCAAGAAAATGGCTTTTCATTCGTATGTTTGTACTTTATATATATAAACGACTGTGGCGGTTCCAGATTTGTCTCCTGAACTTTCCAAAACTGATATATCTCTGTCCACAATAACCGATCAGAGGTACCACTTCGTCGGTATCATCTGAAACAAAGGAGACAGGTCTAAGTATATACTAAGATAATACAATTCATTAGACCAAATAACAAAAATGTGCTACGCCATGCCAAATAAATGCAAATAAGGAACTTGATTAATGGATTTTTTTAAAAAAATGTATTCATTATTTCACGACGTCAACCTCACGAGCACTCAGTCCTCAGCGCATGACAACGAGTATTGTAACTAGTCGAGTGTTTTAACTTCGCAGTATTCGAGTCATTTCGATTTCAACTCGAGTCGAACTCGGCACTCCGACGACTGATGGCTTTTGATTGACTCTTAGCAACCTGACGACAGCTATAAACTTGAAATTTCAGATGAAGTCATATGTGCTATTGATAGATCTGATTAGATTTTGGCATTGTACATGATACCGCTTTTATTTTATTGTCGAATCAAAAATCTCTTAATATAAAAGACAATCAAGCGAAATTATTATTAACTAGCTGTGTTACCCGACAATGTCCAGAAAATATTTTAGTAGAATTCATTAACTATCAAGATACTACTATAGATTTTATTGATAAATATTCCTAGTATAAGAAATGAGAAAATGTGGCTTGGTAGCATAGTAATATACCTACATATTTTGTTACGTATGATCGCTGGTCTGTAATGCCTCATGCTATGTAGCCTATATTTTCAGTAAGGGTAACCTTTATATAAATTGCATATTTAGTAAATACATGTTCCCCGATCCCATTCAATCCTCCGAGTTTTTTCTCCGCTCAGTCCTGCTCTGAGAAACAGTACATTTTCGAACATGTTACCATAAAAAAAAATCGCTTTCATCCATAGTCCACTGCCTTCCCCGGATTGAATTATCTGATCCTACATAGTCTTTATTCTAAGCCAAGCTATCCTTAAAATACTATCGTGTATTTACACCGCTTTTACACTTCCATACAGACACTAACAAACACACTGTCAGTTTTATGTCTTTCGCTATAATATTTTTATATCCGTTTTATACCTTAAGAGTCCTTCATTGGTAATGATTCTTCATAGACCATTAATAGTAGACAATCGAACATTAAAAATTAATTACCCATATATATACACGAGATCGGCCATATACTAACTCATTGAGAACCAACTTGTTATCATGAATACGATTCTGATATTTACCATTTTGTCATGTAAGTTAACTAAATACTTCCTACTATATTGCATTGAATCGAATTGATAAAGCAGAAAGGTCCTTAACCTAACCGCACTCTTCCTTTTGATAGAGATCTCTTTAAATGAGGTTAAATAATGAAGCTGGGATAGAAAATTGTTGCTGGGGGGAACATTACTTTTACGATGCAATATCTAAGTTCAGTTTCTTTAATCTCTAAAATGATTACTCTTTGTTCCAGGTGGAGTGTTTTCCTTGGTGTTGGCACGACTGCCCAAGGACGTAGGTATATTTATTATTCATCTTCCTGAGAACCAGAATCAACTGATTGTATAAGTTAGATTTAATGAAGAAGAGTTCCACGCGAAATCAGACAAGATTCCCTCAGATTTTGATAAAAAAAAGTGTAGAATATTAGGCCTCAGCATGCACTCTTCAAGTTTTTACAGATTTTTAATGTCTGCAATTTCCCAGTTGTACCCTTTACATACAATAATATGTGTCTCCTATTCTATTTATCTAGAAGGATCTTGGGCTCAGTTTAATGGTAATTAAAATATTAAAATAGGAAAAATATATGGAAAAAATATTTAATATATAACAAAAAAAAATTAAATAAAAATAAAGAAATCACAGAAAATGGTTATTTTAAAATATCTAAAAAAAATTTATATGGATCATTATAATAGTTGAGTATATACATCTCAAGTTTTATATTTAAAGCCTGGCATGAATCATGATATCTAACCTGAGGGCCTCGGCCGGGTTTCGAACCCGCGACTTTGAGCACAGAAGGCAACCACTTTACCTCTGAGCTACCGTTGCCCTCCAATATTTTGTTGTGAATTGACTTTTTGATACGTAAGTAATATATTTTTTTGGACTAGAGTGATTTTTATTAGTTAGGTATATAAAACAATTGTGATTCTCCTCAATCGGCGCGTCATTAACCATTGGGGTGTGGATTATTTTTTAAGTTTCAAATTGACTCAATTAAGTAAGTCCGACAATATTGTTTATAGTTTATATTAATTTAATGTATTGTTTTCTATTTTAGCTCACTCATGATGTCAACCAATTGTGGCTACGAGGAAATGGTAGGTCATTGTATCAATCATTCTCTAATATATATATTTAATATAAAACTATTACGTATGTCCTTATATAGAATAGAATAACAATTTATTACCTTTAAGGGATCTTTTCGGTTATGTGTCAGGGATTCTGAAAATTTTCTACCGAAACCACTTACTCTTTGTACATCCACTTGATGTTTCCGAAGAAATAAAATGTTGACCCTCCCGTCGGTCCTTTTACTGAAACAGTCCACATTCTCCTGATATAAGAAAACATATAGTTCAAATGGAAAATTTTTTAGAATCCCTGACACATACAACGAAAAGATCCTCTTTAAGTCATACATCTTGTGGTCAAGTTGGCTTGATTAATTTAACTATCACAGATAGAACCAAAAAAACACTTTTATGAAGTACAGAGAAAAAAAGTCTTCGGTGAATTACCGGCAAAGTATTTCTCCAGAAGGAATTAATCAATTAACTTCTCCGTTTGCTCTAATTTTCAACAGTTGAATAACATAGGGGCTCCTAAATCATATATATAAAGCTGAAAATGTCTGTGCGTTGTACTGCTATAACTCACGAACGGCTTGATGGATTTGATTAATTTTTTTTTAATTTGTTCGTCATCGTCTGTGGAAGGTTTAGGCGTATTAGTACCTCAATATCTGGTCCATCCCAGCATCCACCCACGCAATCTTTGTAACTCAAAAACCACTGCAATGATTAATGAGGAATCTTTTTTAATAAATTAGTTTTAGCTCCAAAGCTAGCGTTACTACAGTTGAAGGACTATAAGCCTTATTCCGTATGAATAATTGAAAATTATAACATCATGAATGTACTGTCGAGGAACTGAATAGCTTATAGGAGATATTGGGAGAAAAGTCAAAGTTCCCCGGGCAACGCCGGGTATTACTGCTAGTCCTTTTACTAAATTTTGTGCAGATAAATTCAGTACATCAGCAGTTACTTGGGTTTTTGAATTGAGCCTTTCTCCTGAACCCCCTTCTCTTCAGCCGTTATCGCTGAAAATGACAGCTTTGTACTCATTGGGTTTTCACTTGAGATATGAAATTTCATGTCGATACATTCGGCAGTTATTAGGGTTTTTGAGTTTAGCCCTCCTGATTTCCCTTCCCTTCTGCCCATTTCGGTGAACGTTTTTGAGTTAAGCCTCTCTCCGTTTCCCCCCCTCCATTTTGTCCGATTTGGCTGACAATCCATGATCTTTGTAGTGGTGGTGATCTCCAGGATCTGTGGTGAGGTGAGCTGGCCGGGTGAGGGAGCACCTCCAGGAACCTGCCTCCCCAACTGGACACTCCTACAGCACATGACGTGCCCATGGGTCACATTTACCACGTCTTAATATGTTCAGAACATTCTCCGCAGCTGCAGTGCTCTTGGTAGAGGAGTTCTCGATTGTCCTCCCAGCAGTCTTAACTCCACCTTAAAGACACGATTTCGCAGTTCGATATCGTTAGAAAGGTAGTCTGTCGTATAGTAGAATGTATTTGCCATTCCTTATTTTCCCACTAACCAGTAACAATGACCATTGATGGCAATGTATATTCCAGCACAAATTAATCAATAAAATTTTCGCTCTCTCTATAAAAAATTGACCATGTTAAAACTCAATAGTTGACTTATATTCATTACAACTGTAGTTATTAGAGTTTTTGAGTTTAGCACTTATTTTTATCCTCCTTCCCTTCGGCTGAAAACTAAAGTGTCGTCTTGAAGGATTTTTGAATTTAAGAATGAAATTTCATGTCGATAAGTTAATAAAGGTTTTGTGTTAAATCTCCCCGCTAATCCCCCTCCCTTGGACCGATTTGACTGTAAATCAGTAGGTGACGTCTTTATGGTTCTGGATTCACATATAAAATGTTATGTCATTACATTCATTCTGTTGGGAGTTATCGCGTTCAGGGGGGGAGGGGAGGAGTTATGACAAACATTAATAACTGCCCTTGTAATAAATGTATTAACGCGAAATTTCATAAGTAAATTCAAAGCCAAATGAGGACGACATCTATTTATTTTCTGCAGAATCGGCTGAAGGGAAGAAAGGATCAAGGAAGGGGGGCTCAACTCAAAAACCCTAATAACTGCTGATCATAATGTAACGACACACAATGTAGTATGAGGATCCAAATGTCCCTATATAAGTAAATGATCGTTTTTAGCTCAAATTGTAGATTGATTTGGGAGGCAGATCGAACGTGTTATTGCTCAATTCTTGCTGGGGAAGTACATTACTGGTGACTCATCGAGGAATTGTTTTTACTGCAATTATGAACTTTGAATTTAACTTAGGATTCTATTATATAAGGCAATCAATGAGTTAATTACATTCTCAGTTTTATTTTTAGATTTATATCTATTTCAGAAGAGCAACTAATGGATATTCACAGATCTAAGAGAGATGTTGAGACGGTTCATCGTGAAATTCTTGAAGGAGCATTGAGGGGTGTAGTACAAGCATACAGTAAGTCGATATTGCTACGAACCCCGTATTTAGTTCATCTATTCAGACGTCACATTGAAATGTGAAGTGATCACTCACAATATCATATGTAGAGGGTATCGGTAGCGTGCTAGCCTACTGAGCTCAAGATCACGGGTTTGAAACCCGGCCGTTCATAAGGTATTTTTTCTTCTGGGAGGTAAAAAACGGATGTCCCATTAATCGATAATTCCGAGGCTATGCGATGTCAGTGCTGTTCCGATCTAATAGATTCATCTTTTTTTTTTTTTTGGAAGGTTGTGTAAACACACATCATGGTCCTCAAATTATTTATTTTTTCAGTATATCTATAAAACCAGAACCGGTTTTGAACGCAACTGCGTCATCAGTGTCACATCATCCGTATAGTGTTGTGTATAATGTGCGCTATGCATTGTTCGCTTGCCAAGATCTTTGTGTCGTTGTAGTTATTTTTTTGTATTTTTAGGTTCAAATAATTTCAATAGTATACATTTCTTGTTGTATGTATACAGTAAAACATCAACCAGTCCCTATCCGCCATCTTTAACATTTATACTAAATAATGAAACCCATGGAACCTTGCTTTGTAACACTTGCATTTATTATTTTTAATATCAGATTCATTTTTTTACAGGATCGGTGGCTAATGGATTACCGGAATTTGTGGTAATTATTGTTTAAATAAATCCTACTCATGGATTTATATAAATTAATCATGTTTTAAAATAAATAAGCTGATAGAGAAAAAAACGAATTAACCTACTTTTTATCTGTGCAGAGAAAAATAAACAGTAGTGTTAATATGGTTACCAGCGTAATTGGAACAGTCAAATTAAATATTTTGTGATTTCAGAATGGACAATCAATAAACAAAGTATTGGATGAGTTTGGTAAGTACCTGTGTTCATTTTTGTATTGTTGTAATAGCGTCGTGAACCTATCGGTTTGTTTGACATTGCAAGGTCGGTGCATTTCGAAATTGAAATTGTACTTTTTTTCTCTTCTTTATGGCATCAGTAGCTAGCCACAGACAAATTGTACTCTTGAAATTTGAAATATGAGTGGCGTAGGAATTTCAAAAAAGAAGAAGGGCTCCAGTTTATTTGATTATCGGTCTTTCGCAAAAATGGCCACTTTAAGTGTATTAAGTTTCCTTGAAGGCAATAAAATTTCCTTTCGGATGAGATTCCTTTCTAGTTTTTGTGAGAAGTCTGTCACCAGATATAGACAAATCTTCACTTGTGCTGCTACCAAACGGCTGATCTTTCAAAACTATATACTTGCATGTCAAATTGGAGGGTTCTGAGTTGCTAGCAAGATCATAGCTCTGTTTCCAAGCAAAAGATTGTGCGTTTCGGAAGATGCTGACATGCTTCGAAAACATGTTGGCGTTTGCGCTGCATAAAAAATGATTTTTTTATTGTCAATTTGAAGGATTAAGAGATTGCATAATGGAAATCCAAGTTCTTGGATTTCAACTCTCGTAAGGTCTTTGGAACAATCGCTAATCTACAATTGATGCATAACTGAATATATTTTTATTAATTTTAAGGATGTTTTATATTGTATATATTACACTCTCTGTTCATCAGCATATATACAACAATCCTATGTTTACGTTAGCTTTTGTGTTAATCGCGATTTCGATATAACCGAGGTGCCTGCTCCCATCCCCCGGTGAATCGAGAGTGGAGTACTTCAAGTTGGAAGACAAGTATATGGTTCGCCGACTACTTCAGCCTTTATGAAATTGGTTTCGGTGTCCATCCTCGCGTTTTTATAATAGATTTTTTATTTTATTTTTCAGATCTACTAACCGAATTGCTATTGTCGATGTTGGGTTTGGACAGCGACGTGGGTCAGCCTGAAAAGTCCCCTTAAGTATTTATTTTCATTTTTGTTATTATACTCGTCAGCATATAAATTCCTAAAGAAGTATTATCGATTTTCTAATGCTAAATGTGGATTTGGATCGGCCATTCTATGGTTCGGATCACCTATAATTGTTTGTAAAATTTCGATTATTTTTCGGATTCATTCATCTCATTTGTTGGGCTGTTGTTCGGTTAACACGTGGTTATTGTATTCCTCTGTTAATTTTTTTTTTGTTGACTGGTTAAATTGACTGTTTTTATGTAACTTGAATTCTGAAGTGCGTCAAGAGAGTCGCCTTCAGACTGTTAACAGTCGTCCGACTTATGGGAGTTGTTTCGTATCTTTTTATCACTGCTCAGAAAGTTGCATTTTGCCTCCTACAATAGGACAAACGTTTGCCTTACTGTAAATCAGTCAATATACGTAGAGATCTACGGGAAATAATTCATATGGCAAGCTCTGAAATTGCGCCTCTGTTTGGACAATAGAATTTCCTCTAAGGGTAAAGTAATGAAAAAAAAAACAGTTTAGGAGTAGATATATTATCTACTTCACAAGAGGCTGCTGGTAGCTCAGTGGTATGCGTGTTTTCTTACTGAGCTTAACATCGCGGGTTCGAAACCTGGCTGAGGCCCTTAGTTTATTTTATCTCGTAGGGAAATAAACTTAAGCATGCTGTCCTTCGGTGGGGACGTTAAGCGATGGTCACGAGTCAGGTACTTATTAATGACCCCCTGAATACAAATTTAGGACTCCCATAGAAGAGTCCCGCTCATGTCTGGTAGTAGGCGATATGATTTTATAGTTAAGGGCCGGGCATGAGTCATAATAACTAACTAACCTAATTCATAACAAACAATGAGTCGCCAACAGATTCAGTTAGTGGTTCATGCTAGTAGTCGGGTGTAGTTAGCCAATCTCCCGATAGGGCGCTCCAGAGTCCAATTTAACCAACCTTCTTCGGACATTTGTTAGCATACAAGTTTTATATATATTATTTCCTCTTGTACATGAATTTTAGGAAAGCTGGCTATGCTTCCTTTTACTAATGTTATTTATTATGGTATTTACAACGTCCATTATGTACATTTTTGGCATTTGCGACTCACATTATGCCCTTAGTACTTAAGTGCGGCCGTGCCTCCCCTTGGTCAAGTGCGGGCCGCATAACAATATTAAGCATTAAGTTATGCTTGGATAGCAAGAAAAATTCATATTCTATCTGTTAATTTATATTCAGCCTCTTGATGCTATTTCTAAAAAAACATTTTTGTTTTAATTTTTATTTCAGATTATACAAATAGGAGATACGAAGAAAAAATTTGCATCACTTGATTTTGTTTAGATTGTAATCTTTATATTCCTTTATTAAATAAAATGTGTACAAGCATTTGTTTTTTTTTTTATTTCATAAATCTACTTTATTCATTAGAATATAATAATAGGAATTGTATATTGGTCTTTGCATTTCATTAGTCAGTTTTATGTTCTTCGCTAGTTTTTGTTTGAACTTAACGCTAATTTTAATTTTTTTTTTGTGTTTTTATTTTTTATTATTTGCCTGAATAACAAGAAAATTCATATTCTATCTGTTACTTTATATCCTGCCCTTTTTCAGATTAAGTACAATTTTTTTTCGGATAAACAATTTCTCATGTACAAGAGGTGTCTACATGGGCAGCATATTGCTGACCACTGAAGTACTTATGGAGAATATCTAAATATACACATACTGACGCTATTTAAAAAACATTATTATTTTCACTTATAATTTTTATTTCAGATTATATAA
This sequence comes from Aradus depressus, assembly GCA_963662175.1. Taxonomy (NCBI): domain Eukaryota; kingdom Metazoa; phylum Arthropoda; class Insecta; order Hemiptera; family Aradidae; genus Aradus; species Aradus depressus. Next base: position 32,520,165 of record OY759215.1, read on the forward strand.
ATAACATGATGATAGGAGTTACGAAGGAAAAATTTGGAGAGAGAGAGATCATATTGTTTATTCCATGGATACGTTTCTGGGATTAAACTTCATTTTCGTTACTAAAAGTATTTATTAAAAAAGAAAATAAACAGAAAATACAATTTGTGTTCACGCCCACGAGTTACCAAAGTTAGTTTAGCGGGAAAATGTGCCAAACTGTGATGATGTTTTAATAATAATATTCATTTTCGTTAAACCATTACATGATAATAGGATACGTCATACAAATGTATACATCAAGATAGCATATAAATTGAGTAGATACATAAACACAGTCGGGCACACATGTGATTAGTAATAACAATAATACTAAGTTAGAGATGTTTTCTCCAGAGACCTTGTGGAAGTTCATTGTAAATACTACTGAATAAAACACTTAGAACGAGTCAAAAATTCCACTATATTTATATAAAAGACACAATATATTTCGCTGGTTAGAGCATTGTCAAGTGTATGTATAAGTCTGTATCCTGTACACTTGACAATGCTCTAACCAGCGAAATATATTATGACTTTTATATAAATATAGTGGAATTTTTGACTCGTTCTAAGTGTTTTATTCAGTAGAATAATACTAAAATATAAAATATGTGATCTGGCTATTACGGGAGTTTCTTATACCAAAAATGCTTACAGATCACTCTCTCTATCCCCCTCCCATTTCTAAGAATTATTTCATACTAGTATTACAGTGTATAAGAATGCCTACTCTCAAGATTACGCTATTCAAAGAGTCAATATGAAATGATCTTGAGAAGAGGAGTGGAAGAGAGAGAGAGAGTTGGTTTAAAAAAGTCCGATAATGGCCAAATCACATATAATTTTCTTAATTTTTCAGAAAAAAATTCCAATGCATAAACCATATCTTAAAGTTCGTTGCTATGAGTTACGATTTAAATATTCCATATAGACATTTAGTTTACATTCTTCGGGGCGCTATAACTTTTGACCTATTGATCCTATATCTAATTTGAGCTGATGCTATTGGCGATTGGAAATTTTATAAGAAACATTTTTAGTAGGAATACATTTTGCGATAGGTTTTCGGATCAATCATGGAAACGTCAAAAAATATGTGTTTCAAAACTACATTTCTAGGTAGTTTTCGGCATGTATCTTTAAAACGAATGACCTGTAAAACATCGTATTTCATATAAATTATGTACTTCAGTATTCTCTACAGCTTTTACTTGAAAAGAATTTTCATAAACATAAGCGGTATCTTGTAAAACGTACTTAGATTCTGGAGGAAACTGGTCTTAATTTTCGTCAGATTTCGGCTAAAATCTAATCAGTCCTAAGTTAGCACATATGACATCCCATCACCAATCATTCCCAATTTCAAGTTCATAGCTACAATCGTTTATTAGGTAAAGAGCTCACAACTTTTCAATCACATATACACACACACGCCAGACAGATATCATCGCAAAAATCGGTTCTTTCCAGAGGGCAGACTATGTAAGAGATGAAAATAAAGTAGAAAAGATAAGAATATTATTAAAGTCCAGATGCGAATCTTTAAACCTTAATTACCAGCCTTGGCGAAAAAAATTATACCCTTAAATGTCCTTTATGTAATTTTAATAAAGATGAAAATATAATCCATTTCTTGGGTGAATGTCCCATTCTCCAGGAATTCCGCACTAAATTCTTGAAAAAGAAAAAACTAAATTACAGGGAATGCATCGCTGCGTTGGATGGGGAGAACTGGGACGCATTATATCTGTATGTTAAATGTGCCTCCCAATATAGAAAAAGACTTGTAGAGGAATTTAACTTTAATCGAATTCGGGTAAATGTTTACAGGGAAACTCTATAATATATTATTTTTTATACAATTATAGTTATTTTATGTTTAAATATATTTCATTATATTTGGTTTAAGTTAGTAACATGACAATTCTCTTTACTTTATTCAAGAAGGTATTTACCTTCTTTTTTTAACAATTAAAAATAAAAACTAACTCCACTAACAAGCAAGGAGAGAGGACATGTCCAACCCGACAGACGGTCAAAGGACCATTGTCTAATGATGTACTGTTTTTTTTTTTTTTTTTTTAATTTTTTTGGTTTACTTTTTTGTATTTATCTTTCCTAAATAAACATATTTATCTATCTATCATCGCAAAAATGGTCAAAACGTATTCAGGGGACCTTGAAACGTGAAAATCAGTTGAAACGTCGGTCTTGGATTTTCGCACGATTACAATACATCCTTATACTATAAGTATAGGAATATGAAAGTAATAAATAAATTAATAATACAGTATACGTACAATACAGTTTTAGAATATTTTAAATTATAAGTCTTTTTTATAATTCTTTTAAAAGTGTCTTTCAAGACGATATTTCGGGACGTTCTCATGTCCCTTCCTCAGGTCACAATGTACGAAATATAAAAACAAAAGAAAATAATAATAAATGAACCTCTAGGAATATATTAGATGAGTAAATAACTAATAAAAATAATGTTATTAGTATGCTATCTGTGGAGGAACTCAAGCATGAAATAGTGTTTTTGTATATGAATCAGGACTTTTATATACCTAGTGGTTGTTTTATTATTTTTGAATAATGAAAAAAAAATGTCTGCATAGAGGGTTCCCTGTAACATAAATACTATAGTTGAATTTTAATGTATTTTATTATATCTGTTACTTTCAAGAAGTGGGGAAGGACATTAAAAAAATTAATTCCTTTACTTTTTATACTTTTTCAAAAAACGAGAAGCATTGTTTAGTTATTCAAAAATTTTGGTAGTCACGCGACTATGCCCTATGGGACTGCCTAGGAATCTATTTGCGCTAATCTCTTGTATCCTTAGCGATCGATCTGCTCCCAGAAGCCAGCTGTATACCTTTACGATTGTGGACGTCTCCAGAGGTTGTCCACAGGGCTCGGTCCTTGGACCGACACTTCGGAATATACTCTTTGTCAGACTGCTCCGAGATCTCGAGAACCTACACATGAAAGATCATGAAAATCTGATTAACCGTTATATAGTATAATTGTTTATTACGTTTTAGAACATTTTTTGAGAAGTTTTTATTTTGATTAAAATACACCCAGATATACAAAAGAAAATTTACTTTCTTATACCTTTAGTATAGGGTAGTCTTGTAATCTTGTGAAAATCTGAGAATGAGTTTTCAACGTCCCTTGAACACGTGTTGCCAATTTTCGCGATGTCTCTCTATGTTTGTATGTGAACGGACGAAAATTATGACGTCTCTACTTCACCAAAGCCAATAAACATTTTATAAGATACCATTTATATTTATGTCGAATCAAAAATCTCTTCAAATAAAAGACAGAGATATTGTGAGACAATTAATAAAAAATAAATAAAACATGATTTTTAAAAAAATATTGTCTATTTCACAAAATATACTATACCCTGTATTTGATACGTTGTGGTTGAAAATGGTAGCAATACCGATAGTACTCCCATATATTTTTTGAAATAGACAATATTTTAAAAAAACATACGATTTTATTATAATTAATTAACCATCAAGGCACTGTTATACTCGTATATTTTATTGATAAATGCATTATAACTTACTTCTCTGCCATAGTGTAATTGATTGTAAGCTCATAGATGAAGGTCACCAAACATGAATTTGGCATTATTAAACTGTGGGTTGAACTCATTCCTAACAAGCGAAATTATTATTTAACTAGCTGTGTTTGTTACCCGGCAATGTCCAGGAAATTTTTTACTTTTCTTGTCAGCTCAACTATTTTCCTATAATTCATTTACTATCAAGATATTGCTATAGATTTTATTGATAAATATACACGGTAGAATAAGTACTTGATGAATTGTGGCTTGGTAGCATAGTAATAAACCTACATATTGTGTTACGTATGATCGCTGGTCTGTAATGCCTCAAGCTATGTAGCCTATATTTTCAGTAAGGCTAACCTTTATATAAATTGTATATTTAGTAAATACATGTTCCCCGAACCCATTTAATCCTCCGAGTTGATACATTTTCGAACATGTCGAACCTTTTGACGCGGTATCCCAAACATTGTTGGAAAAAAAAAAGTCGCTTTCCCCGGATTGAATTATTAGATCCTACATAGCGTTTATTCTTTCGTTACGATTTTTTTATATCCGTTTTATACCTTAAGAGTCCATTGGTAATGACTCTTCATAGACCATTAATAGTAGACAATCGAACATTAAACATTAAATATCCATATATATATATACGAGATTGACCGTATATTATCTCACTGAAAACCAACTTGTTACCATGAATACGATTCTGATATTTACCATTTTGTCATGTAAGTTAACTAAATACTTCCTACTATATTGCATTGAACAGAAAGGTCCTTAACCTAACCGCACTCTTCCCTTCGATAGAGATCTCTTTAAATGAGGTTAAATAATGAAACTGGGATAGAAAATTTTTGCTGGGGGGAACATTACTTTTACGATGCAATATCTAAGTAATTTTCTTTAATCTCTAAAATGATTACTCTTTGTTCCAGGTGGAGTGTTTTCCTTGGGTTTGGCACGACTGCCCAAGGACGTAGGTTCATTTATTATTCATCTTCTCAGTTCTATAAGTTAGATTTAATGAAAACGAGTTCCACGCGAAATGAGACAAGATTCACTCAGAATTTGCTAAAAAAGTGTAGAATATTAAGCCTCAGCGCGCACTTTTCAAGTTTTTACAATTTTTAAAGTCCGTAATTCCTCAATTGTACCCTTTACATACAATAATATGTATCTCCAATATTAGAATTTACTTATTTTTCGTAATAGATTTTTCTATTGAGTTTTTATTCAGATATGTTTATTTTTATTGGAATGGCGTTATTTAAATGTTTTTAAGTTACATTAATGTCGATATACATTCAACATAACGTTATACACAAGTTATCACTTGTAGATACTCCAAGCAGTTACAGTTAAATTCCGACCAGTGAGAATTCATGTTATATTCTACAACAGAAAAATCTATATAAACACAGTCAGTCAGCAGTTTTATGAATTTTGTTCGTACAGTTACTAAGATATAAATAATCAGTTTTATAATATTTGGTTTGTTTCATTATTGTGACTCATGACCGGGCTTTAACTGCTAGGTCATGAGGGCTACCACCAGGATGCTCTTCCGTCGAGCCCGACTACTGTGGGAACCCTATATGTTGCCTATCCAGTTTTAATTACCAGTTGAGATTTTTAACGAGTACCTGACATAGTACAGGCAAGGAACCTTCGTTTAACGTCCCATTAGGACGACGTGCATTCTCCTAGAGAAATAAATCCGGTGCCTCGGACAGGTTTCGAACCCCCGAATTTGAGCACAGTAGGGCAGCGTGAACTACCGGCGATCTCTAATATTTCGTTGTGAATTGACTTTTTAAGACGTAAATAATGTTGTTTCTTTTGAACTGGAGTTTTTTTATTAGTTAAATGAAGACAATTGAAGGGGTGAGTGGATAAAGGGGCTATGTGACAAAAATACGTTTTTGAGAAAAAAAACATTTTGTTAAACACCCTGTACCTTTTTTATGACACTAAAATGAGCTTTTAGGCTAAATTCCTCCAAATATTTGTATGTTTGAAGGGTTTACATGATTCCTTTGAACTTAACCCCTTGATCTACTCGTCCCTTCAATTGTGTGTTCCTCCTCAATCGGCGGTTTATGAAGCGTGTTCAATTGGAAAATAGTAAATAGATACTCACTGCTGTGTAGATTATTTATTAATCATTTAGGTATTAATTGACTCAGAATTAAGTTTTAATTAATTTAATGTATTATTTTCTATTTTAGCTCACTCATGATGTCTACCATTTGCGGCAACAGGGAAATGGTAAATCATCGTATCAAAAAAAAAAAAAATGGAAGGCAATCAATGAGTTAATTACTTTCTAAGTTTTATTTTTAAATTTATATCTATTTCAGATGAGCAACTGGTGGACATCCACAGATCTAAGAGAGACGATGCGGCTCGCCAGCGTGAAACCGTTTTTGATGCAACATCGAGCGTACTAGAGGGATACCGTAAGTCCATATCACAATGTGACATGTCATATATATGTCATATAGAATGCATAGGTGGTGTTTTAGCATACTAAGCTCAAGATAGCGGGTATGGAACCCGACCGAAGCCATTAGGTTTTTTTTTTTTCTGGGAGGTAAAAACCATGAACACGCAGTACCGGCTTACTGTTCTTTCTTAAATCTTCTTGTCACCGGGTTTTTTATTGTTATTTTATTTATTGATTTTAATAGTTTATATTTTATGGACACATTCTTTTATTGCTAAATTTACCTTATAATGTATATAGTATTAGGTTAGGTTTAGGTTTTATGACTCATGCCCGGGCTTTAACTACGAGGTCATATCGCCTACTACCAGAGCGCTCTTTCGTCACTCTGGTGGACATGAGCCTGACTCTACTGTGGGAGTCCTAAATGTTGCCTACCCTAAATTTTTATTCATCTAGGGTAGGGGTCTTTAACGAGTACCTGACATCGTACAGGCTCGGGACCATCGCTTAACGTCCCATCCGAAGGACGGCGTGCTTAAGTTTATTTTACCTCCCAGATAAAATAAACTAAGGGCCTCGGTCGGGCTACGAACCCACAACCTTGAGCTCAGAAGTCAAGCACGCATACCACTGAGCTACCGGCGCCCTCAGTATATAGTATTATTTTAGGTTATTATTTAATAAATACACCATACAGTATTATGGTTTCTTTGTTAACAATGGAAGTATTAAGGTTAATAAGCGAGGAAATAAGATAATGAGAGATGAAACCAGTGGCTTTCCTGTTTAACTTGTCAGAGGGCGATTCAGTGTTACGCATTATCTTTCACATCATACTTACACCCTCATTAACTTTGTCAACTTATCTTTTATTATAGTTTTCGGGGTACCTTCCATTCAAAGGTAAATAGAATAAGAAATCTCTTCCTATAAAAACCTTACTATCAAATATACAATTTAAACATATACAATAAAAAATTAAACTATGGAAGCTTTGTAACACTTGCATTTATTATTTTTAATACTAGATTCATTTTTTACAGTAATTGTAGCTGACGGATTGCCGGAATATGTGGTAATTATTGTTTAAATAAATCTTACTTAGGGATACGTATAAAATAATCAATGTTTTAAAATAAATAAGTTGATAGAGAGAAAAATAACTAACCTACTTTTTATCTGTGCAGAGAAAAATAAACAGTAGTGTTAATATGGTTACCAGCGTAATTGGAAAAGTCAAATTAAATATTTTGTGATTTCAGAATGGAAAGTCAGTAAAAGAAGTATTGGATGCGTTTGGTAAGTACCTGTGTTCCTTTATGTATTGTAGTAATAGCGTCGTGAACCTAACAGTTTGTTTAACATTGCAAGGTCGGTGCATTTTGGTGAAATTGTACTCTTTGACATAAAAATTCTAGTATTTAGTTTTTGTGAGAAATTTGCCAGATATGTACAACTCTTCTATTGTGAAGCTACCAAACGCTTGTTCTTCCATAACTATATACTAGGATATCAAATTCGAGTGTACAAACAGATTGAAGCCTTAAAAAAAACTTTTTTTTATTTATTTTTTATAATAACTCTTTGTTTTGAATATTTACTATCGGTATAACCATAAGTAAATTTCATGAATGATACATAGAATATACAATAATAATAAAAAATAATAAAAAAGTTATGTACAAAATAATAGGTTAAAAAAAAAAAAAAATATATATATAAATAGGTAATAATAATAATAATAAAAAAAAAAATAAACATAAACATGATAATAAAGATAAAATTTATCAATATAAAAGCCCTTCAACTCGAGACCTCTCGAAACACCTCCCGTTCTTTGCCATCCCCAACCCTCCAACTTAATGGGGGCAGGGGAGACCACGGGGGCTCGAGTAATCCCCCCTTACTTCTCGCCCCGCCAATCACTGTCCAGTAGGGGAGTCAGGCCAAGAAGGAAAGGAGAGTTGAAGGTAAGAGGATTACATGAGGGGAGACTCTGGTCATCACCAGTACTCCCTAAATATTTTTGCAACAGTAGCAGGTCTCTCGGCCAGTGCCGCCTTAGTCTTCGGGGGGGATTATCTGGATGAGAATGGGATGACAAGAGTCGAGCAACTGGGTTGACATAGGAAGAAAGGTTAGAGGGGAATTTAGAGAAGCGGGACTAGATGAGGTCAATAACATAAGGGATTATAAGGTCATTATGGAGGGTAAGGTTGGACACATAGAAGGGTGCATCGACAATAATTATTGTTCTTAGTACTTTGAATTGGAAGGACTGGATACGCTTGATGTTAGATGGCTTAGCACACCCCCATAATTCTAGTCCGTATAGGTTTTATTATTGTCTTGTAAATGGTCAGTTTATTTTCAGTGGATAGTTTGGATTGTCTGTTGAGCTGCCGGTACAGCAGACCAAACCGTCTGTTCAGCTCCTGTCGTTTTAGTCGTGTATGGGGGTTCCATGTCAGTCGTCTGTCTAGATAGAACCCAAGGTAGCGAACTTGATTGGAGGCAAGGATTGGAATATTATTAAAGGAAATCGGAGGACAGGATTGGCGTCTCAGAGTGAAGGTAACATGGCTACACTTCTCTTCGTTGATTTTCACTCGCCACTAATAAAAACTAATACACCTCGAGTCAGAACTTACGTAAGATTAACCGAATGATAAGATCAATCTAGCCCTTCTCAAAAATTATTGCTATTGGAGCTGCAGATCGGAAAAAAGTAACGGTGGCTCACCATGTGAAGGTAAAATTCAAAATTTCATGTCGCACAGTTGAATATATTTTTATTAATTTTAAAGATGTTTTATATTGTATATATTACACTCTCTGTTCATAAGTATATATACAACAATGGTATGTTTACGTTAGCTTTTGTGTTAATCGCGATTTCGATATAACTGAGGTGCCCACCCCCCGGTGAATCGAGAGTGGAGTACTTCAAGTTGGAAGAGAAGTATATTGCCGGTGGTTCGCCGACTACTCCAGCCTTTAGGTGCATGGTTTCGGTGTCCATCCATTGTGCTATATCCGAGGTGCCTGCTCCCATCTCCCGGTGAATCGAGAGTGGAGTACTTCAAGTTGGAAGAGAAGTATATTGCCGGTGGTTCGCCGACTACTTCAGCCTTTATGAAATTGGTTTCGATGTCCATCCTCGCGTTTTTATAATAGGTTCTTTATTTTATTTTTCAGATGCACTATCCGATATGCTACTTGCGATGTTGGATTAGGACAGCGTCGTGGATCAGCCTGAAAAGTACCCCAAGTATTTATTTTCATATTTTTTATTATACTCGTTAGCACGTAAATTCCACCCGTCCAAAAAATAGTCGTTTAAGTATTCGGATCGGCTATTCTAAATTTCGTATCACTCATAATTCCGTTTTGGAGGAATTTGCACTCAGCTGTTGAGCGGTTAAGACATGGTTATTGTATTTCAAATGGAATTTAGAGCAAGCCGAGGCTGCATGGATGCCATTTTTTCTTTGTCCCAATTACAGCGAAGTAAAGTTATCGGAATCTTTGTGCATTTGAGGAGAGCTTTCGACTCTTTGGATCACCAGTTACAATGGAATAGCTGCAAAACGTGGGGATATGTGAGATGGATGGGAAAACAGTCTACCCAGAAGTATACTATAATTGATATATAGAGGTATATTTTTGGAACGATGAAAATTAAATACACGGTAGCAAAAAGTGCGATTTAAAAAGGGATCGGTAGATTTGACGTAGTCTAACCGAATTAATATACTGTATATACAATAGAAAATAACATGCTTTTTACCTGCTAGTTCCGATGGGTTTGAACCACATTCCCTCAAAAGTGTAGGGTGACGGAGCAAAATGGCCTCTAGATATTATTATAGTATATACTATATATATACTATATAGTATATATATACCTACTATATAGTATTCGAGTGAGATGGATTTGCCCTCTTTTCAAACTCCCATTTCACTAGTGAGATGGATTTACACTCTTGTTAAATACCCATTTCACTAGTGAGATGGATTTGCACTTTTGTTAAACTCCCATTTCACTAGTGAAATGACGAACACTTTATTGTCTCATCCGATTTTCATTGACGCATACATCAATCAATAATTGCAACAAAGCAATACTTTTGTTATTTTGCATTTTTGATCAATATCCAAATGGACTTGAAAAATGAAATAAAACTGGTTTATTTAATATATTGTCTAATTTCACTAACTATATATACATGGGAGTACTTTCGGTATTTCTACCATCCTCAGCCAAAAGCATAAGAGATAAGACTTATCTCTTATGCTTTTGGCTGAGGATGGTAGAAATACCGAAAGTACTCCCATGTATATATAGTTAGTGAAATTAGACAATATATTAAATAAACCAGTTTTATTTTATTTTTCAAGTCCATTTGAATTATTTCACAATATCTCTGCAATTATGTCAGTTTTCATCAATATCCAAACATTACTAGTCACTTTTATTTATATAGGTAATATATAAATTATATAATATATAAATTATATAATATATAAATTATATAATATATAAATTATATAATATATAAATAAAAGTGACTAGTAATGTTTGGATATTGGTCAAAAATAGATAAAACCAACGTGAACAGAACAAGAGTATACAGAAAATTCATAGCCTGTATGTTATTTTATATCCAGCCTCCTTTATCAGTTCAAATAATTTTTTTTTAAATTTATTGTTGTTTTTATTTTTATTTCAGATTATATAAATAACAGGCTTATAAAGAGATATGAAGACAATTTGGCATCACTTGATTTTGTCAAGAATGTAATTCTGTAATAAATAAAATGTCCTCAAGCAACATTTTTCTTCTTTTATTTCCATTATTTTTACTATACTTAATGACAATTTCAGTGATTTTGGATTACTTCAGCAATTTACAAAAAAAATTTAACAATGATAAATCCAGAAATTTTAAATTTTCACAGCCCTATTTCTACATATTTCAGACCAAGAAAACGAAAGAAATAGTTTAAAAAATCCAATAGGTACATCTATAGTTTATTCCCAGATATGACTTTATTTATTTTAGTATCATTTGATCCTTAAAAAAATATTGAAAGTTTGTCTAAGCCTTGAGGAAAGAATGAATCATACCCCAACAATGTGAACAAGATTATAGAGCCCCAAAGCTAGTTTAAAAGAGGGAAAGAGCTCTGATTTATTTTCCAAGGATACGTTTCTGGGATTAAACTTAATTTTTGTAACTAAAAATAATTATTAAAGAAGAAAAAACTCAAGGCTTCAAATTTTTTGAGTGTAATCGAAGTTAATTTAGCAGGAAAATTGTATTAACATTTTACTAATAATAATACTAGTAGTATGTATTTTCTTTGACGTATCTTATTACCATGTTATGGTTCAACGATAATAAATACTATTATTATTAAAATTCACGGTTTTGAGAGGTAACACTTTTGAGTAGCTCGCTATTGTGAAATCAAAATCTAACGTATCGTCTACTCTACAAAAAAGATATTTACGATTACGACACATCTATAGGTACAAAATTTACACTTTAATGGCTTCTCTTTATGTTTGGCCAGTGTATGACGTTTCAAGTGTGAAGGTTCAATACACGTATATGTACAATATTTACATGACAATGGCTTCTCATCCGTATGCTTGAACTGTGTACTGTGTGTATACTGAATACAACTATAAGTACAGTATTGACAGTTGAATGGTTTCGTATTCGTATGTTTGGACTGTATATGGTGTTTTAGACTGGAAGGAACTACACAATGGTAATCACAATAAACGCACTTGAATGGCTTCTCACTGGTATGTTTCGACTGGATATGATGCTTCGATGAGGAAGGAATAAAACATTTATAAGCACAATGTTCGCACTGGAATGGCTTTTTACTGGTATTCGTATATTTGGCTATTATATGACGTTTCAAATCTCTCGAGAGATCAGATTGGTATGAACAACAAACACACTTAAATCGGTTCAAACGACTGTGGCGGTTCCAGATATGTCTTTTGAGCTTTCCAAAACTGACATAACTGTGTCCACAGTGGTAACAGATCATCGGTATCATCTGAAACAAAGAAGGCAGCTCTAAGTATACTTAGTTAGATAATGGTTTTATCGGAAAAACGCAAAATAGATAATACAATTTGTATTGTAAAATAAGAGATATGCGCCAGAACAATGCCCAAAATATAACTTGATTCATGGATTTTTTTGAATTGTTCTTATAATATAGTACATTCAACTCATTGAAATACGTTTTTGTAAAAAAATACAACTTCATAAGATTCGATCGAGTGGTATTCAATCAAAAATAAGTAACCCCTCCGGAATCGGAATCAGAATACGCTATAACAGGAGGGAAGATTGTGAGGGCTCCCAGTCTTACATCCCCAGCTTTATGAAGTATAGGGGAAGTTATGTAACCTGGATGGGGATTTTTTAACACATGGAAATTTATGTTTCAGGTACTCTTAAATTTTAAATATGAAAACTGTGTGTCCGTGAACATAACTCCGATAGAATGCATGTATCGACACAAAGTGAATTCAAAACCTCATAAGGACGACACTTATCATTAATTATTACAGTGAATGGGCACTTGAGGCGCTGTACAAAAAACGTCGTCAGTGGCTATGTACTTCCCCAGTTCGACGAATTATTAGTAGCAAACTAAGTTTGTGCTTTCCCTAATATTTTGCCCGATTAAATTTAAAATCAGTGAGCTACTTACGAACTTCTGAATCCACAAGTAAAATTTTGTGTTCATATCTGCTTGTCATCAATAAAGTCTCCTTATAATCTTCCCCTCCTCTTCAGACGATGTTGCTGAAAATCAATAGTCATTATATCGGCAATTATATATATATTTCTTCAAAAATCATATCTGTGAACACAACTAACTACCGATTAGATAAATATACCGAGACGTAATTTCATGATTATCCAGAATTCCATACGGACAACACCTATTGGTATTCAGCTAAATTGGTTGAAATGATGGGTGGTCTTAACTGTCGATATGATAATATCGACACGAAGTGTTATGTTAATCCACATTAAGGACGTTACCACTCTAATATTTGTCAATTAACGAATACATCGACATGTAGACTCTATAAATTTTCTGTATAATTAAGATAAAGAAAGAAATGTTCACGTTGTCAGACCCACAAATACAGGCCTAATCAAAAACTGATTCTTTTTATTTGACAAAGTATTACAGGGGACCAAGCCCAGTACTTATAGAGATCTAAGACTCGGTTTTAGCTACAACACACTGTAAATTATATTAAGGAGCCTGATGAATGTTTGCCTGTTTACTTACATGCATTACATGATATATAATTATAACATATATAATTTGTCAGGAATGTAATTAATTCATTGTACTCCTTTATTAAATAAAATTTGCTTAATAGTTTTGTTTTTCATTTCCACATATTTAGAACAAAAAAAAGAAATAAAGTGTTTAGAAGATCCTTTATTTATATCTATGGTACATACCCGGGGAGGGGAGAGAGAGAGAGATCATATTGTTTATTCCATGGATACGTTTCTGGGATTAAACTTCATTTTCGTTACTAAAAGTAATTATAAGAAAAGAAAATACACAGAAAATACAATTTGTGTTCACTCCCACGAGTGTTACCAAAGTTAATTTAGCGCGAAAATGTGGTAAACTGTGAATTTTAATAATAATATTAATTTTTGTTAAACCATTACATGATAATAGGATACGTCATACAAATGTATACATCAAGATAGCATATAAATTAGATACATAAACAAAGTCGGGCACACATGTAATTAGTAATAACAATAATACTTTTTTTTTTTTTTTATATATAATTATTGTAAATTTTATTATTCTATACATGAATATTATAGTTGGGCTGTCTATAACAATACCTAGGCCAATGGCCTAATTAACACGAGATATGAACTCAGGTACAATTCATTAATTGCCCTAAACAAGTAACTTTAAACTAGATAAATTTAACATAATAGAGGGGGAAAAAAAATATGTATCGGATAACAACAAGGGGGGTGTTTAGCTGTGAAACTTAGATAATGTCTTTTGATTAATAATTAATTGATGAGAAGAAAATCATGTCGTTTCTTTTCAAGTCTGCGTTCCAGTGGTAAAGATGGTGGGTGTTCAGCAATTTCCCGCACCAGTTGATTAACAATAATCTGGCCATTACAGGAGTTTCTTATACCAAAAATACTGCTTACAGATCACTCTCTCTACCCCCCTCCCATTTCTAAGAATTATTTCATACTGGTATTACAGGGTATAAGAATGTCTACTCTCAAGATTACGCTATTCAAAGAGTCAATATGAGATGATCTTGAGAAGAGGAGTGGGAGAGAGAGAGGGTGATCTGTAAGCGTTGTTGGTTTATAAAAGTCCGATAATGTCCACATCACATGTAGTATTTTTTTAAATTTTTCAAAAAAAATACCAATGTATAAACCATAGGTTAGGTTAGGTTTTATGACTCATGCCCGGGCTTTAACTGCGAGGTCATATCGCCTACTACCAGAGCGCTCTTTCGTCACTCTGGTGGACATGAGCTCGACTCTACTGTGGGAGTCCTAAATTTTGCCTACCCTAAATTTTTATTCATCTAGGGTAGGGGTCTTTAACGAGTACCTGACATCGTACAGGCTCGGGACCATCGCTTAACGTCCCATCCGAAGGACGGCGTGCTTAAGTTTATTTTACCTCCCAGATAAAATAAACTAAGGGCCTCGGTCGGGCTACGAACCCACGACCTTGAGCTCAGAAGTCAAGCACGCATACCACTGAGCTACCGGCGCCCTCAATGTATAAACCATATCTTAAAGTTCGTTGCTATGAGTTACGATTTAAATATTACATGTAGACATTCAGTTTACATTCTTCGGAGCTCTATAACTTTTGACATTTTATAAGATACCATTTATATTTATGTCGAATGAAAAATCTCTTCAAATAAAAGACACACAAGTGAAATTATCATTTAACTAGTTGTGTTACCCGACAATGTTCACGAAATTTACTACTTTCCTTGTCATTTCGACTATTTTACTGGATGATACTTAACAATTTCTGCAGAGATATTGTGAGACAATTAATGAAAAATAAATAAAACAGGATTTTTAAAAAATATTGTCTATTTCACAAAATATATAAAATATACTACACTGTATTTGATAAGTTGTGGTTGAAAATGGTAGCAATACCGAAAGTACTCCCATATATTTTGTGAAATAGAAATTATTTTTTAAAAAAACATGCGATTTTATTATAATTAATTAACCATCAAGGCACTGTTATACTCGTATATTTTATTGATAAATGCATTATAACTTATTTCTCTGTCATAGTGTAATTGATTGTAAGCTCATAGATGAACGTCACCAAACATGAATTTGGCATTATTAAACTGTGGGTCACATGTAGGAGGGGATGGGGAGGGGGTGCCCGGGCTTGGGGTTGCTGCCTGGTTGGGGGCCTGCGGGAGATACGGCCGGGGCACTGGTCTACAGAACCAGGAGTTCCGACGGTCTGGACGGCAGGCACCACATGCAGACCTTCCTACAGGAGTCTCCTCACCATTCACCAGTCAGCTGTGAGCCTATATGTATTGTATATTAGTGAAGTGGTCCGGCGGTGCCTCCTTCTGCCCCCCGGCCTCGTCGGTGCCTCTTGTTCGGGGGCCTCTGGTTCCCTGCCTCTCCTACCTCCCTTCTCAAATTTTTCTCCCTCTTTGTATCTGGCCAATATGTCTTTTATGAGGCCAGAAAAAAAAAAAAAAAAAAAAAATTTAACTGTGGGTCGAACTTATTCTTAACAAGCGAAATTATTATTTAACTAGCTGTGGTACCTGACAATGTCCAGGAAATTTTTTACTTTTCTTGTCAGCTCAACTATTTTACTAGAATTCATATACTATCAAGATACTGCCATGGATTTTATTGATAAATATTAACGGTAGAATAAGTACATGATAAATTGTGCCTTGGTAGCATAGTAATAAACCTATATATTATCGCTGGTCTGTAATGCCTCGTGCTATGTAGCCTATATTTTCAGTAAGGCTAACCTTTATATAAATTGCATATTTAGTAAATACATGTTCCCTGATCCCATTCAATCCACCGAGTTGATCCCGCTAAATACTCCTCCTCCGAGAAACATGGATACATTTTCGAACATGTCGAACCTTTTGACGCTTTCCCCGGATTGAATTATCTGATCCTACATAGCGTTTATTCTTTCGTTACGATTTTTTTATATCCTTAAGAGTCCTTCATTGGTAATGACTCTTCATAGACCATTAATAGTAGACAATCGAACATTAAACATTAATTATCCATATATATATACACGAGATTGACCGTATATTATCTCACTGAAAACTAACTTGTTATCATGAATACGATTCTGATATTTACCATTTTGTCATGTAAGTTAACTAAATACTTCCTACTATATTGCATTGAATCGAATTGATAAAGCAGAAAGGTCCTTAACGTAACCGCACTCTTCCCTTTGATAGAGATCTCTTTATGAGGTTAAATAATGAAACTGGGATAGAAAATTGTTGCTGGGGGGAACATTACTTTTACGATGCAATATCTAAGTAATTTTCTTTAATCTCTAAAATGATTACTCTTTGTTCCAGGTGGAGTGTTTTCCTTGGGGTTGGCACGACTGCCCAAGGACGTAGGTTTATTTATTATTCATCTTCTCAGTTCTATAAGTTAGTTTTAATGAAGACGAGTTACATGCGAAATCGGACAAGATTCCCTCAGATTTTTATAAAAAAAAAGTGTAGAATATTAGGCCTCAGAGCGCAATTTTCAAGTTTTTACAATTTTTAAAGAACGTAAATCCCAAATTGTACCCTTTACATATAATAATATGTATCTCCTGTTCTATATATTCATGTAAATACATCCCAAGTTTCATGATGTGACCCCCGACTGGTAATGATAATATCCAGCGTAAAACCAACTGTAACCCTGATTTGATGTATATGTAGAGGCATCGCCAACCAAGCGACACATCAACATTAATATGAATTATATAATATTCGGGACCCGACCGAGGCCCTTAAGTTTCTGGGAGACACAGTATAAAATTGTGGTACTAAATCGACGCAGAATTTAATGTTCTCCAATTTGTTATATCGTAACTTTTTTGCTAGGATGCATCGTTTAGGAATAATAGGCAAAAACCCAAAAAAGTTCTAAAATTACGAGGTTTTTTGGCTGCCAAAAGTTTTCGCGAGGTCGCCCGAATTAGCATTTTTGTTTTTTACATGTTCGTACCCACATATACAAGTTAAAAAAATTAAAGCTTCTACACCACCTTTTGCAACGTACCCCCCCGTTTCGATCCTCTACTGACTGGCCTAGTAGGGCAGCATGAACTACCGGCGATCTCTAATATTTCGTTGTGAATTGACTTTTTAAGACGTAAATAATGTTGTTTCTTTTAAACTAGAGTTTTTTTTATTAGTTACATGAAGACAATTGAAGGGGTGAGTGGATAAAGAGGCTATGTGACAAAAATACGTTTTTGAGAAAAAAAACATTTTGTTAAACACCCTGTACCTTTTTTATGACACTAAAATGAGCTTTTAGGCTAAATTCCTCCAAATATTTGTATGTTTGAAGGGTTTACATGATTCCTTTGAACTTAACCCCTTGATCTACTCGTCCCTTCAATTGTGTGTTCCTCCTCAATCGGCGGGTTATGAAGCGTGTTCAATAGGAAAATAGTAAATAGATACTCACTGCTGTGTAGATTATTTATTAATTGACTCAGAATTAAGTTTTAATTAATTTAATGTATTATTTTCTATTTTAGCTCACTCATGATGTCTACCATTTGCGGCAACAAGGAAATGGTAAATCATCGTATCAAAAAAAAAAAATGGAAGGCAATCAATGAGTTAATTACTTTCTAAGTTTTATTTTTAAATTTATATCTATTTCAGATGAGAAACTGGTGGACATCCACAGATCTAAGAGAGACGATGCGGCTCGCCAGCGTGAAACCGTTTTTGATGCAACATCGAGCGTACTAGAGGGATACCGTAAGTCCATATCACATATAGAGTGCATAGGTGGCGTGCTAGCATACTAAGGTACTACTACAATGCGATGTCGGTGTTGTACTGATCTAGTAGATTCTTCAAAAAGTCTATTGTTGATGTAACTGCGTCATCATCAGTGTCACATCATTCGTGTAGTGTGGAGTCTAATGTGTTCGCTTGTCAAGATCTTTGTGCAATTAAAGTTCTATTTTTATGTTAATATAATTATTAATAATGGCATACATTTCTAGTTCATGTGTATGGTAAAACATCAGCCTGTCCCTCTCCGCTATTAGTTATATTTGTTTAGTTTCTTTATTAACTTAAAATAGTTATTCTACGTTTAAGTGTTGTTAGTAACTATGAACTATGATGGACATGAGCCCGAGTCGACTGTGAGTGACATAAATTTTGCGAATCAGAATTTCTTCAATTTCTCGAGAATGACTATATATTAAAGTTAATAAGCGAGGAAATAAGATAATGAGAGATGAAACCAGTGGCTTTCCTGTTTAACTTGTCAGAGGGCGATTCAGTGTTACGCATTATCTTTCACATCATACTTACACCCTCATTAACTTTGTCAACTTTTATTATAGTTTTCGGGGTAACTTCCATTCAAAGGTAAATAGAATAAGAAATTTCATCCCATAAAACCTTATTATCAAATATATAATTTAAACATATACAGTAAAAAATTAAACTATGGAAGCTTTGTAACACTTGCATTTATTATTTTTAATACTAGATTCATTTTTTACAGTAATTGTGGCTGACGGATTGCCGGAATTTGTGGTAATTATTGTTTAAATAAATCTCACTTAGGGATACGTATATAAAATAATCAATGTTTTAAAATAAATAAGCTGATAGAGAGAAAACGAACTAACCTACTTTTTATCTGTGCAGAGGAAAATAAACAGTAGTGTTAATATGGTTACCAGCGTAATTGGAACAGTCAAATTAAATATTTTGTGATTTCAGAATGGAAAGTCAGTAAAAGAAGTATTGGATGCGTTTGGTAAGTACCTGTGTTCCTTTATGTATTGATTTTTGACGCACAGTTGAATATATTTTTATTAATTTAAAAGATGCTTTATATTGTATATATTACACTCTCTGTTCATAAGCATATATACGACAATGGTATGTTTACGTTCGCTTTTTTGTTATATCCGAGGTGCCTGCTCCTATCTCCCGGTGAATCGGGATTGGAGTACTTCCAAGTTGGAAGAGAAGTATATTGCCGGTGGTTCGCCGATTACTTCAGCCTTTAGGTGCGTGGTTTCGGTGTCCATCAAATTTGCTATATCCGAGGTGCCTGCTCCCATCTCCCGGTGAATCGAGAGTGGAGTACTTCAAGTTGGAAGAGAAGTATATTGTCGGTGGTTCGCCGACTA
Organism: Aradus depressus; assembly: GCA_963662175.1. Taxonomy (NCBI): domain Eukaryota; kingdom Metazoa; phylum Arthropoda; class Insecta; order Hemiptera; family Aradidae; genus Aradus; species Aradus depressus. The sequence goes on from OY759215.1 coordinate 32,539,739, forward strand.
CTTCAGCCTTTATGAGCCTGGTTTCGGTGTCCATCCATTTTGCTATAACTGAGGTGCCTGCTCCCATCTCCCAGTGAATCGAGAGTGGAGTACTTCAAGTTGGAAGAGAAGTATATTGCCGGTGGTTCGCCGACTACTTCAGCCTTTATGAGTCTGGTTTCGGTGTCCATCTATTGTGCTATATCCGAGGTGCCTGCTCCCATCTCCCGGTGAATCGAGAGTGGAGTACTTCAAGTTGGAAGAGAAGTATATTGCCGGTGGTTCGCCGACTACTTCAACCTTTATGAAATTGGTTTCGATGTTCATCCTCGCGTTTTTATAATAGATTCTTTATTTTATTTTTCAGATGAACTATCCGAAATGCTACTGGCGATGTTGAGTGAAGAAAATACTAATACTAAAACTAGTCCAAAGGGTCGAAACTTAGGATCACCAATTACAGTGGAATAAGCTGCATAACGTGGGGATATGTGAGATGACAGGATGGGAAAACAGTCTACCCACAAGTTTACTATAATTGAAAATAGAGGTATATTTGTGTAACGATGAAAATTAAATGCACGGTAGCAAAAAGTGCGATTTAAAAACGGATCGGTAGATTGGACGTAGTCTAATCGAATTAATATATTGTATATACAATAGAAAATAACATGCTTTTTACCTGCTAGTTCGGTTGGGTTTGAACCACATTCGTGAAGATCCCCTATATCTGGCAGGGAGTGAATTAACATAGAAATTTAATATTATTATTAAGTATTTCAATGAAATGGATTTGCCCTCTTTTCAAACTCCCATTTCACTAGTGAGATGAATTTGCACTCTTCTCAAACTCCCATTTCACTAGTGAGATGGATTTGCCCTCTTTTCAAACTGCCATTTCACTAGTGAGATGGATTTGCACTCTTCTCAAACTCCCATTTCACTAGTGAGATGGATTTGCCCTCTTCTCAAACTCCCATTTCACTAGTGAGATGGATTTGCACTCTTCTCAAACTCCCATTTCACTAGTGAGATGGATTTGCCCTCTTTTCAAACTCCCATTTCACTAGTGAGATGGATTTGCACTCTTCTCAAACTCCCATTTCACTAGTGAGATGGATTTGCCCTCTTTTCAAACTGCCATTTCACTAGTGAGATTTATTTATTTTTGTTTTAATTTTCATTTCAGATTATATAAATAACAGGCTTATAAAGAGATATGAAGAAAATTTGGCATCACTTGATTTTGTCAAGAATGTAATTCTGTATTAAATAAAATGTCCTCAAGCAACATTTTTCTTCTATTATTTTCATTATTTTTACTATACTTAATGACTATTTCAGTGATTCTGGATTATGCACTTCAGGAATTAACAAAAAAAATTTAACAATGATAAATCCAGAAATTTTATTTTCACAGCCCTATTTCTACATACTTCAGATCAAGAAAACGAAAGAAATTGTTTAAAAAATCCAATAGGTTCTTCTATGGTTTATTCCCAGATATGACTTTATTTATTTTAGTATCATTTGACCCTTAAAAAAATATTGAAAGTTTCTTTAAGCCTTGAGGAAAGAAAGAATCATACCCCAACAATGTGAACAAGATTATAGAGCCCCAAAGCTAGTTTAAAAGAGGGAAAGAGCTCTGATTTATTTTCCAAGGATACGTTTCTGGGATTAAACTTAATTTTTGTAACTAAAAATAATAATTAAAGAACAAAAAACTCAAGGCTTCAAATTTTTTGAGTGTAATCGAAGTTAATTTAGCAGGAAAATTGTATTAACATTTTACTAATAATAATACTAGTAGTATTTATTTTCTTTGACGTATCTTATTACCATGTTATGGTTCAACGATAATAAATACTATTATTATTAAAACTCACGGTTCTGAGAGAACACTTTTGAGTAGCTCGTTCTTGTGAAATCAAAATCTAACATATCGTCTACTCTACAAAAAGGATATTTATGATATATTTTATATCCATTTTTACATAGAACAGTATTACATATATTATATATATATATATATATATGTACATATTTGGAAGCGAGGTTAGAAGCATATGTAAACATGTTAATACAATTTTCCTGCTAAATTAACTTTGGTAACAGTCGTGGAAGTGTACATAAACTTTGAAGCCCTGTGTTTTCTCTCATCTAATAATTATTTTTAGTTAAAAAAAAGTTAGTTTTAACCCAGAAACGTATCCTTGGAAAAGAAATCAGATCTGTTTCTCCCTTTTAAACTAGCTCTGGGGCCCCATAATCTTGTTCACATTCTTTATATCATAAACACAGTTGGGCACACATGTGATTAATAATAATAATATAGTAACCAATAAATAAAAAATAAAAAAATAATACAAACTAAATTAGCATAAAAATAATAATAACCGAGGCTAGGTTTTTTATTTGGGAGGTGAAAAAACCTAAAGCACACCGTCTTTCGGAAGGGATATTAAGTGATGGTCCCGAGCCTGTGCGATGTCAGGTCTCCTAACCTACTTGAATAAAAATTTACGGTAGATAAAATGTATGACACCCACAGTAGAGTTGGGTTCATGTCCACCAGAGTGAACAAAGACTGCTCTGGTAGTAGGCGACATGATCAGTGATCATATTGATAATAAACCCAGCATTCTATATGTTGGGACACTACTCTAATTATTCGTGGACAGGTATAAATTATATTGAATTTCAATATATGACTTCTGAGAGATTGGAGTTTCAGGAGTAAATATCATTGTTTAATTAAGAGTGTTAGTGTATGAATTATTTAATTTTTTGGTTTCTTATATTCTTAGTGTAAGGGAGTACTGTAATTCTGAAAAGTATCACAGAAATCATAAACCCAACTTTGAAATTATGTCATGGTTACATACTTTTCTCTATAAGCGTTCAAATTTGAAAACCGAAAAGTTCTCAATTTTCAAAGAACATAATTCGTATGTTTAGACTTTATATGATGCTTCAGTTGTGAACGTTCAATACATCTGTAGGCACAATAGAAGCATTTCAACCGTGGATCTTTTGCATGCTTGGCTTGTACATGGCGTTTCATACTCGAAGAAACAACACATTTGTAGGTACAAAACTCGCATTTGAGCGGCTTCTCATTCGTATGTTTATACTGTATATGAAGTTTCAAATCACGAGGTCGAAAACAACTGTGAGTACAATAGTCACACGACAATGGCTTTGTATTCGTATGCATATACTGGATATGATGTTTCAAATCCGCAGGACGAATGCATCTATAAGGACAGTAACAACACAACAATGGCCTCTCACTGGTATGTTTACACTGTATATGATATTTCAAATCTCTAGAGAGAACGCATCTATAAGTACAATAGGCACAGGACAATGGCTTCTCCGCATGTTTATACTGTAGATGAAGCTTCAAAGTTGAAGACTGAACACAACTATAGGTACAAAAGGCACAAGAGAATGGCTTTTCATTCGTATGTTTGTACTTTATATGACGTTTTAAACCCGAAGATTGAAAACTGATATAAGCACAGTATTGGCATTTGAATGACTTCAATGGTTTGGTATGCATTTCATATTTGAACTGTATCTGATGTTTGAATTTCATATGATTTTTCAGACTGGAAGGAACGACACATCTGTAAGTACAAAATTCACACTTTAATGGCTTCTCTTCATGTTTGGCCAGTGTATGACGTTTCAAGTGTGAAGGTTCAATACACCTATATGTACAATATTCACATGACAATGGCTTCTCATCCGTATGCTTGAACTGTATATGACGTTTCAAATTTGAGAACTGAATACAACTATAAGTACAATATTGACAGTTGAATGGTTTCGTATTCGTATGTTTGGACTGTATATGGTGTTTTAGACTGGAAGGAACTACACAATGGTAATTACAATAAACGCACTTGAATGGCTTCTGATTTGAATGTTTCACCTGTATATGACGTTTCAAAGCTTCAGTACGAACACATCTATAAATACAATATACACATTTCAATGGCTTCTCACTTGTATGTTTCGACTGAATATGATGCTTCAATGAGGAAGGAATAAAACATTTATAAGCACAATGTTCGCACTGGAATGGCTTTTCACTGGTATGTTTTGTCTGCATATGGCATTTCAAATTTGATATCTGAACACATCTATAAGTACAATGAACACATTTCAATGGCTTATTATTCGTATGTTTGGCTATTATATGACGTTTCAAATCTCTCGAATGATCAGATTCGTATGAACAACAAACACACTTAAATCGGTTCAAACGACTGTGGCGGTTCCAGATATGTCTTCTGAGCTTTCCAAAACTGACATAGCTGTGTCCACAATGGTAACAGATCAGAGGTACTACTTCATCGTCATCATCTGAAACAAAGAAGGCAGCTCTAAGTATACTTAGTTAGATAATAGTTTTATCGGAAAAACGGAAAATAGATAATACAATTTGTATTGTAAAATAAGAGATATGCGCCAGAAGAATGACCAAAATATGAAAATAAGCAACTTGATTCATGGATTTTTTTGAAATATTCGTATAATATAGCACATTCAACTCATTGAAAAACATTTTTGTATAAAAATACAAAGATTCGATTGAGCGGTATTCAATCAAAAATTAGATCGTGGGTTCGAAACACAGCCGAGGCCCTTAGTTTATTTTATCCGGGAGATAAAAAAAAAATGAGCACGCCGTCCTTCGAATGGGATGTTAAGCGATGGTCCCGAACCTGGTTAAAGACAGGGGTCCCTAACTTAGGTAGGCAAAATAAACGATTCCCAAGTTGAGCTAACAGGGAAGGGATAAGGGCATTGGATGCTTAGGTCCTTAAGTATACACACATAAAAATATCTATAAACTACATACCTCCTCTTTGGCCAATTTGGCTGAAAATCAATAGGTGTCGTCCTTAGAATGCTTTGGATACACATATAAAATCTCATGTCGATACATTTTTATTCTATCGGTAGTTATCGTGTTCACAGACACACATTTTACTTCCCTTAGTATAGGGAGGGCGCCGGTAGCTCAGTGGTATGCGTGCTTGACTTCTGAGCTCAAGGTCGTGGGTTCGTAACCCGACCGAGGCCCTTAGTTTATTTTATCTGGGAGGTCAAATAAACTTAAGCACGTCGTCCTTCGGATGGGACGTTAAGCGATTGTCCCGAGCCTGTACGATGTCAGGTATTCGTTAAAGACTCCTACCCTAGATGAATAAAAATTTTGGGTAGACAAAATTTAGGACTCCCACAGTAAGTAGAGTCGGGCTCATGTCCACCAGAGTGACGAAAGAGCGCTCTGGTAGTAGGCGATATGACCTCGTAGTTAAAGCCCGGGCATGAGTCATAAAACCTAACCTAACTAACCTTAGTATAGGGATGTGGTTCCCAAAATTACTATGCCCATGGACCCCTTTTTATAGCAACAATCTGACCATGAACCCCCAAATGAAATAACTACATAACTGCATAATAGAAAAACTATAAATTCAACTTAGATGTTTTGAATGGTAAATGGTGACGTAAAAATAAAATATAAATATAACATTGTGATATTTAAAGTAATATTTATGCAAATTATAACTTTTTTTTTTAACCACAAAAACACATTTATTTATTTTTTCCATGTGAAGGGTGAACCTGATGGGATGATATGAGATTATTTATGTTTGGCTCTAGGTTTGTAACAGTCGTAATTCTCTACGAGCACTAATTTCCAGTAGATTTCGATAAAGAAAATGGGTCACAATTGACGGCGTTAGAATCAAAATGGTCTAAGTGACATTTTTAAAACTTTGAAGAAGGTTTGCATCAAGTTCTCAACTGATTAAAAAAATCTATAGTTTATCGAAACCGGAAATATTTTGTCTTCTGCTTTTATGGTGAAAGTTGCTGTTAGCAAACCATAAAATTGAATAAAAATCTTAATTTCAAGGTCACTATTGATATGTTTAAGTTACTTGTTCATGTCACCAAAATGGTATAAGTGATTTGCCACTAGATCTCAGCACTGGCTAGGATTTCACTTGTACAACTTTTTTCCTGAACAGAATTATCATTTTTGTACCCGATTATGCACTTAACGGAAAAATTTTCAAATATGTCACTTGGACCATTTTGATTCTAGCCCCGTCAATTATTTTACTTTATATTAAACCTTTCGCGGACCCCCGAAGTTATCCACGCACCACCAAATTAATTTTAATTTGCCACAAACCCCCTCAGCGGCCTCAAAGACCCCCAGGGGTCCGTAGGAACCACTTTGGAAACCTATGGTATAGGGGAAGTTATGTAATCGGTCAAAAATTCGATGCGGAGTTTTCAATGGAACTTCATGTTTCATAGATTCCAAATACGAAAAAAAAAAATTGCCTCTCTGCGTGTCTTTGAACATAACTCCGATAGAATGCATGTATCGACACAAATTATATATGTGAAACCAGAACCTCTATCGATGACACCTATTGTTTTTAAACCAAATCGATAAAAAGGAAGAGGGGGGGGGAGGGGGGGGGCTTAATTCAAAAACTCTAGTAACTGCCATTGTAATGAATATATCGACATAAAATTTAAGTGAATTCAAAACCCCATAAGGACGACACTTATCATTAATTAATACAGTGAATGGGCATTTGAAGCGCTGTACAAAAAAGTGGCTATGTACTTCGCCAGTTCGAATTATTAGTAGCAAACTAAGTTCGTGCTCTCCCTAGTATTTTGCCCGACTACATTTAAAATCAGTGAGCTACTTACGAACTTCTGAATCCACAAATGAAATTTTGTGTTTAAATCTGCATGTCATCAATAAAGTCCCCTTATAATCTTCCCCTCCTCTTCAGACGATTTTGCTGAAAATCAATAGTTGTCGTTCTTTTGGGGTTTTGGATTAACAAATAAAACAGTGTCGATATATTCATTACATCGGCAATTGTTTTTTTTAAATATCATATCTGTGAACACGATAACTACCGATAAAATAAATATATCGACACGTAATTTCCTGATTATCCAGAATTCCATACGGAAAACACCTATTGGCTTTCAGCCAAATCGGTTGAAAGGATGGGTGGTCTTGAGAAATGATAGCATCGACATGAAATGGTATGTAAATACAAAACCCATTAAGAACGTTGAAAACTCAACACTAGAACTCGTATTCATTAATTGACAAATATCGACATGTAGACTCTTTATAAGTTCTCTGTATAATTGAAATAAAGAAAGTAATTTTCATGTTGTCAAACCCACAAACTGATTCTTTTTATTTCTTTATATTACATGGAGGACTAAACCCAGTACTTACCGTGATCTAAGACTCGGTTTTAGCTCCAACACACTGTAAATTATATTAAGGAGCCTGATGAATGTTTGCTTGTTTACTTACATGCATTGCATGATGGCGTTGACTCTATTATCAGCTCTGCTTCCTGTTTGATATACACTTTATGTTTTTCTTGACCTGAAAAACAGTAACTTCTGATATAACAAGTTTAAAAGATAATTGTGTTATGATGAACTGTGGTTTGTAATGGTTTGCTCCACTGTTTTATAACCATAATTACTTACATGAATAGCTAATCACATCATCTGTCCCCAACTCCTGTTTTATCTTAATTGTGTTGTCTTCTTCGACTGTAAACATATTAAACAGAGTTGTTATTAATCCAAGAGTGAACATGAATAGATGCATTTGATAATAAAACGAACATTGACTTAACAAGACAAATAGGAACAACACACTACCTGAGTTCTGGTTCATCGTTCTAATAAATAGTACTGCATGGAAAAAGAAAAATACAAATAATTAAGAGGTTAGAAAATCACTATCACATGCATTCTAGATAACACAAATTGAAAATGGCGGAGTAAGAAGTAGCTGTTTGTTTTTAGTAATCCGTTACTTTTTACCTGCTATTTTCTTTCTATAGTAGCAGGCTGCTACTTTGAATAGCATTCGTAAGGGATTCACGCGTTGTTTGTATTATTATATATTCTCAATTTCATAAAATATCAGTTTAACGTCTGGAAACGATCTAGCCCATCATTAGTTTGAAGTAGGAATGGGGTGGTATTTCTGTAACAGTTATTTTTGAGCTGAGTTTACGAAGCTCTTTCTTAGGCGCCTCATGTATTTCGTTCTACTCGTACTACCCCTAAACCCCTTTACCGATCACATTGAAATTTGCCACGATGGTAGTGGACACGGTGACGATGGTTTACTATTTAAAAAAATCTGAAATCGAACATACCACGGAGGAATAATCAGCGAAAAACGAAATCCCCATTGAAATCAATTGAGAGACAAAATTCTCACGCAAAATAGAATTTTTCAATTTCAAATATAAAAATCCGGGCGAAGCCCTTTTCGGTTTACCATCGGACACCACTTTTTTTTTTTGAGCCGTTTTTTTCAGTGTTCTAACGTACAAACTTCGACTTTTTCTCGATAAAAATATTCACAGCTGTTGTCTACAAAAAGGCAAAAATCCATTGAATTCAATTGAAATCTATTTAAAGTATTAATATATTCATAAAGAAAATACAATGTGAGAAGTTACTGATAATTATTAAAACATTAACTGAGTTTTTTATACAGATATGCCTGACTCAGCTCAGTTTTTGCAAACAGCAGAATGTATTGCACACCTAGTTTACCTTGACTTTCAATTAGAATCTATACATATGGTAACCGTGACACATGGCTGAAAACCGTTCGTAGTATTCCAAGTGACTGCTCCTGTTGCAGCATACAGTGATTTTCTTACCCTAGGTTAGGTGTCAGAAACATCTTAATAGGAACAGATACAGTTTGTTACTCTGTCTAAAAATACCTGTTACAAATACCTAATTTTTGGAACAGGCATTTCACGATTGCGCATTGATCTTTCTGTCTAATTGCAGTTGTAAGTAGGCACGTACTTCTTAATCACACTGTGTTTATGTTGAGTATATTACACCGATCTGCTCCCAGATGCCTGCTGGCCTTATTATTTTCTTTAATAAAATATCGTTGCAATTCTTATGTCTAGGATTGATACATGAGAAAAATTGAAAAATGATATGCGAACAATCGATTATAAACAGAGGATAAAGATGCGGTGAAAATTCGAAAAAGAGAAAACATAATAAAATATTATTTAACTAACATGACTTTTGTAGCATTTATAGTAACATAGAATAAGCTATATTTATCGTAATATATTCAAGACCAAACATTGAATATTGTTCTATATAAAGAAATGTGAAGTAGATAACAAATAACAATTGTCAACAACTTATTAACAGTATATTGTTATTATTAAATTGTAATACAAATAATGATTGTTATTTTTTACCTACTTCATCTTTCCATATATAGCACAATATACAATAGGTATATATATCTTTCTGTCTAATATGAGTACCTATATACCTAGTGTATATTGTGTATCATGAAAATGTTTTATGCAATTTCATAAAATTCTGTTATATTTATTTTAAACGTGTTGAACTCTTAAGGAATGCTCAATATTTTCTTAATTGTTTTCTTAATAAAACATATGATCCTACTTGTTATGCTACTTGAGGAGGTTTGAAACAATCTTCTGAAGAGAATCAATGTTGTAACGGAACAATTTCTCGTGATCTAAAATGTGTATTAGATTATACGATTGTAGAAAGTGAAATATTAAAATGATTAATCATTGTAACTGTATTAAGTTAACGTATTAACCACTAGCTGGCCTAATTCTGATTAGAAGTTGTACTTTCAAACTATTTATATTTCATTTTTTGGTTAGAATTGAAGTGACACTGACGATTTGCCAAAATGTTTTTCTTTTTCCGTCTGATAAGGGCCTTGAGACTCAAGAGGAAAATGAAAAAATACATCAAAGCTAAGAAATTGGCTCAAGACGATGAGGAAAAACCTGGTCTAGCTGATCGGTTTAACCTTTGGTGGCTCAGGTAATCCAACAGTTCTTTAAATACATATAAACATAAAACTATTTTTATATATTGTTTTCCAGCTGTCTTAATTTATTATACGTTGATCCCTGACAGCTGATAGGTTACGTGCTTGTCTACTGAGCTCAAGATCTAGGGTTCAAAACGGGCCAAAGTCCTTAGGTTTTTTTATCTGGACGGTGAAAGAACTTTCAACACGTCATTCTTTGGATGAGAATGACGTTAAACGGTGGTCCCAAGCCTGTACGATGTCAGGTAATCGGTAAAGACACCTCTCTTGGTGAAGAAACTTGGGTTAGCTAAATTTAGGACTCGCAAAGTATATTCGAGCTCGTCCACCAGCGCTCTGGTAGTAGGCGGTATGACTTCGTAGTTTAAGCCTGACATGAGTCACTTAACTAAATTAGGTAGTAAACTCTAACTTCTATTTTCATTTGATATTTAATAATTTTATCACAATATAAATCTATTCTATAAAAATATTAGCCCAAGCGATTGATGAAAAAGTGAAACGTTTTTTGAGTCTGAAAGGTTCGAAGCTCTGGGCAGGCGGAGCAGAGGATCTTGTCACCAACGCAAGGGGCAAAGTTTCGGATCCCTTCAAGCCCAATCAGCTATTTAACAGATCTCTTATGTTACAACCCTATGGGCAGGTTTTCGAAACCAACCTAGCCATTTCACCTTATTAAAGAGATGTCACATGTTACCAACCCAATGGGCAGGGGTTCAAATCTCAACGAAACAAATCAATTTATTTAACAAATGGTTTAGCAAATTTGTGTATATTTTATTGAGAGTAATCTAGGAGACCTAGGAACAATTGTGCGTATGAAATAGATAAGCAACGCTCAGTATTTTTTAATATAAGGAAATATCGAAAAATATTCGTTGATTGAAGTCGTCTGAATATTGTGACCTTTTCATATAATGGGCGAACGTGCGAATATACCACCTCATATTTATAAAAGAAATGAGAAAAAATGAAATTTTCACTCAATACTGTCTCAGCATGGGTGAGGTAAATAAATTTGGCTGCACCAATATTTTGCGTCCTCTCTTGGTTCATGTTGAATTGATTCATGTATTGAATCTAAGTAAAAAAAGTTAGTTATTGTGACTCATGCCCGGGCCTTTAACTTCGAGATCATATCGCCTACTACCAGAGCGCTTTTTTGTCGCTCTGGTTAACATGAGTCCGAATCTACTACGGAGGAGTCCTAAATTGTGCCTAAGAGCCATGGTGGCCGTGCAGGGCTTAGGGCTTTGTTCGCATGGTCTCACTATGGTTTGCGGGTTCGAATCCTGTCCGGGAGTGTTTTATTTCGTAGATGGAACTCCCTACCGGGGCCATGGATGTAGTAAATAACTTAATAACAAACACATATGGCTAGTGTGGTGTCTGCCGAGGCCAATCAAAAAAAAAAAAAAAAAATTGTGCCTATCCCAAATTTTTATTCACTTAGTGTAAGGGATCTTTAACGAGTACCTGACATCGTACATGTTTGGGACCATCGCCTAACGTCCCATTCGAAAGACGCCGTGCTGTAGTTTTTTTCACCTCCCAGATAGAAACACCTAAGGGCCTCGGTCGGGTTTGGAGCTCAGTAAGCAAGAACGCATACCACTAAGCTACCGGAGCTCTCTAATAGTAAATCTAATGTCCAAACACCATATCAATTTCAGGAGTTGCCCTGTGTGGTTAGGAGGTTTTAAGGAGTCGGAAGTTGATCGTACTGCGTTGTCACCAGTTGGAAAATTTAAACTAAAAATCGGAACATATGGAACTTATGAAAACTATGTTGCGAAAAGTATTATAGGTTTCATGAGTAAGTATTTAATCTTTCACAAGATTGTTAAATCGTATACATTAGAATAAACTTATCATTTGTAGGCAAAGCGTTTTTTACTTTCCAATTAAGTGGCAGGTTTTTTGTCTTTTAATGTCATGAATAAAGTTAGTTCCGACATTTATATATTTAAAAAATACTTGGAGAAAAGAAAAACAAATATATATCTAAGCATCACTTCTCCCATTTTTTTTTTGACTTTGAAAAAATAGCAAATACAAACGTTTTGGGAATCACTCCTATCATCAGTGTCTGTAATACATGTGTTCTGAACTATTCCTTCTGTCAATCAGAATTTTTCTTTCATAGAACATTTTGTTAAAACTTGTGAGTTTAAATATAGAAGGCGACTCAATAAATATATTCTATAAAATAAATATTCTGATTACGGGAGGAATAGTTAACATAAAGAACAGATGGATTATAGATACAGATGATGGGAGTACTTTCCGAAACGACTGTAATTGCTATTTTTTGAAAAGGCAAAAAATAAATGGGGGAAATGATGCTATAATAATAGGTATATATTGTTATATGTTTTAAAAATCTCCTTACACAACCCAAAATTAATCAAAATTATTGTAGGTATACCCAGTGCCGGATTAAGACTATTCGATGCCTCAAACATTTTGAGCTTATGGTGCCCCCGCCTCATTATTGATATGATTATCGTCTTATTTATGATGGCAGGTTCAATACTAAAGCTCCATTGAACAAAACTAAGACAAAATTAATTAAGCGAGAAAATAAGAAAATCATTTTTTTCAAAATTAATTTATTAAAACACTAAATTTCTCTTTCGTCCAAATACGCCATTCATTCATCATATACATGCACTTTTTCGTCAGATACTTCTTCTTCCTCAGTATCATCATAATCAGGATTTAATATTTGGTCTTCCATCCGAAGTTTACGGCAGGAAATGAAAACAATTATGCGACCTATAAAAGTTTTTATATTTAACATATTAGGTTCCATTTTTAATTAAAAATAATAGCAGATTTACGAAAAAATATCATATTTTTATTTCTTATTTTTTTTTTGTGGCATTATGTACGATGCATATTAGCCATGACTCTTAATAACGGTGTTACTTAGTTATTTACAACATCCATGGCCCCGGGAGGAAGTTCTATCTATGAAATAAAACTCACTCCCGGACGGGATTCGAACCCGCAAACCATGGTGAGACCATGCGACCAAAGCCCTACGCTCTTGCCCGCACGGCCACCATGGCTCTCACGGAAAAATAAAAATAAAAATTGAGAAATAATTAACTATTTCAAAAATAACATTACATATAAATGCTCAGTTTGCTTATAGGTTAATCCGGAATGAGGTTGGTTTTGACAATTCTACCTCTTCTGTCAATAATTAAACAAATATATTCTGTGAACTATTGCTTAATAAATTCATTTTGAAATTAACTTTTTCAGTATATTTTTTATTTAGTCTTTGTATTTTTAGAAATAATGTTTCTCATATTCTCTTTATGTTTGTCTTTAAACTAAGCTTTCCATTGTATGGTTTTGAAATAAATTAAATGTGCCTATATTATGTGTAATAGTTTTCATTTTTATTTGTGTCCAGGTGGTGTATTTTTGACTTATCTGTTTTTTGCATTTTTTATTCTGCAATTGAACTTTTCATTAGCTTCAGCAACAGTGTTATGTTCCATTTTTGGTATGGTTTTAACTCTTGGTTTGGCCTTTTCTTACAAAGTCAGGTACTTTTTTATTATATTAATAAAAATAAAGTGTATATTATTAGTACAGTGTCATTTTAGGTACCTAGAAGTTGCAATTTTATATGTCTTTGGAACAGTTTGAAGAAATTTTGTTTTTACCATTTTTGAGAGAGTTTGCATTAAAACTATAATTTTAAAAATGGTAGATTAAAAATCTCAATATTTGGTACCCAGAAGCGTTTTTCAACTTATCAATTTTGTTTCATTTTGGTATAGTTATTAATATTAAAATATCTAGCATGTAAAAAATCACACTGTAATAATGCCTCATGAATGCTTATTATTTTGGTTTAGTTGTACTCTTTTCCTTATTACTAATGCTGTTGAGTTTGCAAAATTAAAAATAAAGGAACTCTGATTAAAATTACAAACAAATCAAGGATTTAAGTGTGGGATTCTTATAGAACTTTCAAATAGAGGATATTTTTGATCAAGAAAAAAAACATATTGTTATGAATAAAATTGTAAGGGATGGCTAAAAGTACATAGAGTGTATTTGTAATCTATTTGGGTTTTATCCTAAATTGAATGTGTAGGCTTTATTTACATATCTCAAAACAACTACCATTTCGTCGGTTGTTGAGTGGTTAGTGTTACTATCCTAGGTGGAGGCTTTAGTTGCTAGGTTACTATCCTAAAAGGGTACCACAGTGGTACCATCCTTGAGGGGCTTTAGTTGTTTGGGATACTATCCTAGAGGGGCTTTAGTTGTTAGTGTAACCGTCCAAGAGGAGCTTTAGAGAGTCGAGCAAGGGGTTAGGGGCCGTAGTAAAATATATTTTTGTATTATTTAAATAATTAATTAAACAGACTGACCCTGGGTTAGAACTGGGGTATCTTGAGAATAACGGACTAACGTTTGCCCACTGAGCTAGTATATCTGTCCTTTCCCCCGGCTCGAATAAAGTTGCACATAAAACTCTATTGTTAGATCATATTTTAAAATCTTTATAATTTCTAGTTTATTTATTGTCATGCCTGTAGTTGCCTTTCAGATGTGTGGTTCTGATGCTGTTGCCCCAGTTCTTCAGCAAGCGAGGTCGGCAGGCTTTGGTCGCCTATGCCTTTATCCTGGTTCTGACAGGACCTGCTAAAAACACTCTTCACAACACGAGGGTTCTATCTGAAACTATGGCCTGCGGACAAGTAAGCGACAGTTGTATATTTTCTTTTGATGCTTAATTTAGGGAAATTGTAATGTTTCAAGCTGTACCACTGCTGGGTCATTGCAACTCCAGCTTTTTCATACTTGGTTGCTTGTGAGAAACGATATATTAATTCCCCCCTTCCCTTTGGTCGATTTAGCTGAAAATCAATAGGTGTCGCCCTTAGAGGATATATTCATTCTATCGGGAGTTATTGTGTTTACGAACAGAGAGACACATTTTTTTCCATTTCCGTGTCGTCATAGAAGGTTGAAAAACAAGTAATTCCGTTGAAAACTGTAAATCGAATTTTTGACAGATTACATAACTTCCCCTATACTTTGTATAGTTGGTGAGGTAAAATATGTTACATAATAGTTGGCCCATATTCAGAAGATACTGAAGGTGGGCTGTATTAGTACGAAACTTTTAAATGGATTTTAAAAGTGTGATAAATATTTGGGAGAAAACTAAAGCTCCACAATTTTTATCTATTATATATAAAAGTCTCCTTAACACCGCAACTTAAACAAACTTTTTAAAGTAAGGTAGGTGCTACGACATTTTCTCTGTATAAAACAATTTTAGCTCCACTGTTTAGTGCTAATATTATAAATAGGTTGACAGCAAAATATAATAATTTTCTAAGGCGAAGTTGTTCGACTGTTCCACTTGGACTTTTATAAGAAGTAACTTGCAACAAAAGGTTTTATCGTTCCTAAAGCTTGTTGAATATAAATATTATACTTATGAGTATAATATTTATAATATCTATAAGAACGAAAACCATAATATTGATTTGAATTATTTTTTTTTTAGTAGATTTAAATTAAAAACATGAACACATATGTTTAATATTTATGAGAGTTCATGTTTTTCAGGTTCAGATGAGGAGGCTCATTTCAAAAACCATAATAACTGCCGATGTACTGAATATATCGACATGAAAATTTAGTACGAGGATTCAGAAGTCCCTATGTAAATCAACTATTGGTTTTCAGCCAAACCGATCAATTTATTTTAAAGAGAAAGCGAAAACATAATTGATACATTTATGCTGAGGAAGTGATTCACTCTCATTTAATGTTTTCTGGTCCCTAGAATTAATATGTCTAATTGAACATAATAACTTCCGATAGAATTTAATATATTATGTGGAATTTCAGAATTTCGTTTGTGGATCCAAATGAAATTAGGTCACCCAGGAATTGTTTTTCAGTCAAAATGTTGAGTGAAAATTTATTAAAAATTTGTAACTTTCTCATTGAATATCAAACATCAAATCGAAATTTCAAAAATTAGCACTAAAAAAGAATTTTAGCTAGGATAGTAAACTGCCGATTTTACTTGGATGAAATTTTTTTTAATATCTATTTACCTAGAATATGTCGACGCAGCCCAACTTGCACAAAATAGTTGCAGTTTATAATTGAAGCCATTGGTGAAAGGTGTTTACTCATTTTTGCTAAATTGTCAGAAGACATTACGGCTTGGGCGCTTGGAACTTTTACATATTTAGATAATTTATTTTTAACACTGTTTCTTAATAACCCTCATTTGAAAATTGCCGTTGGAACATGAAACTCTCAACACCTTTCGCATTTTTCATTGTATCTATACTCTCTTTTTCAGTTATTTCAAGAAGATGTCATCTCCCAATCTGCTAGTTTTTTCTTGTATTATTACGGCAATTTAGCTGCTTTTAAAGATAATCATACAAGAAAACACTTATACAAACAAGTTTTATTGAACACAACACATTAGAAATCAGTTTTAAAAAGTAAAATATTTTATTTATATTTATTTTGTTGCCAAAATCCAATTCCAAGAATTTAGAAAGTCGATATCTCCGCAATAGTTAGCAATAGTCTCACGAAATTCACATAAAAAACCCTGCATACAAAGCATTGTGTTAATACAATATTTTAATGTAATATGTGAATGGTTTTATTCATTCACTCCTTGACAAATTTTTGTAAAATATCCTTCTCGATATCGGTATATATATAATATTCAAGTAGTTTCTGCAAGTCGTCATATTTTAGAAACATTTCCATATGCTTTTTGACATATAGCAATGTTTCATTTGATATCCGTGAAGGCCGGTTATTATGTTCACCTCTCATGTCAGGGAGCTGGACAGCCCATGGGGCATCTGGTTTCGGACCAAATCAAATTTCTTTCTGCCAATGTTGAAGATATTTAAAACTGGCTCTTTGCAATCTTATCTTTTAAAGCCATTTACTGTCAAATAATACCTAAACGATTTGATTCTGTTGCGACAAGTGCCAGAAATTTGTTTTGAAATAAAATACTTGGTTGACTAAAGAGATGTTATCTTAATCAGCTGAGAATAATATTACAGCAAAGAGGTGCTAACTCAATCATTAATTGAGTTGATACCTTCTTAAAGTCTCTAACAATCCATGTCCCTGAATTAACTCTTATTTATATATGTGTTCTTAAGTAAAACCACACTATCTATTGACATTTTAATGTACTAAATTGAATTCTGGCTCTATGAAAATAAGGCCTAACTAATAAACAAAATTTCGAAAAAAATGAGTTAACACCTTTTTCCACAAATGGCTTCAATTATAAGCTTAATTTTATTTATTTAATCAGTGAACCTTTGATTTATTGACATTTTTTATATTTTTTTGTTTTTAAGGGCAAACTGAAACAAGCGGTAAAAGCAGTCATTGATCTTGTAAAGAAACCATTTTACGCCATAAGAGATTCAATAAAACAGATAATTGAAAAAGTGAAGGAGGTAGTTAAGAAAGTTAAAGGGATGTTGGCTGCCATCAAGAAAACACTTCTTTCTATTTGTAACAATATTATATTTTATTCCTTTATTTTATTCTATTTTTTCCTTCTAGTTTTATTATTTCATACGACAGTTCAGGGTTCGGCAACCCGCTCCCCATATGAGCCTCTTGTGCAGCCCGCTGGAGTCTGTAAAATTATTTTTTCAAGCCAGAACATTAGATTTTCCTACGAAATAATATGAGAGATTAGAGACAGAATATAACCTAACTTAGATTGTATATGTAGTTCTCATAATTCTCGAAAAACCCTTATTATTTATTTATTTTGTATTATTATTTTATTTTATATTTGATCAATTTTTTTTTACTACTACTCATTCATTCTAAAATTTATTATTATCATCCATGTTAATAAAAAAACAAATGCAGTTAAACTATGCAGTATTAAGTGAGCGTTGACTGCAGATAAAATTTAATATTTAATTTAAATGTTAAATTATCTTTGTTTATTTCTTATATAAATGTTTTATTGTTTATATATATATTTTTTTCTTCTATACATATATTTTATTTTTCCGGTTTGTCCATTTATACAAACTATGTGTAACTTTTTGAAAGTTGATCTAGAGAAATAAATGCAGTTTTTTGTAATTTTTAATTTTTCTTAGAGCTCATTTTACTTATACTGTTCTGATAGCTGCATGCTCTTGAAAATGAAATAATGCATTATGTGGCCTGCACCTTAACATTACGTTTAGTGCAGCAAGGGCGAAAGAGGCCGACCCTATCATAGTACAACGAAATAATGTTATTAAAAATTTGTATTATGAGATTTTAACGGAAATAAACATTTCCCCTGATCATGTTTTTACTTTGCGTGTTGTGATTGGCATTTTTATCGGCTCTTCGACTCCAAAACATTGAAGAGAATTTAAGCTGAAAACTGGCAGTTTGACCCAAATTAAGCCCAGCGGTGCCCAGGGTTAACTTTCCGTTTTCTTGACTGGTCGTGCTATTATACTCTCTCTAATTTAAAAAAAGTGGAAAATTATATTTCAAATTCCGTCTCATCGATACCTTAAAAATGGTATATTACTCAATAAATTTATGTTTCAAACGTAATACTCCTGGGAATAGTGCTTAAATTTTAATGATTCTATGATATTTTGGATAAAGATTATTTCCATTGTCCGCCCACCTCCCTCTCAACAAATGACATAACATTTTTGGACATAATGTAGGCTGATTTTAGAAATAATGATTAAATTTCTATTAGTCTGAGAAATGTATAATGGCGTTAACCAAAGACTATGCAGTCAGTTGTACTTTAACCGCTGTGCTGAGTGGGTGGGATGAACCACTGAAAACTCAGCATCGATCTTTTGGTCGATTATATAACTTCACCTATACTACTTATTACTTGGATGTAAGTCTAAGTATCCGATTATGTTAAACTAACACAACTATTTATCATTTTATAGTGGGCGTGATAAAAAATGCATTTGAATGGTTAAATAGCGTTGTTAACGTTTGCAGTAAGAAGCTAGGAACTCCATTTCAGAGGTGCATGAACGTTTTTGACGATGCTATCGTTGATTGTAAGGTGAGCCTATTGTATAATTTGGTTAGTAGTTCAGAGTCCAATTTTTAGAAAATAAGCAAAATTGTTTTTAATTCCTTTTTTTTATTGATATTTTTCAGACAAGACTTGGCCCGATGTTTAACTGGATGTGTTCTGTTGCGTACGTGGCTTCACATCTATGTTACGCTGTCAAATTTATCGATTACATTTGTGAATTATTTGAATTCGTCAGCGACGAAATTATATTCAAAGTGAAGAGAAGTTAGTTATGCCGCCTTTTAAGGTGTGCAATTTCATTTGTATTATTTATTTAAATTTCACTATTCAATTGATTATTACTTTTTTTCCCCCACCCAGAGTTAAGAGAATTCTCATATCAAGTAAGAAATATATTTTATGTATCGATTGAATTCAATCATTCTTTTGGATTTGAAACAGAACAGTCAAAAAACATTCGGGATATCGCTGCTGGCATAATGATGGAAATTCGGGAAAAAACTGAGAGCATTATTTCTGTATTTGACTGGATGAGTTTCGCATTTAGCTTTTTCTTTCTTAATATGCTATTTCAGTAAGTATTTTGGCCTTTCATTCATTTTTTTTTTAAATTACTGTTTCTATGTACCTATTTTATTAAATATAATAATTCACAATAATTAATAAAGTACACCCTTCTTGAATTTTTAGAAGTTCCAAACTAAATTTAGAAGAGTATGTGAAAATTCCTGATTTTTTAGGGTATTAAATTACAAGCGCAGATTTTTGACGAATGACTGGTATGATAATCATTTTATAACGGACAACATAGTGCACCTTGATATTAGAAGAACTTACATGGGCAAAGAAACAATCTTACCTCTAAATGTTCACGAAAGAAAAAAATATATTGAGGTAATTACAGGTATACTTACATAATTAAACAATTTGATACATTTTTCTGAAGAAAGCTTAGATAAATATATAAAGAGGAGACATTAAGGGACATATTTTACAATAAAAGAAACCAATAAGACAATAGAAATATTTGAGTTAAAATCAAAACTTGTTCTGGAATGTAAATGAATGTTTTACGTCTCTTATCCTTTGACTAAACAATTGACACTTAAGATAAATAAAGGGACAAACAATAGTAAAAAGAAATAAAATATAAGAATCTTTAATCTACTGATTAATAAAAATATATATATATATAGGTATTTGAATGATTTTAAAATGAAGAAAATCGCTAGTACATTATATATAAAAGAATGCAAGGTAGTTATTTACGAACAGGTATTAATTAACAATAAAAAAAAAAATATATATATATATACATCATCATGAAGTCATAAGTCTGTATCCTGTACACTTGACAATGCTCTAACCATCGAAATATATTGTGTATTTTATATAAATTTAGTGGAATTTTTGACTCGTTCTAAGTGTTTTATTCAGTAGTAGTTACAATGAACTTCCACAAGATCTCTGGCGAAAACATCTCTAAGTTTCATGTTATTTATTTAAGTTATGATCAAACTGTAAAAAACTATATAAGTTTAATAAAGTTATTCTAATAATATATTTTTAAAAAAAAAACTTTAAGGGCTTCATTTGATGATGCCTGTACGACACTTTAGCTGGGAAAAATCAACATTATGTATGTTGATTGAAAAAATGGCTGTTAAAACTGAAAATTCAAATGTTCGGCAACATTAAATTTTAAAAAAAATCAGTTCTGTCACTTAACTAAAAAAAAAACAAAGAGAAAGTGAAACAGGAAGTTGCAGTAAAGGTTTCAACCATAGTTCAGAATACTTTCGACCGAAATTGATGCATTTTGGAGGTATAGAACGACAGACATCTACACACACTTACACGCATATAACAGATATGCAGGCATTTTCCAGAGTTCCTAAAACATGATTGTTAAGTCGCGAGTTGAGTGTGGGTGAATTCGGGAACACGCCGAGACAATCGATAGGAGTCGGCGGGACTCTTGAACTACATGAGTCAGTAAGAGTTGGGCACCACGCGGGGTGGACTGAGTTGGTTGAGTTGGCTGTTACCACGCGGGTATAAAGTGAGTCGTTTCTTAACAACGAGAGGGACCAGTTGGTCACCACGCGGGGTGGACTGAGAGTCTGGGTCGAGCCAGCACGCGGTGTGCGGAATGGATTCGTCCTTATTACCACGCGGGTATAAGGTGAGTCGTTAGTTACCATGCGGAAGTGAGTTGTTTATTACCACGCGGGTATAAAGTGAGTCGTCTGTTACCAAGCACAGAAAGTGAGTGACTTGTGTAGTTCCCACGCGGTATGGGACTTATTATTGAACAACTGACTTTGTGTTCGTTACCACGCGGTTTTGTAATAAGGGTGTTGACCAAATAAATATATCTCTTGTTCTACTCGAAGTTCTCATTAACCTGTACCCAAATCCAACAATGATAAAAAATAAACATGCAATAACCCAACTTGGAATTATTTCATGATTACTTATATTTCCCGGGAAAATAAAAATATTAAGACAGCTTTTTTTTTTTTCCTTAGTTATCTAAGTCGGGTGAAAATTAATTTTGAGATGTTTGTTGTAGATTAGTTCAATACGCCTGGTTGCTTCAGAAAAGTCTAAAATAACCAAGTCTGCCATATTTCTTGGTTTGTCCACAGTGAAACTGTCTATACATATGTTGACTGACTATAGCCTCTGGTGGATTCTGAAGATGATCAGGTTCCATGGACAGTTTGCCGCACACATTGATGGTAGGTACGCTAATTATAGTGGGATTGCAGTGTGTTATACTAACAGTGCTCTTGTTATGTTAGCTGCTTGGGAAGTCGGACACACCTAATGACAACAGTGTGCAACCAGGCTGGCTCACTGGCTAACGTCAACTAGTATTATTCCTTTTATAAAAATAATAAATAATTGACCATTGTAACTGAAATATCAACAATATTTGACAAATATCAAGTTGGCTCACTGGCTAAGGTCAACTAGTAATATTCCTTTTATAAAAATAATAAACAATTGACCATTATAACTGAAATATCAACAATATTTGATAAATATCAAGTTGGCTCACTGGCTAAGGTCAACTAGTAATATTCCTTTTATAAAAATAATAAACAATTGACCATTATAACTGAAATATCAACAATATTTGATAAATATCAAGTTGGCTCACTGGCTAAGGTCAACTAGTAATATTCCTTTTATAAAAATAATAAACAATTGACCATTATAACTGAAATATCAACAATATTTGATAAATATCAAGTTGGCTCACTGGCTAAGGTCAACTAGTAATATTCCTTTTATAAAAATAATAAACAATTGACCATTATAACTGAAATATCAACAATATTTGATAAATATCAAGTTGGCTCTCTGGCTAAGGTCAACTGGTAATATTCCATTTATAAAAATAATAAACAATTGACCATTATAACTGAAATATCAACAATATTTGATAAATATCAAGTTGGCTCACTGGCTAAGGTCAACTAGTAATATTCCATTTATAAAAATAATAAATAATTGACCATTATAACTGAAATATCAACAATATTTGACAAATATCAAGTTGGCTCACTGGCTAAGGTCAACTAGTAATATTCCTTTTATAAAAATAATAAATAATTGACCATTATAACTGAAATATCAACAATATTTGACAAATATCAAGTTGGCTCACTGGCTAAGGTCAACTAGTAATATCCCTTTTATAAAAATAATAAACAATTGACCATTATAACTGAAATATCAACAATATTTGATAAATATCAAGTTGGCTCACTGGCTAAGGTCAACTAGTAATATTCCTTTTATAAAAATAATAAACAATTGACCATTATAACTGAAATATCAACAATATTTGATAAATATCAAGTTGGCTCTCTGGCTAAGGTCAACTAGTAATATTCCATTTATAAAAATAATAAACAATTGACCATTATAACTGAAATATCAACAATATTTGATAAATATCAAGTTGGCTCACTGGCTAACGTCAACTAGTATTATTCCTTTTATAAAAATAATAAATAATTGACCATTATAACTGAAATATCAACAATATTTGATAAATATCAAGTTGGCTCACTGGCTAACGTCAACTAGTATTATTCCTTTTATAAAAATAATAAATAATTGACCATTATAACTGAAATATCAACAATATTTGAAAAATATCAAGTTGGCTCACTGGCTAACGTCAACTAGTATTATTCCTTTTATAAAAATAATAAATAATTGACCATTATAATTGAAATATCAACAATATTAGATAAATATCGAGTTGTCATAGTTTGCTATCATCCTTTATTATTGCTTTTTATTGTTTCGGGTGCCCCTTGCTAGTTTGCAATTATCCATTGTATTTTTAGTAGAACGAATGTTCATATCCAAAAAACAATAAAAACGTTCTTTCAGACTCGTTCCGGCTTCATTTCAGACCATAATAAGGTTGTTTGTTCATAAAAAGATTATTGTTCTCAGTCATTATATTTTTTTTTTGGTTTTTGTTCTCTTTAGTGTGCATCACTTTATGAACCGTGTTAAGCTTCAACAGACCAATCGCTACTTTTTGTTTGAGAGATAACTTTAAAAGAAAATAGTCTTCTTTAAATATTAAGTGTTCTGCCACTCGCTCGCCAACCCCGCCTGATATATTGAGCATGTCCACATTCGCTTCATTAAAACTGAAACTTTTGAGATGTTTCAATTTCGTAACCCGAAGCTTTCAGAGCTTTAACTTCATTCGTGGTCTTGAAAAGGTTCATAAACAATATCTCATGACTTATTTTATATCTTGAAAATATTTTTCTATGAAACATTTATAATAGGAAAGCGGAGATGGAAGTTTTGAGGTTTCCCTGAAGGCATCCTATTCTAACACTTCATAGATCTTTATGATTTATGTTTATATTGTTATGAATATTATATTAATGTTAACAAAATTTGTGTCTTTTAGAGCCTCCTCACATCGAGGTACAAGTGGCTGGGAAGGGCGTGCTATCCGAACTGTTCGCCTCCATCATCAAGGCATTCCAGCCGTCAGGACTCAACCTAGATCTGGACACTAGCAACTGTCTCCCAGACCCTACACCTCCAAATATTGCTCGCTACAAGCAAATTAGTAAGTTGCTTCATTTTTGTCTCTTCAAGCCAATCATAAATTCACTTTTTCGAGCGATTCTTTCCCTTCTTGGTATGGGTTTAAGGGGTGGTCTCAGTGTATCAGCTTTGTATATATTACCACCGTAGAGGTTACCACTGCACCACTGCCATTTACTCGAAAATATAGTTGTGTATTGTTCATCTGAAGTTATTCGTGTCGCTTATCTGTTCCGCTGCAGCGAGTGACAAAGCTGATTTGTGATGAACTCAAGGAGTCAGTATATTTACTGTTACATATATTCCATTTTAAAATATTGATTTAGACTAGAATACTAGCTCTAGAATAATAGAAATAAAAGACGTTGTCTTCCCACTGTTTTATTTTATACCAGAACCGGTTTTCGACGCAACAGCGTCATCATCAGTGGTTCATCCCACCCACACAGCACAGCGGTTGGAAGATAACTGGCCAGTTAGTTATCTTCCAACCGCTGTGCTGTGTGGGTGGGATGAACCACTGATGATGACGCTGTTGCGTCGAAAACCGGTTCTGGTACAAAATAAAACAGTGGGAAGACAACGTCTTTTATTTCTATTAGAAATCTCGTCCCACAACATCTTACTATCACATATGAGCTCTAGAATACGACGCACTATTTAATATTTCATAATATAATTCTATAACGCCAATAAAGATTCAATAATACAAGATTAATATAAACTTAGGCCATTCAATTGAAATTGTTGGTTTGCGAATATTTATATTCATCATATTTCATAGGCCAGCGTATTACTGTATAGAGGAATGACGTCATTATATTTTTTAAAAAAATGTCTATACTCTTATTCAAAATATTCTACATTCAATAAGCTGATTCATATTCTTACAACTATTAAAGCCTATTCGAATGTTTATGATTGTTTTTGCAGATCATTCGCTGAGCTGAAGGACTAAAAGTAAACAAACTGTACTTTTAGGTATTGCGGCTTCCCTAGTGTCTCCTTTCAGAGGATATTTTTCTTTCTGGAGGTAAAATACGCTTCAGAAAATTGTGGACAACACTGGGGCTTATCACAAAATTATGTTTTCACTTCCGCAGCTATACAAAGTATAGGGGAAGTCATGTAATTGACCAGAAATTTATGTTTTCAATGGAATTTCAAATTTTCCGACCCCCTCATTACGAAAATTATTGTGTCTGTGAACACGATTACTCCAGACAGAATGAATGTATAGACTTTGTTTGTACATGTGTATCCAGAAGTCCCTATAACGACGACAATTATTGATTTCCAGTCAAATTGACCAAAGGGGGGATCAGAAGGAAGTCACCTCAAAACTGTCAATATACATTCATTACATCAACGTGAAAATATTTAAATTCATAACCCCATAAGGAACACACCTATTAATTTCCAGGGGGATCGGCCGAATGATAGTGGGGGATAAGAGAAGAGGGACTTGACTGAAAAACCCTAATAACTGCCTACGTAATGAATGTCTCGACAAAAAATTTAGTATGAGGATTCCCAAGTCTATGTAAGTCAACTGAAGATTTGATATAGAACAAACAGTCGATTGATTTCGGAGGGAGAGCGAAAACGTAATTGATCAATTCGTGCTGGAGAAGTACATTACCGGTGATTCACCGACCACTTTTTTTATGGTAACATTTTCTCTGTCAACTTCTGTTGTAGTTTCCCTGATGGCAGTGGCTTGGCTCCTCTCCTTCTCGGAGCCGTACGGCCTCAGGCTCCGGCACGCAGTCATGGCTTACTATTATCCAGCAAGAGCCCGGGCTCGGGCTGTCTGGCTCTACAATCATATCCTCCGGTCTCGAGGCAGCTTCCTCAAGTATGCTCGCCGTCAACTAAGAAGACAATTCGTCAAAGGAAACGAGGGAGTTGAGAAAGTCAAGTTTATGGATCGATTGAGAGCTTCATTTCCCATTCTGAGGAAGATTTGCAAAGGGAAAGTGTTTGTGGCATGTCTCCTTTGTGGTACTCTCGGCTCAGAAAGTAAACCCTTGGTGGAGTGTCCTCGAGTGGGTTGCACGGGGGTGTACTGCGTTGACTGTTTCGCACAACTTCAGAACCTCTGCACCTTATGTCTACTGCCCATGGACTATGGTGACTTGTCAGATGTCAGTGAAGAGAGAGATTCATCGGAAGAAGAACTTTTGCAACAAAATGAAGTGAGGAGAGACGTGGAGTCTGACTCGTCTTCCACCGACGGAGATGAGGCCTCTGGTGCTCCGCTCTTGACTGACACCGAGACAGAGTCAGAGTTGTCCTTTGACTATCAGTATCGGGAGCGGACCCCTGCCGACGAGCCTCCGCCACAGGCCAGCCTCCGTCGCTCCGATCCAGAGGCACAACGCCCCATTGAGAGGACCAGTCTAGACGAGTTCCTCAAACCGGTCAGTTTAAAATTTTTAATTCCCTTACAATATTACCAGGCACATGGGTATTCTAAAGACGACATTTTAAAAATTAGGTTAGACTTTAAAACGCAATAATTAATAGTGTCGAGTGTAAAAATAGATTCGAATAGATTTTTTAAATGAAAAAATTCCTTAAACATGAACGCTTTGAATGTCATAACACAATGCCCGGTATACGTGAACAAACCCTTGCACTCCAAAATGACCTCATATTTAGGGATGAGCATTTCGGATCATCATCCCCCAACGAGGGGTTACCTCTCCACTTTCCTACCATATTCCTGCCTTCCAGCTTACCTGGAAATTTTTCAATTTTCCGAACATACAAATCCATCTACGAACGTTTTGCTTTATATTTCTAAATATAAAGTTACCCGGCGTTGCCCAAAGTTGATTACGTTCGTTGCCCGGACAAAGATTAAAAATCTCAAAATTATACTAAATTCAAAAGTTGTCAATGAAATAATGACTTTATTGTATCGTTTTAGTTTAGAATGTTAAATAGGCATTTTAATTTATAATGTTTATTTGCTTAGTTAAAAGAAGATGAAGCAGTAGATTACAGTATGACTTTGTCAGAGAGGAAGAAGTCTGGTGTTTGGTCGCTGTTTTCGAACGATGACAGAAGAAAAGCGAGCCTTTTGTTGGACCCTGAAAGGGGCGAAAGTGAAAATGTATTAACTCAGCGAAAAAAGTCAAGACCACTTCTAAGAAAAGTTGACGAAACTAAACCAGAGTTAAGAAGATCTTCAGAGTCAGAGAGCGTGGAAGAAGAGTCAGTGGATCTCCTTTGGGAGGAAGATGAAGACAACAAAATGAGAAAGAATTCATTTGCTTCAGGTCTTTTGAAAAGGAGAGATATAAACAAACAAGAAAGTGTAGAAAAGAAACCAAAGAGAATGTCTATTGCTCCGGAGGATCTACAAGGTGTGTCATTGAGAAAGATGAGAAGATCCGATAGTTCAGAGAGTGGGGACAAGATAGATCTACTCAGTATGAAGATATCGAAGAATAGTGAAGAGAAATCATTTGGCTCTGATAGAAGGCGGTCTGAAACTAAAACAGGTAATGAAAGGCGACAAACAAGTAAAAAGGTACAGAATAGTGCCGACATGGTTGAAAACTGGGTTCAAACTGGTACACTTCACAAACTGGAACCAAGGAGTTTGCCGAATGATGAAGTTCCCATACCTCTGCGTGAATCTCGAAAGGAGTCGTCAGGTATTAAGCAAATATTTAGTAAAATGTGGCCGAGAAGATCATCCCTAAAAGAAGTCCCAGAAGAAATAACTCGTGAAAAAGAGACGGAGGAAAAATATGAAAGAGAAAAGCGAGAAAGTGAATTGAAGGAAAAATTTGAAAATGAAAAACGAGAAAGGGAAAAGTATGAAATTGAAAAACGAGAAAGGGAAAAGTCGAAAAGAGAAAAAGGGACTTCAAATGCTCAAAGAAGTTGGTTCAGTTGGATTGGTTCCAAAAAAAAGGCAGAAACAAGTGATTCAGAAACGTCGGAGAGTGAAGTTCACAGTTCTAGCTTCGAGCCAGAAACAGTGACGGAAGAAGAAGACGTGAGGGCAAGACTGAGCTATCAGGGTGCGGATAACTTTGGTTCGAGCAATGCACGTCGTGTCTCCTTCCAAGGCGACGCGCAACAGGAGAGAGCAGGACAGTCTTTCATAAACATCCCCTTAGTGTCGTTCAGGGGGAGTCAACAAGAGCCAATGGGTCTTTCTACAGAGAGACCATCTATCCGCCAAGAATTCCCCAAGCGTATTTCCGTACAACGACCATCGTTCTTACAGCAGCCCAAACGTCCATCTGTGCTGTCTTCATCATTCTTCGAGAAACCTAAGCGTCTCTCAGCAGAGGGCTCCTCATACCTCCAGGGACCCAAACGTCCCTCTGTACAGCCATCATCATTCTTTGAGAAACCTAAGCGTCTCTCAGCAGAGGGCTCCTCATACCTCCAGGGACCCAAACGTCCCTCTGTACAGCCATCATCATTCTTTGAGAAACCTAAGCGTCTCTCAGCAGAGGGCTCCTCATACCTCCAGGGACCCAAACATCCCTCTGTACAGCCATTATCATTCTTTGAGAAACCTAAGCGTCTCTCAGCAGAGGGCTCCTCATACCTCCAGGGACCGAAGCGTCTCTCAGTAGAGGGCTCCTCATACCTCCAGAGACCCAAGCGTCTCTCAGCAGAGGGCTCCTCGTACCTCCAGGGATCCAAGCGTCCTTCTGTACAGCCATCATCTTTCATGACAATGAAACATATTCCAAGTGCAGCCAAGATCGCCCATGATCTCTTTAAACTAAGCGATGAGGAAGCCAACCGACAGTAATTTATTTTAATGGAAACTGTAATTTTTATATTTGTATTTTTTTTTTTTTTCCATTGTTAAATGTTTGCTAATAAAGTTCTCCTGCGTGTGGCTGTAAACTGGTTCAATGTTCATACAACTTTTCTAGTGCGAAAAATGTGCTCTTTGTTCAAATCGGCGTGATAATAGTATTTCCTTCCGTTAAACCATAACATGGTAATGTGATACGTTATATAATCTATATAAAAGTAGTAAAAATTAAATAAAATGAAGCTAAAAAAAAAATAGAAAATAATATAAAAATAATAATACTAATAAATACAATGGATAAAATTTTAAATCATACTTTTAAATCTGATAAATATTTATTTTCAGTTGAGGTCGGATGTCATCTTCTCAAATTTGGCTATCGCCAAAATAGAAAGAGGTAAACATTTGGTTCCAATCCAATCCTTCATTTACATATGTGAGTCAGGGCATGTCAGGAACAGTGAGTCAGGGCATTAAACATGAATAACTAAATAGTTTAAAAAATAGTTGATAGTTACTTTTGGCGTAATTCAGTTGACGATATATTTATTTATTGTATAGCTTCTTAGCTGCTGCACTCCATTCTTTGGCATCAGATGTTTAAGGTTGTCATTTTCCTGGAAGTTGGTTGATTTATCAGTTTTGTCATAATAAATCGAAAAAATGTGAAACAGTTATCTGCGAAACTAATAAAAATCCATCTTCATCATCCGGTAAAACTATACTGAAAGTTAATTCATATCATTTTAATGAAATTAAATGTTTAAAATTAGTTCGTGTAAAATTAACGTATATTCCAGTTACCAAATAAGTGAAAACTGACATTATTGCAGAGATATTGTGAAATAATTCAAATGGACTTGAAAAATAAAATAAAACTTGTTTATTTGATATATTGTCTAATTTCACTAACTATATACATATACATGGGAGTACTGTGATGAATATGTATAAACATATGTTATATTAGAATAAATCAGTTCTAGATTGACTGTCTACCAGTACGTTTCATTACATGGCGCAGTCGGTAGGACATGCATACCAGCCATGAGAACTTGCTGTTTGTTTCATGTTATATTTTGTTGTTGTATTTCCATAATACTTGTTCTCTGTAGTTTTGAAAGGGAGATGTGATGAATATGTATAAACATATGTTATATTAGAATAAATCAGTTCTAGATTGACTGTCTAAAAAAAAAAAATGTTCAAAAAAGCGAAGATGGACAATTTAGACCCGTTTCTCTGTTTGCTTGAATTTCACAATACTCCACAAGGTGAACTGGATTCACCAAGCGAGATATTGTTTAGAAGAAAAGTAAGAGGAATACTGCCGATGACCTCGACTCAGGTGAATAACTATGAACCCTCAAAATGGAAGGCGGTATCGGAAGAGTTAGGAAAAAGACAGATGAGACAGAAAGTGTATTATGATAGAGGTGGGACTCGGCACTACAAAGCGAATCTAAATGAAGGTGACCTAGCGTTGGTGCAAAGAGGACCCACTTGGGACAGGTGCACTATCATAGAGAGAGTGGCAAGACCGAATTCTTTCAGAATTAAATTAGAAAATGGAAGAATTGTGGAAAGAAACCGGCGATTTTTGAAACCGTTCGTTGGACCAGTGGAACGGGGAAGGAGGCTGGGAGAGCTGGCTTGGGACAGTGAAGAGGAGACGATGGATCCTGCCAGAGAGGGAGCTGGGAGTCAGCCTGCTTCAGGGTACTGCCTCCGAGATAGGGCCACCCTCCGCAGACCGGACAGATACCAGCCATGAGAACTTGCTGTTTGTTTCATGTTATATTTTGTTGTTGTATCTCCATAATACTTGTTCTCTGTAGTTTTGAAAGGGAGATGTGATGAATATGTATAAACATATGTTATATTAGAATAAATCAGTTCTAGATTGACTGTCTACCAGTACGTTTCATTACAAGTACTTTCGGTATTTCTACCATCCTCAGCCAAAAGCATAGAGTCTTATCTCTTATGCTTTTGGCTGAGGATGGTAGAAATACCGAAAGTACTCCCATGTATATGTATATAGTTAGTGAAATTAGACAATATATCAAATAAACAAGTTTTATTTTATTTTTCAAGTCTACCAAATAAGTTTTTACAAGAAAATTCATATTTTTCTGTCACTTCTCGAACGCTTTGGGTTAAAAACAGGTATTGTAAGCAAACGTGTATTGTTTTGTCTGAACCAATTGTAGTGACATGATTTTCATTAATAAAATTGAGTTACTGTTCTTATGTTAGTAACTGAAATTTCAGCATTTCAAATTTGCATTCAGCGCATACAATTCTATAAGGTTCTCTTTAATTTCAGTTGTTGTTGAACATTGTGATTATTGAAATTACGTAGAAAGTATATATTTTATATGATTCTGCAGTTACTCTAGAAAGTTGGGAAAAGTAGTTTTTGGAGAAAAACCCATGATGAGAAACACTTGATCCCAGAAGTCTAACTTGTCTGACGAAGCCGGGAACAGTCGCCAATTATTTCATCTATTTAATTTCAACTCATGAGAGTTATTACGGTTATAGGTTTCCTTTAAAACCCTTTATATTCCCTAAAAATAATTCAAATGTATTTATCAAAAAGGGGTGCTGCGATCTTGCGGTAGCAGGTTGTAACCTGCCGTCGTAAAGTGTTCATTAGTTTTTCACCAGATGTCTCTGTAAATCTTTACATCATTTTTACTAAAAAAAAAAAATAATAAAAAAAACGCTCTAATATGTAAAAAATAATTACTATAACTATATTCCCCTTCAACATGTGAATATAATTTTAGCATTTCAATAATTCAAAACTATAATAATTATACATTTATTTCCGTTAAACCAATACATGGTAATAGGATACATCAAAAGAATTTATAGGTAGGTACATTAAAGATAGCTTATAAATTAGATTTATAACTACTTGAGTTTTACACCCGTATGATTAGTAGTAATTACAAAACTATTAAAAAAAGTAAAATGAAATTAATAAAAACTGAATATATACTTAAAAATATATGAGTAAAAAAAAAAAAAAAACATAGATACATTTATAATAAGTAGACACATTTTTCAATTTAACAAAAATTAAGATAACTATTTTTCAAAAAACTCTTCGGTCTTTATTCCAACGATGTTTCTGGACGTTCTTACGTCCCTTCATCAGGTCCCAATGTGCGAGATATAGAAAAAAAAAGAAAACATTGTAACTATAAAAATATATAAAATAAATATATATATTATTCAATTATAAATGATTGTTTATTACTTATATATTGTATATTACTTATAAAAGTCTAAATAAATAAATAAAAAATATATAAATGAATAAATAAAAAATTATAAATGAATAAATAAAACAACAATGTACATTCGACTATCCTTTAAGATGTGGAGGAACTCTGCCCAAAAAATAAAAATGAAAGCTTTGTATCAAATAATGTTTTCGGATATGAAACACGATTCTTTATTGTGATTATATTGTTCTTTTTGAACAGTGAGAATAAAATTCCGTTTCCGGTAAAGGGTTTCCTCTACATAAACATTTTCAGTTGAAGTTTACATTTTTTTATTGTATCTATTGACTTCAAGAAGTGGAGAAGGACATTATAAAAATTAATTCCTTTATGAATTATACTTTTTTCAAAAAGAGAAGAGCAATGTTTAGTTATTCGAAAGTAGACTATAAACAGTGATAAGAAACATAATAGTTGAGAAAACTTATTTACTACATTTATTTTTTATGTTGGCACAAAACTGACTAATATGTATGTATATATTTATGATAGATTAATTGTCAATATTCTTAGTGCATATTTTTGCGCCCACTTCAAAATACGTTTTATCAATTGTTGTGTTTTTATCACTGTTTAACATTCTAAATTATTGGAATACTAAGGTAGGTTAGATTATATTTACGTAATTAAGAGGAATATAGTATTAATTGTTTACTTTTAAAACATTTTTTTGTATTTAAGGAGCATTATTTTTTATGTTTTGAACAATAATTATTCTGACTTTTCTCCGAAAACTTAGAACAAGTTTCGAATCTTACCTTCCTAAGGCTCTATTTTTTTTCAGGTTTTTAGCATCAATAGCAACGATTAAAGAAAAGAGAGGAGACACATTCGTTTGTTCTTTCGGACGTCCTGACGCAATCTGTATTTGTTTTAAAATTTGGAAAAAAGTATTCTGAGAGCTCTTCAATTTGATATCCTACATGACTGTGTACAGGGTTGCGAGTTGCATGTTCAAATCACGTCGGGATTTTGATTATAAACAGCTGTTTGGAATAAATATTATCTTTTTCTTAAAAAAAAAAAAGTCCTGCCCTCCAGTTTCCTACATCGATATCCCCATTTCTGTCTCCGATCAAATTCGTTTTCTTGGTTTCTATCTAGACCGAATCCCCACAAACTATTTTACTGATAGGTTTGGGCAGCTCTGTCCGATGGTAAACAGAAAATCCAGACTTTTTATTGCGAACAAACTGACAATATATAAGTCAATAAGTTCCATAGGGACTTGAACTACGGGATTGTGCTAAGCCATCTAACATCAAGCGTATCCTGTCCTTCCAGTTCAAAGTCCTAAGAACAATTGTCGATGCATCTTTCTATGTTTCTGATCTCACCCTCCGTAATGACCTTCCGTTTGTCAACGATTTCATCAAGCCCCATTCAAAACATTCTTTCCAAGAAAATCCTTTAGCCAATCTGTCATCCCATTCCTATCCCCGACAATCCTCCCCGAAGATTGAGGCGGTGCTGGCTGAGAGACCTGCTACATTAAAGTAGCTATTATTTAAGGAGTGCTCGCAATGGCCAGTTTCTCCCCTTTTGTATTCACTCAAATTCACCTCCCTGGTTTACATTTGTGCCCAACAAACTTAAATTGAAATCAATATTTTCAATAAATTCTTCTTCTTTATTATTAGCAAAGATAGAAAGAGACACGGTTGCATTAGCCAGAAGAAAGAAAAACAAAAAGTTTAGAAACAAAAGAGTGGGATGAGAGGAGCAGAATGGAAAAGTTGTCCGGGGGCCCTGTCAACTTAAACTTTATTACAAAAAGTAGCCAACTTCTCCGCCAAATTTCATAGTATTTGATCAATTCTGCTGTTATATTTTAATGTCTCTTAGTAACAAATACATTTGAATTATGCTCATAATTATTTTGTGTAATTCTCAGGACATCATTCCATTCATTTTCTCATTATTACCTCGAGAAATGTTCTTAATGAATTTTACTGAGTTCTGATTCATCATTTGCGAGATTCTCGACTGTTGTCACATAGTGTCTTTTACTTTTTTATTTCATTATTTGTTTTCAATTAATATATAAACAGATTATAACAATTTTTTTTGTTTAAATTTTTATTATGCCATTCAATATTTACAGAAATAATAATAATAAACGATTACATGAGTGGGCTATCTCCTCCCAGAAGTCAAACTCTGAGTATGGGAGGGGGAGTTGCTAGTAGAGTAATATCCATATTAGTAATTAAACGTTAATAATTGAAGACACGAGTGGATGCAAAAAAAAAAATATCGTGAACTTCAAAGTGAAAAACTTCTTTTTGTAATTTTTTTTCATTTATTTTCTACATTTATTTCACTTCTGAAGTAGGGGTACGATTTGTTTAAAATATTAATGTTGGTGGTACTTAACTCTCTCAGTAAACCTTTTTCACCCCATCTTAAAGCATATTAAGTCTATTACTTGAATTATGTACATAAACCTTCTTCCATTCGTGTCTTCAATTAGAAAATTATGTAGATGAATTGAAATAATAATAATAATATTATAATACAAAGAAAACATTCATCTCAGAATACTATCATTAAGGCATCAATTTGGGGTGCTATGGATGCATCAACTAGAGGTCCTGGGAGTGAGCAGAAGGCATTACTAATAACGTATTTTATAGTCTGAAGCTTAGCATCTAACGCAGTATATATATCAACTGTAGGTGCAGTCGGTGTCTCAGTGTGTTTATTTCTATGTTTTTGTCGGTTTATTAGTTAGAGAGGGCGCATGTACCGTTTTATGTATTTTATCGGAGCTGTCATCTGTGTGAGAACTTTTCAAGTGGCCCAAAACAAATGCCTCAGATTGGTTGGTAGCTACTCGAGGGACACCTCCTTTCTCCAAATCCATGAAGACCTAAATGTTGAGCTCCTACTGGACTACATAATAAAGAGTAAAAACTTTCTACTTAAGTGTGACACAAATCAAAACTTTTGGTAAAGAAAATAGGGAAAACTCAGGGAGGGAAACACAAAAATATCCGTTCACGATTTTAAATTATAATCTCTGTTTTTGAATGTTTATTAATTTATTTTCTATTCATTTCAGTTACTTAGTATTTTTTTTTTTTATCTTCAAGAGATTTTTAAAATTTACTTTTAATCAGTAGCATTGTTTTTAATTTAACTGATTATTTTTGATTTGTATTTAGTGTATAAGGGTAATGGTTAAGGAACCTTATTGTATAATCGTACCTCTGTAGATGCGACTGTTATTATAAACTCTTCTTCTTATTCTGTGTTAGGGAAAGAAAAACAAAAGTTATGTAATCTTAATCTCATGTCAATTAATACAATGATATTTATTTTTAAGACCATTTCTGTAGACTGCACAGAAATGATTCGGGGGATACAGGGGACCGAACGAGGAGGGGCCTATGTATATACGATAAAATTACTATTTTATTTAATACAGAAAATAAAATAAAATATTTTATAACAATCTTATCATGCGTTGTCATAAAATGCACCCAAAGTGAATTCTTTTGAAAATGATTGTAAAAATACGAATAAATAAATTAAAAAAAAAATTGTTGTGACGGAGGTTCCCCTCAACAAGTCAAATTTGCGATGGCGGCGCTGCCACCAGTTTGGAGCTCATTTCCCACATGATAGATCCAGGAGTGGCAGTCTGATCCGCGTCTCATCTCCCGCCGCCTCAGTCTGATCCGCGTCTCATCTCCCGCCGCGTCAGTCCAAACAACAGAAACTCCCCACCCAACTTGCTAATCTAACTTTCCTCCAGTCTAATGCTCAAGTTGGAACTCTCAGTGGACTCTCACTCTCTGCTTTCGGAAAACAAAATACTTGGTTTCGGCACAGCTGTAACTTGTTCCAGTAATCCTCAATATTCTATTTGTATTACATCTTTTGTTATAATAAAATAAATTAGTTTGAAGGGGGGAACAAAAAGTTAACTTTTATTTATTAATTTGTTCTGGGAAAGTAAATTGACAATGTTTCACCGATGACTTTTTAATTTATCAATTGATATTTACTAACAGAAATAACTTAGAAGTGATTTTAATCACGTATGTTCATTATAAGTTATAATTTTAGTAACACTTAATTTGCGAATTTTATTTATGAAAGATTCTAGTTAGTTATTTTGACTCATGCCCGGGCTTTAACTACGAGGTCATATCGCCTACTACCAGAGCAACTCTGGTGGACATGAGTCCGACCCTCCTGCGGGAGTATTAAATTTTGCCTACCTAGGTTTATTCACCTAGGATAGGAATCTTCAACGAGTACCTGGCAAGAGGACCATCGCTTAACGTCCCATCCGAAGGACGGCTTGCTCAAGGTTTTTTCACTTCCCAGATAAAAGAAAATGAAATATTCTATATGGTTTAGTTAGTTATTTATCATTAATTATTCAACTCATACTTTTTGCTGAATCTAAAACAGTAATTTTCTCTTTTAGAAGTACATACTTAAGGACGAAGAATAGAAATTTATGTCTGTACTAATTACCTTGTTCTTTAATAAACTGTTTTCTTTTGTGATGATATTTACCTAATGTTTTCATGTTTAATTTATCTTTTTAATATTACCTTTTATTATTATTTCATAATGGATTTTTTCAAGAAAAAAATGTGTATTTTGTTGCTAATGGGTTTTGAACATTAACTTAACTTGTTCGTTTATATACTTTTTTATACCTATTAAGTTTTCTATTGTACTGTGTGCATTTTTATATTTTTTTAAGTTAAGTATATCCCAATGGGATTTATTGAAGAAAAATGTATATTTGTTAATTTTGAATGTATTAATGATATATTTGTGATAAATTAAATATTGAAATTTTTTTTTTTTAATTTCTTTAGAGTGCCCCCCGTTTTCATCTACGACAAGCCCCTCCCTCAAACTCATACTGTACGATACCTAGGACTGACATTAGATCGAAGACTGACATGGAACACTCACACACGTCTCACATGAAACACGCTGAACCGTCGACTCAAAATACTCTACGGACTTCTAAATAGACGATCAAAATTAAACATCACACAAAAACGGAACTGTTACACTTACTTACTTAGACCATTATGGACATACGGATCACAGATATACGGTTCAGCAAAAACATCCAACATCAAACGAATTCAGGCGTTTCAGTCAAAAACCCTCAGACTGATAAGACAGTGCCCCCCATACATAAACAACAGAACACTTCGTAACGATCTTATGATACACACAGTAACCGACACAATACAAACTACTTACATACGTTTTTTTAAAAAACTTTACACACATACAAACCCAGAAATACGTACTTTATTTTCACAACACTTACCACAAAACCCCCCACGAAGGTTGAAGAGGAGGTGGAACCGCGACTTACTGTCACCTTAATTCCTATTCGTTCTTAATATTTTTATTTTTTTACATTATTTTCCTTTACTTTTATCATCTGTCTATCCATCAAAATTGTCTTTCAATTCCTTTTTATTTATTAATTTCTTTTCTTTTCTTTTTTTCTTTCTGTCTTTATTTATTTATTTTAATTTTTTCTGTTCTTGTCCTAATAATTAAGATACATTTTCGTCCTGAGGACCTACCACTGGGTGGCCTTCCTCTCACATGCCATTCACGCCAACATATCAATACCTACCATCATAGATGCTGGTTGTTGCACCCTAGCAACAGAGCTTCTTTATAAATAAAAGAC
This sequence comes from Aradus depressus, assembly GCA_963662175.1. Classification (NCBI taxonomy): domain Eukaryota; kingdom Metazoa; phylum Arthropoda; class Insecta; order Hemiptera; family Aradidae; genus Aradus; species Aradus depressus. The sequence continues at coordinate 32,577,647 of OY759215.1, forward strand.
AAAAAAAACAAAAAACATTTCTTTAGAGTCAGGAGGTTAGGGTGGTTTAACACAAAAACTCTAATAACTGCGTTGTAATGGATGTATTGATACGAAATTTCATATGTAAATTCAAAACTCTATAAGGACGACCCTGTACATTTTCAGAGGAATCAGCGAAAGGGGAGGGAGGGATCAGAGGAAGGGCTCAATTCAAAAACTCTAATAACTGTCGATGTAATAGATTTGACATAACATTTAGTATGAAATTCTGGTGGGAGTACCACAGGGAACTGTCCCCAGTCCCTTCTTCTTCAGCTTCTACTGCTGCGACATCCCCGAGCCATGTGACACCACTCTTGCATTATACGCGGATGATACACTACTTATGTGTCAACATGAAGACCTACAGACAGTAATTAGGTTAGGTTTTATGACTCATGCCCGGGCTTTAATTACGAGGTCATATCGCTTACTACCAGAGCGCTCTTTCGTCACTCTGTTGAACATGAGCCCGACTCTACTATGGGAGTCCTAAATTTTGTCTACCCTAAATTTTTATTCACCTAGGATAGGGGTCTTTAACATCGTACAGGGTGGGGACCATCGTTTAATGTCCCATCTGAAGGACGGCGTGCTTAAGTTTACTTTATCTCCTAGATAAAATAAACTAAGGGCCTCTGTCGGGTTACGAACCCACGATCTTGAGCTCAGAAGGAATGTACGCATACCAGTGAGCTACCGGCGCACAGTGTGAAATTTATGAATTTTGATTTTCAAAATTCGAGCCCCTGCTCAATTTTTGATCAATTTGTGGATGAAACTAGGTGCAAAATATTTGTGAAAGCTGGCTTTTTATCAGGTAACTGCAGGTTTCACAATCAAGGTATTATATGCCAAGTGACAGCTGCCAAAACCCCGCGAAAATTTTTAAAAAAGTTATTTTTTTTGCCTAAGTTTTTGTTAACGGATTTTTACAACTTAAATGAATGTTTTTACGAATTCAATATTTATTATAGCCAAAAGTGGTCCTAATGTTGTCATTTTGGCCTAAAGTGGTCCAAATTCAATATATTGGCTATTTTTGCCACTGGCATATAATACCTTGATTGTGAAACCCGTAATTATCTGATAAAAAGCTTTCACAAAAATTGAGCGGGGGCTCGAATTTTGAAAATCAAAACTCATAAATTTCCTACTGTGCGGCGCCCTCAGATAGTAGTTGACATGTTGCAAACTTCTCTCAACCAGGTCTTTCGCTGGTTTACTCGAAGGTACACCTTTCTCTACAAGCGCCATATACATTTTTAGAGGAATCAGCCAAATGGGAGGGGGCTCAATTCACAACCTCTAATAACTGCATTGTAATAAAGGATTTGACTACTACTACACTAGCATGAGGATTCATAATCCTCACGTAAATCAACTATTGTTTATTAAGCCTAGTACACACTAGTAGACCATGTTGCGCGATTGGTCTATAGGCGGTCTCGAGACACGGTCTATAGACCGTCTAGAGACACCGTTATTTGTCTCGTCTAGCGTCCACACTACGATGTAAATTTCTCAGTCTCATCTTCGCAGTCCACTATGAAGGACATTGTTTTGTGTGGAATGAGTTTCTGCTTAGTGCTAATTATAAGTGAAAGAACGCGAAAACTTAAGTAAACGTTGGTGGACGCGCGAAGTGCTCGCAGAAGGACCTAGGCAGCCAGAGATTCCAGGGCCACTAGGCCACTGGTAACATCCCACAAACAATAAGACGCATGGTAATCTTCAATTAGTTTTAAAACTTTCTCGTTAGACCACATGTTTTCAAAAGAACTGTAAAATTTTGGAAAATAACATTAAAGAGCCGAACCACACCACTCGGAAGCTGGAGACAGACTGGGACGTGTCTCGCCTCTAGACGCCGAGTGACGTCCACGCTGTCAAAATGTTGCGCAATATGTTTAACGTTGCATGCGGTCTCCCATTCCGATCGGGAGACTTTAAACCTGCGATTTTTGGTCTCGCAACAGGCCCGTAGACGGGGATTGGTCTATAGACATGTCTCGACACGTCTCAGAGACCAAAATCGCGCAACATGTCTACTAGAGTGGACTAGGCTTTAGCTTCAACGAACGATTGGTTTTAGAGAGAGAATGAACACCTAATCGTTTAGTTCACGCTGGGGAAGTACATTTCCGGTGAATCAACATTTTTTTTTTCTTTTCTTTTTTTGGAATATCATTGGAGGAGCAGGAACACATAGATTGTTAAAAAGGAATGTGATTTCCGTTAAAAGTTTCTTTAAGGAAGTTGCACAAGTTAGAGTCATGGTCCCAATCGACAATGTTTGTATCAGAATTGCTGCTAAGTCGTGGACTGTGTGCTCAAGTTTTGAGGGGCCCTCATATGGCCCGGGGCACTAGACACAACCCAATTAGGAAGGGAGGCCCTGGCTCACCCAGGGGGACCTCGCCTTTCTCCTGATGAAGTGGCTGATTTGGAGGTGGCCAGCTCTGGAATACCAACCAAAACAAACTCCCCTCCGGCACCACGTTCCTCCTATATCAGCTGTGAACTCCAACAAGACTCTTATTCCAAATCAACAGAATCAAACCTTCCGATTTCAACAAAATAACTATATTGTTATGAACGAACAATATTGTTACGAATCATTTACGATTATTATGACATTTCATGTATTCGTTGTTGAGCTAGAATGACCCGGGACTATTTTCGTTCTGTAATAATAAAACCCTTAATATTCCAACTTACTTATGTTTCCTTACATAATCTATTTATTTATTTTTTATTGAATTTCAATTTAAATCCGTTCATTTTTATTCAAATAACCTTTTTCATCCCTTTTATCTTTAAAAGTAGTTTTTCTTCTATCTCTTTTGAAGTCATTTCTTTCTCTCTCTTTCTTTCCATATATACATACCAATTAGTAAGTTAAAATGTAAATATTTGTAAATAGTTGCTTTTAATGTTTAAAAATATAAGGAAAACGAATGTTTTTTAAAAATATTGTCTATTTCCCAAGATATATAAAATATATGGGAATACTTTCTGTATTGCTAGCATGTTCAACCACGACTGAATTGAATTCAATTTTAGGCGTAATTTTATTTTAAAGTTTTCCATATTTTTAAGACTTAAGTGTACATGAGGGACAGGGAAAAACCATATGGGGGCTGAAAAAAGGGACAGTTTGCATTGTAAACTGGTTGAACATCCAATTAATATTTGTTGAGTCGTGACGGAAGATGGCAATACCGAAAATACTCCCATATTATATATATTTTGTGAAATAGACAATATTTTTTTAATTTTTTATTCTGATTTTGATGTAATAATATGTTTTGCCCACACAGAAATTACAGAAAACTCTGGGTAATGACAGTAAATTTATCCAAAAAATAATAATAAATTAGAACCATTTCCTAAATCTTTATTGAATAACCTCAAGACTTCCTCCTTTCAATCTAGTCAACGCTAATAACAGTTTCTCCGTCCTTCCCCACTCACGTGAGTTACTATTTCTTGTAAATCTGTTCCATTTTCATTTCCAAACTCGTGTTTTCAATCAACATTAGAGCTGAAAGCTTAGCGACTATCGACCGAACTCCCCGAAGTCGACTTCCTGGCCTCCTGTATCTCGGCTCTCCATATATTTATGTATCAAGATATTAGTCTAGTCCAAAAGAAACAACATTACTTACAATTTAAAATGAAAATTCACAATAAAATACTAAAAAAACTGACTCTAATAACTGCAAATGTAATACTTAACATTTTTTGCAGAGATATTGTGAAACAATAAATATATAAAGAAAAACGAATGTTTCTTTATAGATTTATTAATTGTTTCACAATATCTCTACAAAAAATGTTAAGTATTACATCGGCAGTTATTAGAGTCAGTTTTTTCTAGTATTTTATTGCTAATTTTAATTTTAAGTTGTAAGTAATGTTGTTTCTTTTGGACTAGACTAATTTTTATTAGTTATATAAAGATAGTTGTGTGTTTTCTCCTCTCATTTTGTGTTTGTCAACTTTTTGTGGACTGGCCGGGTCGCTACAAGACAATATATAGTGCAATCTTTAAGAATTAAATGAATAGAAATGTTATAAATGATAATAAGATGTTATAGGATGAGTGGTGTACAATGAATTGAGGATACGTCAAATATCCATATGATTATAATGTTATGTAAGTTGAAATTTTCAATAATTTTGAAGCAGTTTTGTGACACCCTCTTCTCTTCTTCAGCATAAATCGAAATTTTTGATGCCTCACAGCCTCCGTAAAGCCTTTAAAATGATATACTCAATGTATATATACTCAATAGCGCCTTCCCCCTCCCTCCGCCCAATATATAGATACATCCAATCAATATGATCAAACGTTAAACATTTGATTTGCAACATTTTTGGTTTTATATATCAACCTCGAAAAGTCAAGTTGAAGAGCAATTTTTTGTTTTCCGACAAAAAACTGCTCTCTTATTCAAAATGACATAGTTTACGTTTGGATCGGGCTTATAAGGATGCTATTTGTGAAATTTCATGGAAATCCGATCAACCGTTAAATTAGAATTCACTCTATATTTTATTAATAATGAATTATATATTAATAATAATTATGCAAATCTGTTAAGTGATTTTCGAGATTACCTCAAATACACAAACAATGTACAGCAGCGAATTTGCTGAAATGATGTTGTTGAACTGAGATTTTCATGCTGCCTACTGCATTACCGAGTTTTGGTAATAATAAAATAACATTTAAATAAATATAATTAAAGGTATATAATAACTATATCAGGAATAAGCCAACTGATTGAGCTGAATTTATTGTGGACATTGCTGGATAGTATGCTGGGAATGATTTTGTAGAATTGATGACTCCTGCTGGGGTGTCTTGGATGGGTTTTAGAAATAAAAAAAGACCGAGCGCTTTGTTTTCTGAAGTCTGGCTCCTTTGAAGAATTATTTCCCCTTGGATAGGATATCCTTTTCTTTAATCCGGAAATGTGGCCAACTCCGGACGAAGGATAAATTAATTTCTGGAAGGGGGGAAAGAGGGGAAGATTGGGCGGGGAGGCATCTTGAAGATAGAAGATTGCCACTATTAAAATGAACTCACTCGGAAAATAACAGAGTTAAAATACTGACAGAGGACAGATTCCTGGGGTTGTGTTCCTTGAATGAATTTCAGGAAGATCTAGTGTGGGAGGAGTGCTGGGACCCCCAAAATTTGCCACTTCACTCCAATCCACAAGTAATTTGGATTTATAATAGTTTCATGGCGAGCAGGGGCCTTAGATAGAATAATTATGATGGTGTAATCGGTGTTAAACATTTATTCATTTGAAGTGGGTGAGAGACATGAAATGGCCATTGTAAGGAGGCTGTCACTTTATTCAAATCATCTACAGCCTCCAGGAAACTTTCTTTGCCGGTGACGGCTGGGTTTGCTGCGTTGAAGGAATTTGGATAAAATTTCCATACACAGGCCAGGCAGTTATTTCGTTGTTTCGATAGAAAGGCGCCCATAGGTTATCGTTCGGTTCGGACTTAAGTTTATTTGGTGATGAATGTTTCATCGCATTACGCTGGTTTGGAGGAACGCAAGAAGATAGACCGTTTCGTCCCCTGAGAATTGAACTTCTTGGACTCTGGACTCTAGAGCCTTGTGGTGATCTCCAAAGGGCTTTCGAAAAGGGCTGCTTCACCTGCTGCTTTGGTACATTATTCGATCTTCTGATGAAACTTCCGTACACAGGCCAGTTGTTAATTGCTTTTTCCGTTCGTTTGGAAGACGGCCATTGATTATGGAACGGTCCGGCCCTCAAATTTGCTTTATAGGGTGACATCGGCTTTGGAGAAGGGGATACGCTGTTTAGCCTCCTCTGATGAAAACGTCCGTTTACACGACGGCCACTAGACCCATGTAAAAATTTGCGACGTTGATTGAATGGTAGCTGCTTTATGGGCTGCTTTGGAGGTGCGCAATACGAAATGCCGTTTGGCCGCCTGGGATTAAGACGTTCTTTTATATGTTGGACACTAGATCCGTGTAAAAATCTGCGATGGTCATTTAATGGTAGCTGCTTTGGAGTTGAGCAGTACGATATGCCGTTTAGCCGCCTGCGATTAAAACTTCCATTTAGACTGTGGACACCAGACCCTTGTGCTGATTTGCGATGTATATATGATGCTTGCTGATTCATGCGTTGCTGTGGAGATGCACAATAGGAAATGCCGTTTGGCCGCCTGCGGGCTAAACTTCCGTTTACACGTAGAGCATTGGAACCTCGAACAAATCCACGATTGACATTTGACGATAGCTTCCTCAACTTATAAGATAAGCCGTTCGGCTGCCTGTGGACTGAGCCTCCGTTTACACGCAGGGAACTGGGCCATTGTGCAAATGTGCGATGGACATTCGGCGGTTGTGGTTTCATTCGCTGCTTTGGAGATAAACGACAGGGTATGTTATTTGGCAGCTTGCGTACATTTCCTTTGGCCCGCAGAACATTGGAACCTCGAACAGATCCACGATTGATGTTTGACGATAGCTGCTTCAAACGCTGCTTCGTAGGAACATTATAAGATAAGCCATTTGGCAATCTGCGGATTGAGCTTCCATTTACAGGCAAGAGGCTGGGCCATTGTACAAATCTGTGATGGACAGTTGGTAATGGCAGTTTCCTGCGCTTCTTTGGTGGTATGAAATAGGACATGCTGTATCGCCGCCTGCTCATAGAACTTCCGTTCACGCCATGGACACGAGATCCTTTTGCTTTCTTGCGATGGTCATTTGACGGTTGCTTCTTCATGCGCTGCTTTGGAGGTACAGAAGGGTATATGCCGTTCAGCCGCCTGCGCATTGAACTTACGTTTGCACGCCGGACACTGGATCCTCCCGTCCGGTTGGACGGCCCCCATTGATTCCGGATCCCCGCCAGCATCCAATTTGCTTTTCCTTTTTTTAGTTGGTCCACCAAACTTTGTCCCTGAAGCATGAACAGCTCCTACTTTATCGAGCCTCTGAAAAAATACAAATATAAATGTAAATTATACAATATTTTATATTAATTACATTAAAAAGTAAGTAACATGCTCCGACTCTGATCAAGGAAATCCGAAATGTCGGTGTATCACCGACAATGCACTTTTCTTTGAGCTGATTTTCTCTATTCCTCTGAAGATAGCTTAAAAATTAGATTACAACTACTTGAGTTTAACACACCTATGATTAGTAGTAATAACAAAACTATTAAAAAAAGTAAAATGGAATTAATAAAAATTGAACAAATAAATACTTAAAAATATATGAATACATAAACAAAATTAATACAAAATACGTTTATAATAAGTAGACACATTTTTCAATTTAATAAAAATTAAGAACATAAAAAAAAAACTCTTCGGAAGTGTTTTTATCCCAACGGTGATTCGGGACGTTCTTACGTCCCCATCATCAGGTCCCAATGTGCGAGTTACAAGAAAACAATGTAACTATAACAATATATGAAAAATAATATATATATATATATATATAGATTATAGGGGAAGTTACGTAATTAGATGTTGAATATTCACCGGAATTTCACCTTTTGATTCCAAAATGAAAAAAAAAAAATGTCGTCTTTATGAGATTCTGGATATACTTATAACACTCTTTCAGGAGTTATCACAGATACAGACACAGTCACCAAATTTTCACCGGTGAAAACTTAGCATCAAATTTCTGACCAATTACATAACCTCCCCCTATACTTTGTATTGCTGGGGAAGTTACAAAAGTAGTTTTATAGCGTTAGTTTTGTGTTAGAAAGTTCCACATTTCCCATTTTTGCATCTCATAAATATGACTTACAATGAGGCAAGCTAGCTTAACGAACCGTTCTCCAACTTATTTTTCGGATTTTTATAGTTTGAACCAATTTTAATGGGACACTCTATTCGAACGGAAATTGTCATTTGCTTCGCTATTTCAAATTATTACTTTTCGACTAAAAATAAATGCAATTTTCTGTCAAACTGAATATTAGATCCGCAGATATTAAATTTGGCATCATGAGAGACATATATTTTTCATTTATTTTAATACACATTGTTTCCAGAGCGTCAGAGAGACAGGGAGGATCTATTTCAAATTCTTCGCATAACTCTGATAGCACTTCGTAAGGAACTATTCAGACGAGAACTTCAGCCCCTTCCCCCCCTACGATCAATAACACTTTATGTCCCCCTAATATTCCTTCCCCCCCTTAATAAGAAATTCTTTGAAGGATGGCTCTCTAGGTCAAAAATTACAGGAAAAAAAAAATAATAATAATTTTTTTTTAAATCCTGAAAATGTCATCCAATTTTGTAAATCAATTTTTGAGGTAGGAGTGAACAGTTATTGGATGACATTAAATCCAAATGCGCACAGCAACTAATTCGAACCGTTACTCAATAATGCATTTAAAATCAAAGGCTATTTCATATGGGTACCCGATAATGCATTTAAATATCAAAGACTATTTTGTACAGGTACCCAATAAATAAGTGAGTCCACTTTATTTGCCTACCACCATATGGTACCCAATAATGCATAAACTCAAAGGCTATTTAGTACAAATGAAATGAAAATAAATTTTATTCTGGGACCGAGGTCCCCTAAGAATAAATACATGACAGTCACTGGACAGAATAATTGAATAATTAGGGAATGAGGACGCTCAACTGCTGTGGTCATTTACGCCCGTCTTTCTTACACTCGTTAGAGGTACATATATCGGCTCAGCAACCAACTTTTACATGTTTAGTATATGATCAGTAGTAGATATATAAATGTCGTTTTATACGCATAATCTTATTTATTTTTTTTTTTTTTTGGACAGAGCAACAAATAAAATGAAATATCAGTGAGGAGATAAAGATGTTACAATGGATAGAACCAAGAGCAAAATAAATAAAACTAAATAAGAAAATACCATTAAATAAAAATAAAATAGATAATGATGATAAAATTAAAAAAATAAATAAATAAACTAATAGTAAAAAAGGAGTTAAATTAACATTTTCATTGTGAAGAAATAAAAATAAGATAAATGTGTCTAAATAAATATGTAGAAGATAAAATAAATTAAAGAGAAAGAACAAATATGTACATAAATGTCAAGATTATGGAGGAGGGAATCTAGCCCAGGCTGCTATACAATTAATTTAAGAAAAACTGATGAAAAAAAGATATAAAATAAAAGAATGAAGATGAAAAGATGAATAAATAAATAAGGAAAAGAAAAAGAAAAGTAAGTACCTGATAACGCAATGAAATAAAATGTCTAAATAAAAAATAATTATATGGCTGCATGTAGAGTTTCTCCGTCTTCACCCTCCTGAGAAAGGTATTGGATATGTCATATTCTCGAAGCAACTGTTTGAACAATTTTTGCAGGTGAGTTATTTTGCCAAACGCTATTTTTTCAGTAGCTATTCCTAGATAGCTTCCTAAACTATTCATTGGAGTCTATTATGCACTGGTGCTAAATAATTATTTAAATATCAAAAAAAAAGTGCAAATGTTTATGAACCCTCCAAATAATGTTTGCACTTACCCTATGAATACTTACCTGAATACTATACACAGGTAGAGTTAATGAGATACTTCATACTCATATATACCCTAAACCAATGTTAATATTTTTTATTGCCCTAAAGTTGACGTACGGATAACCCATATATTCCTACAGAAGGCCTAGGCGGGATAAAGACGGTACATTCTTTGAGCTTATCTTAGATAATGTTTATTAAATTTTTTTTATGATTATATGTCATTAGTTTTTTTTTTTTAAGTAATAAGTTTTTTTTATTATATATTTATATTCGTTTTATATTTTATTAAATTCAATTATCCTTTTATTTATTATTAGAATATATTAACATTAACCTTTTTACTTTTTATAACAATTTATATATATATATAGTCGAGAGAACGATACTTAGGGATCTTATAGTAAACTTAATTCTGAACAAAAAAGTTCATATAATCCTATGACCGCAAATGCTTTGTTTAAAAGTTATAATCAAAAACTCTAATAAAACACTTATCACTTGAAAGTAAAGAGTAACTACAATAATTTTTCAAAATGTCTTCCCTGTTGTCGTAACATAATTGACACCTCCGGGCAGCTGAATTTATGCCTGTTAGTACCTCTTGTTCCTGTCTTTTCATTTCGTCACAAGCGCTCTGAATCCGTTCAACCAGTTATTCCCTAGTGTTTACAGATTGCGAATAAACGTTAGTTTTTAACGCCCCCCAAACGTAAAAATCCATGAGCGTTAAGTCGGGACTTAATATATATATATACATATATATGTATATAGGTATATATATATATATATATATATATATATATATATATATATATATATATATTATTATATATTATCATTAAAAATAAATTATTTTTTTTGTATTACTATATTTTGTACATATTTTACTAAATGTATATATAGTTAGTAAAATATGTACAAAATTTAGTAATACAAAAAAAATAAATAAAAAATATTTTTAAAAAATAATAATAAATGGAGGTAGAGAATCCTCCATAGGTCAAGTGATCCCCGTACCATCTCTCTCTGCTAGGGTCTGACTAATAGTTGCAGACCGAGAGGGACAGGAGAAGCAGAATGTGAGTGATGAGGGGAGAAACTGAGCTTGGCCAGAACTCGCTAAATAGTAGGTACATTAATGTAAAAAGTCTCTCGGCCAACACCACCTCAATCGTAGGGAAGGATTGTCAGGATGAGAATGGGATGACAGAGATTGGGGAAAAGGATACATGGAAAGAAAATTTTGATTGGAAGCTTAAGAAATGGGATGAGATTGCTGATGAAACAAAATTACATCTATATGAGTCAATATTAGTTATATCAATAGTCATTTATCGATATATTGATAATTCATATTTCAGAAATATCAGTGTATGGTGTGCTCTACTCACGGGTGGTAGTTCAGGTTTCTTCTTGATCCAGGGGATGGCAGGCTCGTTGTCAGTTCCGGTCCACCGATGTTTGACCGAGTCATATGGCTTCCGCTTCTTGTTAGATGCAGTCTTACAGATGCCTTCGTGAACCCCGATCCGGTCCACATTAAACCTCCGCCGGCAGTAACGACACTGCACCAGGTCCGATTCTATTATTGGTTTCTCCTTTGTCGGTGCTACAGGCTTTTTCGTCATGTCCCCGCCCTTTGGAATCCGACTGGACTTACAACTGTAACATAAGGAGCATTTTTTTACTTCCTCAGTTATACGAAGTATAAGAGAAGATATGTAATCAGAGTAAAATTTGAAACCGAATTTCATGTTGTCCGATCTCCAGACGAGTGGAATGAACACGATAACTCCCGATTGAATGAATGTAACGACACAAAATTTCATTATTCATTGTTAATATATATATTTTTTTTTTCACGACACACGAGGGGGCTCACCTCAAAAACCCTAATAACTGCCTATGTAAAGAATGTATCAACATGAAATTTTATATTTAAAGGCAAAACCCCTGATTTCAGTAATATCGGCCGAAGGAATGGAGAGGGGGTTAGGGGAGGGGGCTAAATTTAAAATCCTTAATAACTGCCGATGTAATGAATTTATCGACACATTTAGTATGAGGATTTAGGAGCTTCTATGTAAGTCAACTGTTGAATATTAGCGCAAACGGTCGACGGGTTTTGGAGGAGGAGCGAAAACTAAATTGATTAATTCTTTCTGGAAAAGAACATTGCCAAAGAACATTGAATTTTTTTAAAAATTATTGTTCACGATAGGCTACCGGATTAAAGCTCAGGTTTTGTGTAAGTAATAGAATAACGAGTGTTTTATCTGTTCGGTTGGAGTATGTGGTAAGTATTTGTCTGTATGTAATGTTGTTTTTGTGTACGCACAACATTCGTAAACATGGCACTTTCTGAGTGGACTGTATTCGATAGGTGCTAGTTCATGGAGAAGCTAACTTAACATAAAATAATGATAATTATGTTTCCTTTAATATTTCTTAAACACTATTAAGTACTCACGGATTTCTGGCTCTCTTTTAGCCGCATCTATAAGGTACATAATAAAGAGGGAAACACTGAGATTTGGAATTAATATACAGGGTGATTCCCTTGTAACTCAAAAAAATTTTTTTGGATGAAACAAGACCGAAAATGGAGTAGAATGCCGCCAACCGCACCTTTCTATCTCAATCCGTTGCCGAGATATGATTTTTTAAAGGTTTTTTCGAGAAAACCACGTTTTTTGCCATCAAGTTCACATTTCTCCCCTTTAAATCAACTTTTGATCACATTTTCGACATCAGCGTTAAGTTTCCTATCAGACTAGTGTACGTTCAACTTTGAAAATTACCAACTTGGAACCGAAATAACAGCTAAAACGTTAACATTTTAGAAAAATTAAAATTTCGGGAAATACTTCCACGTCAAATACTTTCCCGCTCAAGGACCACTTCAACCGCCCAGGGGGCTAGAAAACTTGCAAATTTAATCGGCTTTCTATTAGTATGGTCAACTTTGCGATTCCGTATCGATTTAATGGAGAAATTTAAGGTTGAATGCGAAAAAAACGTGATGTAAATCGAATCTAAGAAGGTCACAAATGCAAATATATATTTTTTTTTAATCTAGAGATCATAAGTGTGGCCTTGTTATTGTGAGACCTGAACTGGCCTGATTCCGAAAATGTGGTCAAAAGTTGATTTAAAGGGAGAAATGTGGAACTTGATGGCAAAAAACTTTAAAAAATCATATCTCGGCAACGGATTAAGATAGAAAGGTGCGGTTGGCGGCATTCTACTCCATTTTCGGTCTTGTTTCATCCAATTCTTTTTTCAAGTTACGAGGGACTCACCCTGTATAGTGCCTGGCCAGACTTATATTATACTGGCTTGACTGCTCGTTTGTCTATAAGCAAACATAAACTGAGAAAACGTAATAACACATTATGAACGGTTTCCCCCGATGGAAACTACATAAGAAGCGAAGTACTACTTGTACTTTCCCACACACTGAGTAACCAATAACTGCACACAATACGGCTTGTAAGACCGTACTTCTGTCATGAGAGCTATTTGGACACTAGTTCGAGACGAGCTTGGTCGTTCGAGAGTGTGGGGAAAATCACTGATATCTATCCGCTAATCCCTAGCAAAAATAGGCCCAAACAGTTCTGGCGACAGTGACGAAGTAGGTACGAAAATATTATGAAAATGAGGACCAGCTCAAGGGTAGCATACTGAACTCTTAAGAATGAGGCTCTTAGGGGTTTTTTAACTAGGAGGTAACCAAATCTTGAGAATTCCCATAGAGAAGGTTGTTGATTACCTGTACGATGTCAGGTAACTCGTCAAAGACCTCTATCCTAATTAAAACAGGACAGGCAAAATTTAGGATTCCCACAGTAAAGCTAACAGAGAAGGGATGCTTAAGTTTATAGATCCATACACCATCCCACCGGTGTATCTATTATGAAAATACTGAGGTTGAAGATATTATGACGCGATGAAGGATGGAAAAAACCCACAGTGAGTAATGAGAGCATGGTCACCCCAAGAATGCTATTAATCAATCATTTTTACAGTGGAAATCCAAGAAAAAATATATTTATTTATCTCTAACAAATAGAAAACTTTTCCTTTTTTACTCATGGCCGAGCTTTTAACCAAAAGTTTAGATTGCACTCTGGAAATGAGCCCGACTCCATTCACTTTGGCCGATTCGACTGAAAATCAATAGGTGTTTTTCCGAAGAGTTTCTGGATGCACATAAAAAATTTCGTTCGTTACATTCATTCCACCAGGATAAATCAAGTTCACTGACACACACGCAGACAGGAACATTTTTTTAATTTTTAGAATCAGAGGAAAACATGAAATTCGGTGAAAACTCAACTTCGAATTTCTGACCGATTACAGTATTCCCTCTGTACTTCGTATAGCTGGTGAAGTAAAACACTTGTTTTTTTTTTGGCTCCTAGACTCAACAGTAAAATCATTTAATAAAGCACTTGGAAAAATAATATTAAATGTTAACCTACCTGGGGTTTCATTGTGAAATTGTCATGTAAATTTAGAATTTTGAACGTGGAACATGTAATTGAAGTAACCTCAAATACAACGTAACCTATTTCCGAACAGCTGAATTGTAGAGTTAATTTAAAGAAATATGGTAATTGAAAATTAATTAAGGAAATATTAAACATCTTAATTGAATAGTTAGTACTCGTATATAGAAAATAGCCGTGTCTTTTTAGCTCTTTTAGTGGAGTTTTTATAATAATACAGATATAATAATTTATAATTATAGAAATTATAAAATAATTAAGTGAGTATTGTCAATGTCGTTGAGACCTATTAATCCTAATATATATACCTATTAATCCTATAATCTTAATCTCCTGGACACGATTTAGAGTGTCGTTCAAAGCGGGCTTAAGTTTATTTTACCTCCTAGATAAAATAAACGAAGGGCCTCGACTGGTTTCGAAACAGCTTTTGACCATTTTTGCTATGTCTATCAGTTTTTTTGTGTCTCCTCCCCTGTTAATGACCAAAACGAAAATCTTCAAAATAAAGTTTTAGAGATAGGTAACTGAAAGTTACATTTGCTATAAAATACAGTTTTTGCAGTTCACTCGGCTTGTGTTAAGTGGCCAAAACCGTCCTGAAATGTAGTTTTGAGACTCATTTTTAACCTCCGACGCAAAAGGAGAGATGTTATAAGTTTGAAGCTTTTGTCTGTTTGTGTGTCTGTCTGTGGCATCGTAGCTCCAGGACGAGTGAACCGATTTCAAAGCGTTGTTTTTTGTTTCATAAGCTGACTGATATTTGCGAGATTCTTAGCCGTGTTTGGTGGAAATCAGGGATGCCGTTTCCAAGATGTTCAGGTTTCATCAGAGCCTGTGTAGGGATCTCGGCCTCTGTTACCTAGGGACTTGGAGTATGAGCTCGAATGTTTATAAGGCCAAGTCCCTCCCCCCAAGCCTCCCCTTAAGCCCTTCAAGCCCCCCCCCCCAAAAAAAAAGCCCCTCCCCCCTAAAAAAGCCCTTCCCACCAAGATTTCAGTAAAAAAAATGAATGAACAAAACATTTGTTTTTTTCACAGATGGAAATACACCCACACCAGCAGGCAGGAAATTTTACTCCCCAGCTATACGAAGTATTGGGGAAGTTATGTAATCGCTCAGAAATTTGATGCTGACTTTTCAACAGAATTTCATGTCTTCCAAGCTCCTAATTCCAAAAATGTAAAGAAAAAAATTGAATCAATCGAAGGTGAGGGAGGATCCGAGGTGCTCAACTCAAAAATTCCTATTACTGCCGATGCAATGAATGTATCGACATGAAATGATATATTTAAATTCAAAACCCCATAAATATGGCACTTATTCCTTTACCACAAAATCGGTCGAAGGTTAGGGAAGGAGCAGAGTAGGAGGCTCGATTCAAATATTCTAATAACTGCCGAATTGTAATGAATGTATCGACACAAAATGTAGTATGAGAATTCAGAAGCCTTATGTAAGCAAAATATTGAGTTTTAGCCAGGGAGAGCGAAAACGTAATTGATTAATTCGTACTGGGGAAGTACATCGCAGGGGATTCACCGACGACTTTTCTTTTCATTTCAATATCGAACTTCTGTACGATTACACAAATTCTCCTATACTGCGTATAGTTGGGAAAGTAAAAAAACAGATATTCACTTGTGATAAGAGAAAAGCTGTGTCTTTTTTTTTAATCCGAAGGAAAGTTGGAAGACAGTTCTGGATCCAGTTAGCAGCGGGAGGCAAGGAACGACCCTTTTGATCAGTCCTCAGATCGGGTTTCGTGTCAGATGTCACATGACGACCGTACCTGACAGCTGATCAGGTGAAACCGTCTGATCTCTACCCCTCACATACATAACTGATTGATTGGTACAAGGTCTTCCTCCACTTTTGCTGATCCTGAAAATTCTTGCTCAGGTATTTGTTCGTGTGGTAGATATAATTTCTCATGTTACCACTACGGGGTCATTCATAATCATAAATTACGTAAGGCATTTGGGGGGGGGGGGGGGGGGGGGGGGGGTATAAGCTAAATATTACTAATTCTTACTGTAGAGGAAGGGTTTAAAGAATTTGATCTTATGTAAGTTTTTGAATTTCAAATGTAGGTACTACTTTCGCGCTAAGAAATGTATTTAGTTCTCAAATTCAGTATTGAATCCTACAGAAATCATATTGTCTCAGTACTTCTAGACATTTTTTTATTCTATTGTCTCGCTGACTAGGGATTTCCTTATTGCTTGAATTTTGAAAAATAATTGTCATTTTAGTTTCATTTATTTATTATATCTGACATATCTGGATATTAACATCCACTATTATTTAAAGCTTGGGTACAAGCTGCTCAAACTGTCTTTTATTTTATCAATACGATCATTTCTCACGAAAATTTCTTATCAAGGGGTAGTGGAGGGGGGGGGGGGGGTCAAATTAGCTTTAAAAAATCCTTACGTAATTTATGAATGGCCCCTAAAAATAAAATAGCTTTATTTAGAACAAAAGCCTCTCCTTTTGGAGGTTTTGAGCATGCTGTTCTTTCAACAGAAGAAATCAGAAAAGCAATCCGAAAAGAATCCGAAAGGAAATCAGAAAATACATTTTAAAATAAATGAAAGAAAAAGAAAAATTACAACTAGTTGATATTAATTTTTAACTACCTACTATGTTCCTAAATTCAATTATTTCTTAAGTAAAACTGTTACTTCTTGAATAAATATAAAAAAAAAAAACTACTTCCAGACGACGATCCAGCTTCTGTGTCAGCGACCAGGTCTGTGCACCATATAGAATGGATGGATGGACGCAGCTCATCAGGATTTTGGCTTTTAGGTCAACTGCAATATCTCCCTTAAGTATTTTTTTCAGAGTCCAGTATTTTCTCCATCCTGCTCTAATTCTGCAGTTCACCTCTTTCTCTGTTCGTGATTGGAAAGTCAATGTTTGCCCCAGGTACCGGTATTCATCCACGTACTCTATCTCTTCGTTGTGAACTATGATGCATTCTGTGCATGTAACCACTAACAAAACAAAAATTACACGAATGCACAATATAAAGTTCGATAATCATGAAAAAATTTGATGTCAAGTTTTTAGTTTCTTATAACTAGGAAGTATTATAATCTTTCAAAGATCCAAGATCGAATCACAATGTTTGGATTCTGTGACCCGCTCGCGACATCAAAACATTTCTCTAATCACATGTACACCCCCCCCCCCCCCCCGGTCTGGTGGTTTCAGGAGAATTCCTGTCATTTCTAGCCATTAAATTACCTATATCAAAATATGTTATAAAATCTAAATTTTTGACGAGTTCACTACATTTTCTATCTGAAGGATGAAACCACAGTTGTGGGTTCGAATCCCATCCTGCAGAAAGTTTTATTTTATTGATAGCGGGGCCATGACTGTTGTGCTAATAACCAATAACAACATCGTTATTGACATGGTTAATATGCATCGTACATAAGCCCAATTAAAAAAAAATTTAGATTCGAGGAACATTTGTATTAATGTGTTTGTTATTTTGTATGTTCTGAATAAATAAAAAGGTATACATAATGATAAAAGAAAATGTAGAAATACACTATTTGTACTTGACCTTGACCATGTCGGTTGTTCTTGTTCTATTACAGGGAGTGGCAAGTGTTTTTGATATCGTAGTTTTCCGTTTCGGACGAAACTATTCATCAAATTTTGTATGTGAAAAATAGGTTGAATTCAATTTTTTTTATATTATCTTGCTACACCTCGCTTTTTCGGTTAATATAATACATAGATAATATTTTTTATTCAAAATTTTGAACAAAGGGCGTCAAAAAAAAAATATCGATCGACCCTTTAATTCTGTTTATGTATGTATACCAACCATTTTGCAAAATCAAAATAAGATAATTTCTTCTTTTTTTTGAGAAGGGGGATAAATGTCTCTCTCGCGCACTTGGCGTTCTATTTAGCCTAAGTATAATGAGATATAGTTATTTTTATTGATAAGAAAATAGTTTAAAAAAACATACATTTTTCTTTATTTTTAAATTAATCTTTTGTTTAAATTTGGTTTAAAAACTTCGAATGTTTGTGCTTAAACTGAAAAATTTCGCGGTGAAGAGAGAAAGACCAAGTATTGAATATTAAAGAGTATCTTGGTAACTAGACAAGTTGTGCAGTGCATGTCGGGGGCGTGTTTACATGGGGCCTACATACATCTGATCAGACTTTACCCTTATACAATCTTTCCCTCAAAAACATTGGCCAAGTAAAGGCGGAGTTGACCTTTCGCATTGAGCTCTTTTTATGAGCATTACTTTCTATAACCTTGAGAACACCTTCCTTTTGATTGGACGGTAAGCGATGGACTAGAGCCACTCTTAAAGACCCCCACCCTAGATGAAGAAACTTAGATAGGCAAAATTTGGGACTCCCATAGTAGAGTCGGGCTCATGTGCTCTAGAGCCAAAAGAGAGCGCTCTGGTAGTAGGCGATGTGATCTGAAAAATTTCTATAACCTTAAACCTAGCTAAATATTAACTTTCAAAAGTTCTTGCTGAGAAAAAATGTTAGAAATGAATTTGAGTGGGGGGAAGGAGAGTGATCTGTACAAAAGTGGTTGGTATAAAAAAGTTCAAGGTTATTGTATATTCCTCTGCATAGTTTAGTCTTATACAATCTTTCTCCCAAAGGTCATCGGCAGTTAAAGGCCGAATTAACTTTTCGCATGTATTAAATAGAACAGAGATTGACTGCTCGGTTTGTCTATAAGCAAACATAAACTGAGAAAACGTAATTAACACATTATGAGCTATTTCCCACGATGGAAACTACATAAGAAGCGAAGTACCACTTGTACTTTCACACACACTGAGTAACCAAATCACACTGCTCTACACAAGACGATTTGTAAGATCGTCTTTCTCATACAAGAGCTAATTCGGCACTGATTCGAGACTCACACAAGAGTTGCACAAAAACTCTTGAGTCTAACCATACGAGCTGACTGCTACGGTAGAACTTTACACCCACGAGCGACTGCTACGGTCGAAATGGTACACACACGAGAAAGACTAGGGTCAACCTACACAAGCTGACGTCGGGGCCGAACTGGTCTCAGAACCTAGTTGGTTAAGAGAGTGGGGGTAAAATTCACGGATTATCTACTCCCCATGACCACAACAAATGTATGTCCAAACACATAGATTTGACTTTCTATCTTGAGCACACCTTCCAGAGCGCTCCGGTAGTAGGCAATATGACCTCTTAGTTGAAGCCCGGGCATGAGTCACTAATTATAATTATGTTTTTTTTAGAGTGCGGTCAGCGAACTGGAGGTCTACTGCAGAATGAGGACATCACTTAAAAACCAGGAGCTCAACACACAAATGTAAATAAAACAACTAGCCAACACAAGCTAGACTCCATTAACACGCAAAAAGTTTCTAATCCAATCATCCTCGTTACTTTTAAAATGTACTTTGGAGTATGAACGACAATTCTTTCATTCAACGACAATATTCAATGCAATAAAAAAAAAACACAATAAAATAATAATTGAAACACGTAAAAAAATAAATAAAATTATATAGTTTATAACTAATAAAAAATAATGAACAATGTTTGTGATGTATAAAATTACACACATAGTAATTATTAATAATATATTATAAAATTAATTATATTTATTTGTATAAAAGCAATAATGTAACTAAAATAGTGAATAAATATATGATTCGCATTTTGTTTTAAAACAACCAATGAGTGGAGTACAAAGTAGTAGTGGAGTACCCTAATTAACATAGATTTAAAGAATGGCCATAATATTTAAAAGGAAAAAATACTAAATAGATATTAGTAATTAGTTTATAAGATTTTTATTGTAAGCTGTTTGATTTTTTTATTTAATATTGATAATTTGATTATATTGAAAATGTAGGTTAAGAAAAATAAACCCAAATATTTGTTCTCTTATTCTATGCTATTCATTTTCCATGTAAACCTAAGAAGATAATTAATACTTTAGGTTTAAATTTAACATTTTTGCAAAATTTAGAAAAACAAAATGGCATCTCTTAAGTGAATTTAGAAGAAATCAAATTGAAAAGTTTGTTAATTGAATTTTTTTTAAATACGTGCACTTTCTTCAAAATTGCACGTTTTGAACTTTTGATATTATTTTTAAGGGCCGTTTTCGGAAATTACTGTAGAAATCAAAATTTAGTAAAAGACCAGATATACAATTTCTACAGCAAATGTGGTAATTTTATTGTTTAATTTTAATTTTATTATTGTGTATATATATAAAATTTCATGTCGATTTACACACATTTAATTGGGATTTATCATGTCTACAGTCTGAAAGAATGAAATTCCGTTGAAAACTCAATATTGAAAATATATAACGGATTTCAAGAGTTTCTTTATATTTGGTGTAGCAGAAATAAAAAAAGATGGGATTGTTTTAATGAGAATACCAGAAACCACAAGAAACGTGACTTTCGAAAAATCATTCTAATTCCCCCATGACTCTGGAGTTTCAAATGTAACTCCCCCAATCTCTTTAAATTAACCCCATGTTCAACAAAATTGTTAAAAGAAATAATTAACAATAACATTTTTGTGAAAAAAAAAACATGATATTTATCATCTAAGAGTGAATTATGAAAGATTTTTCAAACTATTTATTATTATTCCCATTTATTCATATTATTCCTGTAATAAGAGGACGAATATCCCTAATTTGAAACGAGTTTTAAACTTGAATGGTATGAGGTCGTTGATTTAACACTTCAATATCCTTACGGTCTCCCAAAATTTGTTTATTTTTTATTTATCAGTTGACGTTTCGACCATTTGGGCATTTGCGAAAATTGATCTTTTCCATGTAAAAATAATTATTTTTTCATTCATAATATCCAACATATCAATTATATATTCGTCTTCATAATAAATTAAAAGGCTATAATTTGATGAAGATTCTGCAATGAAATAAAAACATTTTTAATGGTCACATGGTGAATGCATATTAAGCCATACATTTAATACATTATGAAGGGGAAAATATACTTGATATATTGGATATCATGATTGGCATGTGATAATAATTATTTTAATGTAACCCGCCCTAGGGATTGCCATGGGTGGTTTCCAAGTAATAAAAAGTAGACAGTAGTGAGCAATCAATATGTATAGTTAAAGTCCCAGATGACAACTTAGAACTAGAATAAAACATGGAATCACTTAAACCTAGACTGGCTGGAATGACTTATTGTAAGCAGTAATACACTTACCCGGGCAGAGGGTCACCCCGATTAGCAACTGTGTCCCTAGCATCACCTGACTGCTCCCAGGACAAGACTGCCTCCTCTGCCCTCCGAAAAATCCTCCATGGGTCGGTCCTCTCCCACTCTCCGGGGACATACATTTCCAACGAGTTAGCGCATTCCAAGCTATCTTCGAAGAAGGCTTAGGTCCGCTACTAAGCTCGTTGGGAGTGTAACAGGTGTCCACCAGAGAGCTGGCACATTCTAATCTAACTTCTCAGAAAGTAGCTTGGCCAGGTGCAGCCCAGCCATTACATTAACAAAAAAGTTTTGAAAATGGCTTAACGAGTGAAAAGTCAGTTATTTTAATATACACTTTTTTTTGGAACCCGCGATCTTGAGCTTAGTTAGTTAGTAATTGACTCATGTCCGGGCTTTAATTACAAGGCCGCCTACTACCAGAGCGCTCTTTCGTCGCTCTGGTGGACATGAGCCCGACTCTACTGTAGGAGTCCCAAATTTTGCCTGCCCAGGTTTATTCACCTAGAATAGGGTTCTTTAACTTGTACCTGACATCGTACAGGCTCTGGACCATCGCTTAACGTCCCATCAGAAGGATGGCGTGCTCAAGGTTTCTTCAGCTCCGTTGCAATTGTATGTCGTTAATTTAAAAATGTATTCTAAGTATTGAATGGTTTTTGAAGTGAAACTTCTCTACGCGCACTGGGCAACTTGGGGACTAAGAGGGGGCAACTTAGGGACGGGCTGAGGCGAACGGAAATAGAGAGGGAGAGAGTTAGAAAGAGAGAGAGAAAGAGCTTGCGCGCGCACACGCCGGCTCGAAACTCGGGCAGCGAGTCCGTTATACGAAAGGTGACGATGGTTCGCATTGTGGCTAGCGAGGGTCTGAGTGCAAGCGCACACTTCCTCTCTCTCATTCTCTCTCTCTCCCTTGTATATAGTAGTGTAACTTAGTGAGTGAGTAAGCGAGCGTGCCTGCGTTACACGAACGGTGACTGTGCTATATATCTACATTTCATTATTATTATATGTTGGCATTTTTATCTATAAGTATAATATAATATATATAATAGGTTAGGTTAAGGAGGAAGGGGGATTAGGGGGAGGCTTAACACAAAAACGCAAATAATTGCCGTTATAATAAATATATCGACACAAAATTGGTTTTGGAAGGGCAACGAAAACATTATTGATTAATTCGTTCTGGGGAAGTATATAGCCTGTCATTCACTGACAACGTTTTGTAATACAATTGGGTAGATTAAATATAATTAAATTGAGTCATCATATTAAACAGTCATATAATTATGTTAGATAGGTGTATCAACATGAGAAAGCTACAACAAACCAGTTCTAATCTTGTTATCGGATGAATGAACAGTTGATCAGATAATATACAGATTATCTTGATGATCTGGTGAGCTAGTTCTTATCATAAGTTTGTTATTTTGTATCATATTTTAATTGAATTATTATAAGCTACTTGTAGCGTTCGGTGCTTATTCTTGCGATTTGTTGAAAGTTAAACCTACTCTAGAGTAGGGGATCGGTATTTAAATATATATTTACAATTTGAATTGGCGCCTAACTTAATATATATTATATAATTTAAAGCGAAATAAAGTGAAAAAATTATTAATGTGAACGTAGAGTTCACATTTGTGAATTTTTTGGTGAACCCTAACTCATGATAGGCAGTGGATACAGACTCTGAATATGAGAATAATGGTCCAGGACCGTCGTCCAAAAAGAGGAAATTAAGTTCGGGAATTACAAGTGTTATGTTGCATCATGTTCGAAGGAACAACATTTTCATATTAATACCCAATCTACTGATAATGAATAACAAATGTGAGTATACGCCTGCTTAGAGTTGCTGACGTCATAAACAGTGTCTATCTTTCTCAATTCTCATTCTCTATTCCCTTCCGTTCAAAAACTTTCATTTGTTATTCTTCTTACCATAGTCCTAATGTCTCTACTTTGGAGAGAGAGAGAGAGAGAGATTGATTGTGGTTTTAGGGCGAAAAACTGCCATGGTTATCATCGCCCGAACAAAATACTAATTATTTACAAAAAAAAAAAGAACAGGTAGATACACTTTTGTAAGATATAAGACAAAATAAACAATGAAAGTATCCAGATGAATAATAAAATGAGAAAATGAAGAAAAACAACGAAGTGAAGTGAAAGCTGAAGGACACTTTCCAGACAGAATTAAAGACATCTCCATGAACTACAGCTTATGGAATAGATGAGATGCCTTGAGGAAGGCGACCAGCCGATCTATGGCAGCACCGTCATCACACAGAGCTTCAAACGAATTATTTGAAATCCTGTGCTGCTCCATGAGGTCCGTATAAGGCCGGCACTCTTCGATGATGTGGCGTACGGTCAGAACCACTCCACAGGCAGTACACTCCGGCGGGTCCTGTCTGTCAAACAGGAAGCCATGAGTGAGGCGGTGATGACTTTGGAATCAAATGTAGTGATAGTGATTTCTGAAGTTCCTAAACAAATTTCATATAACATAAAAATAATATTTATGGATCAAAAAATAAAAAATCGAGAAAGAAGTTACACTGGAGTTTCAAGCACACACTATATTTTCACATTATGTTCTGTTTTTTTTTTGGTTTTGGGATTGCCGAGTATGTTAAATGTGCAAAAATGAAAAAAAAAAAAAAAAAAAAAATGCGAGAAAGAAGGTTGGTAGCTAGGTATAATATCCGGATATGAAGATAAGGGAATTTATGGTTTGGGTTTCCGTTGAGGGAGGCCCTGGCGGATATTGAGCAGGGATCTAGCCAACGTATTGTACAGGGCCTGGGCCACTTTTCTTTATGAACCTCTGTCCGCCCAAGAAATAATTAAGACAACATTGTTTATTGAGACCCCTTTCAGCACACTTGTATTTCACACATACACACGCTGCAACCAAGGCAACTGACCCATTTCCAACACATCTTAAGCCGGGTCCACACCTACAAATATTTGCGGCGAACGCATTATCCGCAAATTTAAACCTAAATATTTATCACACAAATATTTATTCACGAAAATTTTTACGTCTCCCCGCTCAAGCCATACGTAAAAACAAGTGGAGGTTATATCACTGTTTCCCGAGTTGTTTATTTTTGTCAAGGTTTTCCTGCTTAAAAATTTATTATTTATATTAAAAAATAAAATAAACTATGGATATGGACAAGGAAGACATAATAAACAACACAAATGCAAAAAATAAACATCAAAATATAGCAAAGTTGGGGTGCAGGTTACTAAATGAATTTTGCAATGTTTGGGAAGCGTCCACACTAGAAACAGCATGCGCAGTGGCGGATTTCCATATTTGGCGCCCTAAGCAATTTTCGGAGTTCGCCCCCACCCCCTTCACCCTGGATTTTTTAAAAAACATTTTATTTTGAATAATTAATTTTTATTTTCATTTTCTTAAACATTGAAATTTATAAATAATATATAATTTATAAATTTCGCATTTTTATAATCTTATAAATAACATATATATGTTTTCATAATTTATACAATCACTCGTCTCGCTTTTTGTACCGCAAATTGACTAATCACGTCGTTATAATCTATCGTTTTAGTTAAATCAGATTCAATTGCTAAGCTCGCTAACGCGTTCAATCGATATTGAGATATCTGTGATCTCAAATAATTTTTTATCCGCTTGAGAGACGAGAAAGACCGTTCTGCACTCGCATTTGCGACCCGTGTACAAACAAACATTCGCAAAGCGATTTCTATGTTTGGGAAAACCTCTTGAATTTCACTATGTTTTAGATATTGCAATAATTTACCGGGGCGCATGTGTTCCTTATTTTTTTATTAATCAATAGTTTTCATCTCATTAAAAAAATAATGAATTTCATTTTTTTCCGCCCCCAAAAAATTTCCGCCCTAAGCAGGTGCTTACTTTGCTTCTAGAGAAATCCGCGCAAATTTCTTTGATGTTCGACAAAAAACCGATAAGCTATGGATCGTGCGCGTTGAATGTGACAAAAATTCTTGCGTCCTTTCCGTGCGCCGCACACGTCCATACTACCTAGAACGCGTTCGCCGCAAATATTTGTAGGTGTGAACCCGGCTTTTAATATTTTTTTTTTTAATTCCACAGTATGTAGAAAAACAATAATAATAAGCTGAAGTGATGACTATAAGAAAACATGTTAAAATAATAAGTACTTAATACAAAATATTTAAAACATAATAAGAAGGAAAAATTAAGAAATGAATAATACAAAATAGTAGCAAGCATATACAAAAATAAATAGATAGAATAGGGACTAAATCAATGGTAGATGAATAAACAGAAAGCATAAAATAAAATAAATAAAAAACATAAAATAAAAAAAATAAAATAAAAAAAATAACTAAAATAATAAAAATATATAAGAAACTCGAGGAGATCATTAATTTGGGCTGGGGAAGTACGTTGCTAGTAATTCACCGACTTTTCTTTTTGGTAGAATGGACAATATATAAAAGAAAAGTTTTTTTTATTTATTTGTTTAAATACTTTTTCGGTCAATTAGAAATTTTCCTTTAACCACGCATTGTAGGAACAAAGTTGAATAGAGTTTTTACTTTTTCTAAATATATTTTCTCTCTCTCTAAGCCCCGGTTCTTTGATCGTTTAAAGTTGGAGGACTACCGTCAAAACTTACTTAACAGCAATCACTTTTGAAATGGACTTTTTCAAACTGTTCCTTTCAACTCTTTTTAAGTGATATAAGCTCTGAATATTATTGATTGGGTCTGAAAAGATTCAATTAATTACCGCCGATTACGATAACTTCAGCAATAATTGATAAAAATTGTTTTTAATTGAATGATTATCTCAATTATTGTTTTTTTTTTTTTTTTTTGTGTTCTTTTAAATTGACCATGGCGCTTGGATGATTACAGTAAAGCTTGGTAGATCCTGGTTTCGTGGAGGATCAGAGAAGAGCTTGGTGCGTCCTGATTTCATAGAGAAGCAGAGAAGAGCTTGATGCGTCCTGATTTCGTAGGGAAGCAGAGAAAAGCAGGGTGAGCCCTGATTTTTTGGAGGAGCAGAGAAGAGTTGGGTGGGCCCTGATTTTGTGGAGGATTAGAGAAGAACTTGATAGAATCGAGAAACAAGAATGAACAATAATTGTTGGTAAATTATTTACCTTGAGACTATTCTCGTAAATTGCTATTGACTTAAATTCTTTTTTACTTCCCCAGCTATACAAAGTACATAAGTAATCAGTCAAAAACTCCATTTCGAGTTTTCACCGGAATTTCATGTTTCTCGACTCCCTGATTCCAAAAAGGAGAAATAAAATATCTGTCTGTGTGTGTCCGTAAGCACGATAACTCCCGATAGAACGGACATATGGACACGAAATGTTATTTATATATCCAGAACCGTCTAAGGACGACACCTATTGATTTTCAGCCAAATCGCCCAAAGAAACGGGTGAGGCTTGACAAAAAAAACTGTCGTTGTAATGAATGGATCAATAAAAAATTTCATAAGTAAATTTAAAACTCTATAAGGACAACACATAATAATAAAAACTCATAAGTCTCAATAACTATAATATAATATATCGTCATGAAATTTTATTTTTTATTATTTAAATTCAAAACCCGTCCGTATGTTCAAATGGGTCGCATACATTTTTTATCAATTATTTTATTTTGTTTTTATAACTTAGATTGTGTGCGTCAGAGCAATCTATATTGTCGTTTAAGTTCTATTCTCTTAAGTCTCGTATGTGGGTTCCAGTCTACTGTGCAGATAGAACTCCAGGTAGCGATCTCGTTTAGAAGAAGGAAGACGAGTACTGGCATGAAAATTATATTCAATGGAGAATAATTGGAAATATTCTTCTATTAACTAAATACCGTTGAAAGTCGAGGATCTTTGATGAATATTGAATAGACTGGAACAATACGAACGTACTGTAGTCAAGTTGTGTTGTTTTTTAAATCAGTGAGTTGTGGAGAGGGTTGAATGGGAGGGGTTGTTTCCGTTAATTACATGGATGGCTGGTAGAGCTCTCTCTACTCTGGTTCTATTGAAATGGTAATGTCGGGATGCAGTGGACCGCTCTCCAGCCTCCCATCCTTTCCCAATTACAGATGCAATTATCTTCTTTGACATGGTAAGCTTCTCTCCAATATAAATCTGAAACCTTTATTCACCTCTTCGTCTTCTTTCTTTCCAAGATAGCATAACTTTGGGCAAAGCGAATAACAACTAGTTCCAGGACAGATGATGTCACTTGAACCGCGTTGACGATAAGACACAATCAGAAGTGAGACCGCGAACAACAAATTTAATTTCTTTCTAAATTCTTATTTAAAAGTTGTATTGTGTCACAGCAAAACTCTATGAGTTAGTTAGTTATTGTGACTCATGCCCGGGCTTTGACTACAAGGTCATTTAGGGTGGAATTGAGACCGACTTTACTGTGCCTACCCTAAATTTTTATTCACTTAGGATAGGAGTCTTTAACGAGTACCTGACATCATACAGACTCGACACCATCCAAAGGAGAGTTTATTTTTTTTCCCAATGAAAAAATCTAAGGACCACGGTCGGGTTTCGAACCCGCGAACTTGAGCTCAGTAAGCAAGTACGCATACCTACTTTTTTTATTTGTAGCAGCTAGGTCGTAGAGGTCCTTTTGCCTCCGCTGAGCCTTGATTTGGGCCTCCCGCATGCACTCATAGGCCTGCTTTAGTTGTATATGTCTATAGGAAGACCTCTAGCGAACAGGGCATAGTATGGTGTCACTTGTATAGTTTAATTCTGGCTGGACCGGTAAATAATTGTGTTTTTTAACTTCAAAATAATAAAAAAAGTTTAAAAATATATGTGATGTGGCCATTACAGGTCTTTCTTATACCAATCACGCTTTTACAGATCACTCTTTCTCTCCCTTCCCTTCACTAATTTATTTCATACTGGCATTATTGGTTGGTATAAGAAATTCAGTCTCAGATTTACGATGTACAATGAAACAAAGAAAACTGCTGACGCCAACGCATTACTTTCATATACATAGTAATGACAATGAATTTGTGAGAAGAGAGGGGAAGCTGTAAAGGCGTGGTTGGTATAAGAAGGTCAGTCTCAGATTTACGATGTACAATGAAACAAAGAAAACTGCTGACGCCAACGCATTACTTTCATATACATAGTAATGACAATGAATTTGTGAGAAAAAAAGGGAAGCTGTAAATGGGTGGTTGGTATAAGAATGTCCTGTAATAGCCACATCCCATATTTTTTGTTTGTTGTTAAAATAACAATTTTACGAGTGAACCTAACCACTGAGCCATAGATGCCATCCTTCTGGTTAAGCTGTCCTAGTTAGACAGATATTGGGTATGTAGTTAGTCCAAAACAGCCCCAACCCAATCAATTCTCTAATGTATACATTGTGTCCCATTGTAAAGTTAATACAGAGCCATACAACTGGGTGACATATGGGGGGCTCCCTCCCTATTCACGAGTATAACCACTTAGTACACACTGAACTTAGCTTATGTTACAGTTCCAATATACCTAAGTCGGATCTAATCGGATCTGTGATATGATAACACTGAATTATAGCAACTACATAGAATTGGTTCCGTGATACATCATAACGATATGTACAGGATCACTAAAACACCCATCTCTCCTATAACCTTTGAAAGATAGTTGTATCCAGATGGGACAGACTGGGATTATATTTGGACGAAGTCAAACTCTATGTGGTATCAAAAATATTGGTGCATCACTTCCATGTAACATTTTCAAACTTTTTATACATATTTTATAGAATTAAAAAAAATTCATCTGATATTCACAGTGAGCATGACCTTCACATTCGACCACACTTGTCAAGCTTTTATCGCTTCCTTGTACCACTCGCAAACCCTAGTTTTACTCATACCAGACTCACCAAAAGCAATGTTTAACATTTCTAAAACTTTGCTACACTTTATTCCATTCTTATAGCAAAATTTAATGCAAATTCTCTGATCCATTTTGTTAACAAATAAATAATCGCCGATCACACCAAAACACATGCAATCTCTTTGACAGCTAACAGTAGACTAAACTTCCGGTTTGGCTAACAATGTACAGATACTTTTCAGACATATTTCAACACATCTCGTACATACGCACACACAAACAGGAATTTAAAAATATGATTTCTACGTATGCACTGTCACACTCAAATGGTGAAATTTCCACCATCTTCTAGGTTAGGTTAGATTTTATGACTCATGCCCGGGCTTTAACTACGAGGTCATATCGCCAACTACCAGAGCGCTCTATCGTCGAACTGGTGGACATGAGCCCGACTCTACTGTGGGAGTCCTAAATTTTGCCTACCCTAAATTTTTATTCACCTAGGGCAGGGGTCTTTAACGAGTACCTGACATCGTACAGGCTCGGGACCATCGCTTAACGTCCCATCCGAAGGACGGCGTGCTTAAGTTTATTTTACCTCCCAGATAGAATAAACTAAGGGCCTCGGTCGGGCTACGAACCCACAACCTTGAGCGCAGAAGTCAAGCACGCATACCACTGAGCTACCGGCGCCCTCCACCACCATCTTCTATATTATAAAAACTATAACTGTGGTGGTTGTTGCCTGGATCTGATCCAGGGGCTGGAATGGCTTAAGACAGAGAACATCTTATCTGTAGGAAGGGGGAATGTGTGAAGTCTGGTGATAAAAATGGATGGTTATTCAAGCTGTGAGAGGGGTGGAGCCCTAAGATGGTGTTTGTCAGAGTTCTGATTTAGTGGGACCCTTCGTCCCTTTTTTACACTTCTAACTCCACCACTACTGTTTTATCCTCCTTACCGTCTTCCGACCTACAATATGTTACCTTATCGGTTTACAATTTCCCAATTGAAAAAAATTTCAATTCATTTCAAAATTTATAATT
Source organism: Aradus depressus (assembly GCA_963662175.1). NCBI lineage: Eukaryota > Metazoa > Arthropoda > Insecta > Hemiptera > Aradidae > Aradus > Aradus depressus. Next base: position 32,607,951 of record OY759215.1, read on the forward strand.
TGACAGTTACTAGGATTTTTGAATTGAGCCCCCTTCTCAGAACCCTCCTTTCCTTGACCTTAAATCCCCCTTTTCCTTTCGTAGATTTGGCTGAAAATCAATAGGTGCATCTTTGCATAGTTCTAGAGTCACATATAAAATTTCGTGATGTTACAATCCGGAGATATCGTGTTTACAAACACAGACAGATTTTTTTTTATTTGGAATTTGGAGGTCGGAAAACATTAAATTCCGTTGAAAACTCCATATCGAATTTTGGACCGATTACATAACTTCCCTTATACTTCGTATAACTGGGGAAGTACTACACATCTAATTATATCTAATAATTTTTTTAATCTTTAATATATATTTGAATACTAGTAGGGCGCCGGTAGCTCAGTGGTATGCGTGATTGTCTTCTGAGCTCAAGGACAGATGATGTCACTTGAACTGCGTTGACGACAAGACACAATCAGAAGTGAGACCGCGCACAACAAATTTAATTTTTTTCTGAATTCTTATTTAAAAGCTGTATTGAGTCACAGCGAAACTCTATGAGTTAGTTATTGTGACTCATGGTCAAAGGTCATTTAGGGTGGAATTGAGACCGACTTTACTGTGCCTACCCTAAATTTTTATTCACTTAGGATAGAAGTCTTTAACGAGTAACAGACTCGGCACCATTCAAAGGACGTGTTTAAGTTTATTTTTTTTCCCCAATGAAAAAATCTAAGGGCCACGGTCGGGTTTCGAACCCGCGAACTTGAGCTCAGTAAGCAAGCATGCATACCCACGTCTTCTGAGCTCAAGATCGTGGGTTCGAAACCCAACCGAGGCCCTTAGTTTATTTTATCTGGGACGTAAAATAAACTTGAGCACGCCGTCCTTCGGATGGGACGTTAAGCAATGGTACCGAGCCTGTACGATGTCAGGTACTCGTAAAGACCCCTACCCTGGGTGAATAAAATTTAGGGTAGGCAAAATTTAGGACTCCCACAGTAGAGTCGGGCTCATGTCCACCAGAGTGACGAAAGACCTCGTAGTTAAAGCCCGGGCATGAGTCATAAAACCTAACCTAACCTATTTGAATACTAGGATGGTTTACCCAGCGTTGTCCGGAAGTAACATTGTGTTATATTGGTATATAATCTAAATGGTTAGTTCTGCCAGTAAATATAATACTGTTGTCATACCATGCGGTGGAAATCGTCGTCACTGGCTGCTGGTCGAGTATTGTGGATGAGCGCATTAGATGTGAAGACGTCTTGAAGCCACTGTTAATGTTGTACTCCACTAACAGTAGCTTCAAGATGATGTCTTCACATCGAAAGCGTTCGTCCACAGTACTCGACCAGCAGCCAGTTACGACGGTTTCCACCGAAAGTTTTGACAAAATGGTGTTATATTACTTAGCTGCAGCCATCCGGGCAAAGAACAAAAAGCTTCTCTTTTCCCACCCGAAATAATAAAAAAAAATGGAATTCTTATTGTCTCGTTACTTGATGAAGGATCCAGGGAGACAGACTCCAAGTCGATTGCCTGCAAGGACTCGTATAGAAGGTTGGGAGTCGACTGGTTTCGGAGGGGGAGCATAAAGTTAATTGCTTAATTCGTTCTGGGGAAGTACACTGACGGTGATTCACCGGCGACTTTTTTTCTTCTTAAATGTCTTAGTGACTTGTGAATATTGACATTTTATTTGAATTTCAATACAGTAGAACCTCTTTAAGTCGAACCTCGATAAGTCGAAAACCTCCAAAACTCGAAAAAAAGTTTTGTTCCTTTCCCTTCAAGCCCCAAAACCTCCATTACTCGAAATCTCAACCCTCTATTAGTCGAAATAATCAGTGAGTCCCTACAAGCCATTTTGGTACATATTTTCCCTCTATAACTCGAAAAAATGAATTGGACCTCTGAATCTCGAACATAGCAATGGTTTATTTTACAACCTTTACAACTCGATTATTTGAAACTTATTACATCTATAGCTCGAAGAAAAATAAGTTACCGACTTTAAGAATTTGCCGACAATGTACACCATTGTTTCTTAGAAAACAATTTAGGAGTATACAATAAATATGAATACCAATTATAATTGGTAATCATATTTATTTAGATAATTATCTAAAGCAAAAAAAATTACCGACTTTTTTAATGCCTACATATACGTATTTTTTATTTTAAGGATGTTTCTGAAATAATGTTGATTTATAATAAATATAAATATGTTTGTTACCTCTGTAACTTGAATTTTTATTTATTTCACCTCTCTAACTCAAAATTAGTTAGAATGAATCTTAACCTCTACAAGTCGAATCAAAATCCGCATAAGTCGAAATCCTCCATAAGTCGAAAACTCTATAACTCGAATTTTTTGGCGTCTCCCTTAATGTTCGACTTATAGCGGTTCTACTGTATTAACCTTACGTGGTGGAACTTTTAACTTCAGGAACATGACACTTTCAGAACTGATAGATTAAAGGCTATTACCCGAAATAGGATTCGATCGCCTCTTAGAAAGAGGTCGAAGAGATGCGATGGGCAGGGTTCTTATCCAGGGGTGGTACTGAGCTCTGACAAATATTCTTTGGGAATATTTATACATTTTTTAAAAATCTTTCAAAAAACCTAATTAAGTTAATGTTTTTGATTTAAAGAAAATATTTTCAATGTATTTTCTAAATACTTTTACTCTCCCAACTTTACGAAGTATATAAGGGAAGTTATATAATCTGTCGGAAATAGAATTTCAACTGAATTTCAAGTTCTCCGACCTTCTGATTCTAAAAATGAAAAGGAAAAAATTGAATCAGCCGAAGGAGAGGGGTTCCGAGCCTACGCAACGTCGGGTATTCTTTAAAGACCCCCTACCCTAGGTTATATACATATATAATAATATATATATACCTATATATATGGTGGGCTGGTGTATTACACCTAAGGACCTAAGCATTCAGTGCTTTTATCCCTTCCCTGGAAGCGCTGGGCTTTCCCCTTATTAAATTAACAATATGTTTATATTTATACTGTACTTATACTACCTGAACCAAGCCCTTCATGGAGTGCTCAGTCACCCAGTTTCCTTAATGAACCTAAGAATGCTCTCATAGTCCAATCTCCTAAAGTCTTCCTCTGCGATTACATCTCTACCAAAGATGTGGAATCTCATTCGCGCATATCCCGAGCAGATACCCAGGAAGTTATATATAATAAACTTAGGTAGCAAAATTTAAGACTCCCACAGTAGAGTCCGAGCTCATGTCCACTAGCTCTGGTAGTAGGCGAAACGACTTCGTACTTAAAGTTAACCCAAATCTGTCGATTGGCTTTGGAAGAAGAGCAAAAACGTAATTGATTCATTCGTGCTGGGGAGGAACACAGCCGGTGATTCATTTTTGGATCAATGTCTCTTCCTGGCTGTGTATGTGTGTGTCTGTGAACACGATAACTCCCGATAGAATGAATTTATCCATCTACATGAAATTTTATGTGTGTATCCATAACCTCATAACAACAACAGGTTTTCAGACAAATCGGCCAAAGAGAGAAGAGATTAGGTGGGAGGCTTAACTCTAAAACTATAACAACTGCCTTTGTAATGAATGTATCGACACAAAATTTATATGAAGTTTCAGAAATCCCGATGTAATTTTACTATTGATTTTTAGAACAAACGGTCGATTGGTTTTGGAGGAAGAGTGAAAACTTAATTGATTAATTTTTTCAGAGTAATAACGGCGGCCATTTTTATTATTGGGGGTGTTTTCCGCAAAATCTATGCACCCCAGTGGGCATTGCGTGCATACACTTTTTCATTCTGCACTAAACTAAATTACCTCTACCTAATTTTTTTTTTATAAACTATATGGGACTGTGGCGATGTTTTATTTATTTATATTATTATTTTTATTTTTGACGTGACAACGTCTTATAATTCGGTAGGCCGGGCCCTCATGCACGAAAACGATGTCCCGTAACGAAAGTCACGAGGAACACATGTATCGCGCGTGCGCCGAGAGAGAGAGAGACAGCTGTTACTACTAATACAGAATATATATTATGTTATAGAGCTCAAAAACGTGGGTTCGTAACCCGACCGAGGCCCTTAGTTTATTTTATCTGGGAGGTAAAATAAACTTAAGCACGCCTTCCTTCGGATGGGACGTTAAGCGATGGTCCCGAGCCTGTACGATGTCAGGTACTCGTTAGACCCCTACCCTAGGTGAATAAAAATTTAGGGTAGGCAAAATTTAGGACTCCCATAGTAGAGTCGGGCTCATGTCCACCAGAGTGACGAAAGAGCGCTCTGGTAGTAGGCGATATGACCTCGTTGTTAAAGCCCGGGCATGAGTCATAAACCCTAACCCTAACCCCTATTATATTATAGTACAGCTGTTACTTTCTGTATATACAGATAACCTAGTTATCCAATATTATTATTAGATATATACAGATTAATAATAAACTCGTTTTTTCACTATTATGCTTATGAATGTTTTCTTTCTATATTGTTTTTAAATTGTTTCAAGGTTCAAAAATTTTATTGAAATGATTTGTTATATTTGATTATTGACACTTTCGTCATCTCGCAACTCAGACGTTGTCACGCTCATTTCGCCACGCATCGGAGTTGCACGCACCCGATTTTTTAATTAATTAATTAAATCGATCATTAATTTCTAAATAATTTCAGATATAAAAAATGATAATCATTGTAAGTTCTTGTTCGTAGTTATGATTAAAAATATTTTAAAAACTGAAGTTAGATAGCTGTTTCAAAGGGTAAAGGACTACCTATAGAATGAAAAAATTGTGAAACACAAACAAACTAAAATATTTTTTGTTTGCACTGGAGTGAGAAAGGTCAGTTTTGCAGAGTCTCTGAAGCAGAAAGCGGATAGCAAGCATCGGGCTGCCTGGAAAGATGGTCACTGAATTCTGCAATATTCATTCTCGTTGGATTTCCCCAGGGAACTATTTTGTTTTATTTTTTATTTTTTTTTGGGCCGGGATGCCACTCAAGATGGATGGCCTCATCCAACACAAAGTTATCCCATTCTTCTTAAAAATGGGTCCTATTCCAAACCAATCTCTGGTAAATTACATCGGGGGAAAAAAAAATAAATAAATAAATAAAAATATAAATATATGATCTGACCATAACAGAATCTTTTTATACCAACCACATTTTTAAAGATCACTCCCGAATCTTATATATATATACAGGATATATGAAAGTAATATGTTAGCATCAGCAATTTTCTTTGTTTCATTGTACAGCGTAGTAATTCTGAGAGTGACTTTCTTTTACCCAGTAAAGCCAGAATTAAATGATTTGAGTAGAGAGAGAGTGATTGAAAGTCTTGTTATGGCCTCGTCATATATATTTTAGTTTTTATCATTTTTAATGAAAACTACCTACAGTAAACTCCCGATTATCCGCGGGATTGACTGGCGTGGATATCGCGGATAATCGAATTTCGCGGATAAGCCGCAAAATTGCCGATAATGGTTAAACAAAGGCCGAAGGCACTAAAAAAGCAACACACAAGTAGTGCTTTAAATAAGTTTATTATACAATAAAAGGACGTACCTGATAACAAAACTCAATCAATGTCATGTAGGTTATTAAAAAGTCATGTTTACTGTTTAACAAAAAAGTCAGTCATTTGCTTTTGCTTTTTCGTAGTGAAACACTTTATCTTTATTTGGGATTTGAGTTTTCTCAACACCATCTTGTCACAAAGTGATGCGGCGTCTTGCTCTTCAAGGTATTGAATAATGCTGTCATTGTGTCCAAATGCTGCATCACGTGCAGATGACTCACTGGTCAGGCGATTCACTCGCACGCTAAGTAAGCAAACATCTGCAGTGCCGCTAGTCGCGTCCAAAACTGCTCAAGCACACACTACGTATATACCGATATATGTACTCCACAGTAATACTGAACTACATAAACGTTTTGTACTGTACATACATTATTAAGTGTACTGTATTGTGATTTACGATTTTTATTACGTTTAAGTACCTATGTATTTAGTAAGTTTATTTCAATTTTTGTGAAATAATTTTCGGTTTCAAAATCTTCCTTTTTTATAAAAAATGCCTCCTACAGGCACCGCGGATAATCGAGAGTTTACTGTATTTTAAAATTCGATGCTATGCGTAACTATTTATTTTACATTCTTTGGGGCGGTATGGTAAATTACATCGGGGGTGGGCTGCTGTTTTAGCATTCAATGCTCTTATCCCTTCCTTGGTGCTGGGCTTCCCCCTTATTATATTATCTGTATGTTTATACTTATACTACCTAAACCTAGTTCTTCATGAAGTGCTCAGTCTCCCAGTTTCTTTAATGAACCTGAGGATGCTCCCGTGGTCCAATCTTCTAAAATCCTCCTCTCTGATTACATCTTTACCAAAGATGTGAAATCTCGTTCGCGCGTATCCCGAGCAAATGCCCAGGAAGTGTGCCGCCCCTTCGTCTTCTTCTCCACATATGTCACAGGTGGGACTGTCCTTGACTCCTACAGTGTGAAAGTGTCTAATGAACGGACCGTGTCCTGTGAGAACTCCAGTTAGTTGCCGAAGCTCGTTCCTTATGATGTTCAGGATCCCATCCTTCAACACCTTGGACTCCCCTCCCAGGAACATCTCCCAGGAAATTTAATTAGGAAAATTTTTGGTGAGAACCAATGTTTCCGATAGGATATACAACTTTTGCGTAAATCGAAAAAAACATCTAAAAAAAATGGGTTTCCAGTCGTAATTTTATGACATTTTTCGTAAACCGGGAAGACTTTGACAAATCGTATTTCTTATAAAATGTGCCTTTTAGTTTTTATTACAACTTTTATTTGAAAAGATTATTGATTAATTCAATAAATATAAGACATATTTTGTAAAATGTACTTAGACTCTGAGGTAAATTGGTCTTTTTCGGTCAAAATCTGATCAGATCTAAGTTAGCTCTTGTGACCTTTTCATTAGTGCTCTTACAAATAGACATCGCAAAAATGGTCATAATGTGTTCAGTAGACTGTGCAACGTGAAATTCATTTGAAAACTCGATGTCGGATATTCACACAATTACAATAATCTATATAATATTAAAGGTATAAGAAAGTAAAAACTACCAAAAAAATTAGGGTCAATTTGACTATCCAGCCCTGCATATGACCATTTTAAGGAGTTAGGAAACCAGGGAGCAAGACAGCCTTTAGAAGATATCCTTATCTCATTTAAATAAAAGGATATACGAAAGAAAGAACAAATACAATTTAAGTTAAAGTAAGAAAAGGGGACGTTGTTAACGAGGCCGTTAAAGCAAGGCGTTAATTAAGAGCGGTGAGATAGTCGGAGAGGCGTTAAATCGTGATAGAAACAAAGTCACAACTCGTGATAACCAAATTGATGAGGTGTCGTTAAACACCTGCAAGTTTGGGGCTGCTCGGCTCTTTTCATTACCGCCTCTTATTCTCCACCCCCCCCCCCCCCTCCACCGCCCCCAGCGCCCGCCCTGATTTATCTCTGGCAAGGGAGCCGAGAACTGTGCCCTAATTCAGAGCCAAGACAAGAGTAGAAGTTACAGTCCCTTCCTAGGAAAGGGAGAGAGAAAAAAAATCTGAGTTGAAAATATGAAGTATAAGTGTTTTCTATTCATAATCAATGGAACTATCTGTTACTTTAGAATTACAAGGTTCCAACTAACAAAATCTTATATTTTGAGATATTGGCATAACAGGGTTCCATTTAAGCTCCTCTATCCAATGCACTGACTTTTAGCGCATTTTGTTGGCCCAATTCTGAATTAGCAGAATGACAAAGTTCCGTAACTCGCATACCAGCCAGATGGAACTGTGTCACTTACAAAATATTTGTAATTTCTAAGCAATGGTATGACAAGGTTCCAACTGTCACAGCAGCTGTGATTCGGTGACGATGATTTTTTTTAACAAACACTTCTGACCGATTATATAACTTACCCTATACTATATAAAAAAAAAAGAAAAAAAAAAAAAAGAGAACAATTTAGTTTCCAATGGGACCTATGGTCCCCTGGGTGCTATTTTCCGAGATTTTCTCCCGAGCCCATTATGAGGCAATTTACACTAATTAACAGTGGAGAGGAGAGTTTGGACAGTTAGATATATCGGCAGTTAATTATGCAAATCTCTCCAGCCATCCTAACCCTTACCGATGAATAATCAAAAATAACACCCTGTTTTTTTTGTTGTTTTTTCTCCCTCTTCCAAAGTTCACTTTCTGACCCGTCTAAACGATTATTTAAAAGCAAAGTTTGCCAGGGAGTTCACGATATAGGTATAGATATACGAGTATTGAGAGGGCTGTTCTGTACATCTAGGGACCTAAGCATCCAGTGATCTTATCATTCCTGTTACCTCTACTGGGAAGTTCTAAATTTTGCGATTTCGGAGCATTGCTTAAGGCCAGCATGCTCAAGGTTTTTACCTCCAGATAAGAAATCTAGGGGCCTTGGCTGGGTTTTGAACCTAGTCGGATAACAAGCTACCTCTAAGCAACCCACGCCCTCACGATATAGATGTTGTTTTCAATTTTTGAATTAGGGGGTCGGAAGACATGAAATTTCGGTGAAAACTCGACATCAAATTTCTGACCGATTACATAACTTCTCTATACCTTGTATAGTTGGGGAAGCAAGATTCGAAATTTGAAACAAAATAATGTGTATCGATGTATGTCTGTGAACACTATAACTCCCGATAGAATGAATGTATCGGAATTTTTTATGTAAATCCAGGAGGCTTAACATAAAAACTTTAATAACTGTCCTTGTAATGAATATACCGACACAAATTTTTATATGTGCATTAAAAATCCCATAAGTACAACACGTAATAATTTTCAGCGTAATCAACAGAAGGGAGAAAGGAGATCAGAGGGGGGCTTAAATCAAAAACCCTAATAACTGCTGATGTAATGAATTTATCGGCACAAAATTTAGTGTGAGGATTTAGGAGCCCCTATGTAAGTCAACTGTTGAATATTAGCGCAAACGTTCGACTGGATTTGCAGGAAGAGCCAAAAGTTAATTGATTAATTTGTTCTGGGGAAGTACATTGCCGATGATTCATTGACAACTTTTTTTATTGCATTTTTACTACAGTGGAATCCCGATATTTCGTATCCCGATTATTCGTATTTCCGGCTAATTCGTACAAATTTGCCGGTCCCCAGAGAAAATCCCGATAAGTGGTATAAAAACAATGCATTTCGGACCCCTCCGGTAATTCGTATTATTTTTATGCTCGAGGTCACTTAAAACGTCTTATAATTCGTATTTCCAGCTTAAAAACCTCGTTAATTCGTACTGTTTTCAAGAAGGGGAGAGAGGACAGTGAGAGACGAGAGAGCAGAATGAGTGCGAGATAAATGTTTTCTAGGAAATCACATGATTCCTACAGAACCAGAGCGAGTGAGAGAGACAAGTTTTCTATGAAATCTCATATTATCAAATGTAATTCGTACTCTTTTCACTGAAAGGAAATGAGGAGAGGGGGAAAGTTTTAGCAATTTTATTGATCTTTTCTAACATTTTTTGGAACAAATGTTTGATTGGTGTTTATTTAATCTAGAACATATGTACATATTTTTTATTCCATGTAATGTTTATTGTATAGTTTAGTATAAAACAGTGTTTATTGTATAGTTTTTATTCTTACCACATTGTACATACTTCTTAATACATACATATTTGCATTAATACGTTTTTTAATTTTTTTTATTTTGTACTCCCGATAATTGGTAATCCCGATAATTCGTACCAAACCGTCAGTCCCTTGACCATACGAATTATCGGGATTCTACTGTATATTGATACAGATCGCGATATAAATATATTAATGTTTCGTTTCATGTTTGAGACACCTACTCTGGTCAGAGTCTGAAGTTGACTCAGAAATAAATCAAATCAGATTGGGAAATCGGTGGTGACAGCTGTGTGTTGGATCTTCTACTAGAGCAGAGATACAGGAGGCCAGGAAGTTGACTTCGCGGAGTTCGGTCGATAGTTGCTAAGCTTTCAGCTCTAATGTTGATTAAAAACTCGAGTTTGGAAATGAAAATGGGACAGATTTACAAGAATTAGTAACTGACGTGAGTGGGGAAGGACGGAGAAACTGTTATTAGCGTTGACTATATTGAAAAGGGGAAGTCTTGAGGTTATTCAATAAAGATTTAGAAAATGGTTCTAATTCATTATTATTTTCTGGATAAATTTACTGTCATTAGCCAGAATTGTCTGTAATTACTGTGTGGACAAGACATATTATTACATCAAATTCAGAACAAAAAATAAAGAAAAAAAACATTAAGTAGTCAAGGTCCACGCCGTAGATTTTCCGTGAAAACGTCGGGATAAAATCATTTTTCATTTTCTTTTCGATACTGCCGTAGCTCTTGCATTTGCTCGGCACTAGACTTTTTAGGTTTTTAAATTCCTTTTGATGCGAGCTTTCCTCTGATTTGCGTTTTCAATAATTCCGCGCATATTTACGATTCATATGAGACGACATCTTTAATTTTTTTGCAATTTTCAATTTAATACCGATTTTTACATATATCTCGGCGAATATTTTTATTGTTTCACTTTGAGTCCTAGTAGTGCTCCTCAAGCTCTTTACAATGACACCCGAATCAACGTCTTATCTAAACGCGTTATCACGCTATACTTATTTCTAATTTTACACAACGCTAATTCGCAACAATCATCCGTCGGCGTCCTCACTAGCCCGATAACGTCACAGGCAAAACAAACACTGCACAACCAACACGTACAGACATGCTCTATCCATTGTGACCTCAACCGTTGTTATCGCATTATTAGTTAATAATTATTTCAGATTTTCTAATTCCTCCTCGATTTGGAGACATATTCATATTTAAGTGAACACAAAACTGTGAAAACTGTTACATTATATCTGAGGCATTGAGAGGTCTTCAATACCAGTGTTGCCAATCGAACTGGCTGTCGAGCCCTCTTGATTGGTTGGCCATGGGAGGATAAAACAGGTTGTTCCGTTTAATTATCCGGTTCAAAATGGAAATTGAAATAACAAACCCCTTTGAAAATTAAATCGAAGTAAATGAGTATTTACAGTTTTAAATGAAATCGGTTTAACCCTCCCTTCCATTTCAAGCTTCTAAATTTTGCTGTGCCCAGTAAAATATTTATCTTTTAAGCTTGTTAAAGTGAAATCTGCCTGAAAATGAAGTTTGACAAATAGGGACCACGACAAACTTTCTTTCTTATGTAATGGGGATTAGGGAAATAATTTTAAAGCAAAATTTTATTTTAAAACTCTTTTAAGGTAAAATATACTCGTAAAAAAAGTTTACAAATAAAGAAGATTCTCTTCATTGGTCCTTCACTTAAAGTTCTATATACACAAGAGAGTAAATGACCAAACTACCAAATTAATACAATACAAGAAAGAAAGAAGGAAATATTAAAAAAAAAACATGTACTGATGGTGAAGCTGGAACCCTGGGCACAGACGGGTTTCAACTTTATAAAGGTTCTCCCAGCTGGGCTGGAGGCAACAAAAAAAACATGTACCGCTTGACGTTTGAATTTTTCTATCTGGCCCGGATCTAAAAACGTCTGCCCAACCTTAAATTGACAAACGTGGCCATGTCGAACTAATAATTCATAAAATACCAAACGAGAAAGGACAATTGTGTTTGTCAGTTGTCTAAATAATTAAAGGATCCAATCCCCTTAAAAGCGTTGTCGCCAAACTCCACTTACGGTGAAACTAGACATTCTACTTTCCCAGATGTATAGGGGAAGTTATGTTATCGGTTAGAAATTCGATGTTGGGTTTTCGCTTAAATTTAATGTTTTCCGATTTTCCGAACCCCCGAGTCCAAAAATGGGAAAAAAAGTCTAAGTGTGTGTGAATGAACACAATAACAACCGATAGAATAGACATATCGACACGAAATGTTATTTATATATCCAGAACAGTCTAAGGACTACACCTATTGATTTTCAGCAAAATCGACCAAAAGGACGGGGCCCTTAACAAAAAAAACTGTCGTTGTAATGAATGTATCAATACAAAATTTCATTTGTAAATTCAACACTGCCTAAGGACGACACCTAATAAAAATAAAATAAAAACTCAAAAGTCCCAATAGCTATAATATAATGTATCGACATGAAATTTTATTTTTTATTATTTAAATTTAAAACCCGTCCGTATGTCCAAATGGGTCGCATACATTTCGCATGTCCAAAAAAAAAGTCTAAGTGTGTGTCTATGAGCACGATAACAACCGATAGAATAAATGTATCTACACAAAATTTCATATGTCCATTAGAACATCTATTAATTTTCAAATTAAATTTACAGAGACCATTATTATTTTATTACGTACATATATAATATATATTATATATATTTTTTTTTTTTACCTATTATCTTGTACATAATCATACGCTTTCGTTGTATATATTTTCATTAATTTTTTTTTTTAAGTGTGTTTAATGTCATTTATACAATTTACTTATAGTTTATACTGATTGTAAATATTCAAAATATAAAGAATTTACTATTAAAAAAAAAAATATATATATATATATTGAATATGGTGTAACAATTTACTTCCAAGTCTGACAATAGTATTTTATTATGAGTTAGAATGTTTTAAAAACATTGACTCAGGTCAACGTTGATGATATTTCGACGGGATTTCAATTTTGAATAATTGCATATGCCTGGGCATAAATTTCAACATTTAAGGAATTTAATTTCCTGAGAGGCATGTAGTGATTGATGTTTTGAATGGTCCTGAATCAAGGCTGGTTCTCTATGTCAATGTTGCTAGCGGATCGATGGAGGCTTCCCTCTCCAGATGGCTGCAATATCTGACATTCCTCGGCGTTAGGCAAAATTAAATACCTGCCGTTAGTTACTACTTGATAATCCAGTGTCTCTGTGTTCTAAGCCAGGCTATTCATGAATGAAATGTACGCATTTTTAGATATAAGTAACCAGCAATATATAATATGTTTACGCCATAACTAGTAGTATAGATTATCCTTTCACAATATCTATATCATATATGGAGGGCGCGCCGGTAGCTCAGTGGTATGCGTGCTTGACTTCTGGGCTCAAGAACGTGGGTTCGTAACCCGACCGAGGGTTTTAGTTTATTTTATCTGGGAGGTAAAATAAACTTAAGCAGGCCGTCCTTCGGATGGGACGTTAAGCGATGGTCCCGAGCCTGTACGATGTCAGGTACTCGATAAAGACCCCTCCTATAGGTGAATAAAAATTTAGGGTAGGCAAAATTTAGGACTCCCGTAGCGGAGTCGGACTCATGTAGTAGGTGATATGACCTCGTAGTTAAAGCCCGGGCATGACATCATAAAACCTAACCTGTATCATATGTTCTATTTTTGGTATGTAATTTGAATCTATTTTTATCGCAAAAAACTTCGTTTTATCGACCCTTTAAAAAAATGATATCCCTTTTAACGTGTTGACTATTTTGCGTTATATATTTTACATTTTTTTTTCTTTGGGGTTCTGACCATACCCTCTTACACCAAAATAATCTAAGCCATCCAGAATAAGATCTTCTTACAATGACACAATGCCCATACTACGTTTCAAACATGACATTACACTGCGATCTCGACCATTCTTACACGAAACATCACACAACCATACACAGACTCACACTTCACTCGAACATGTCGGTCCAGTACTTGCCCGGCGGTCCTCCACGATGGCTGAATCGTTGCTGGCCGCGTAACCTCCTGCCTGAGGAGGACCTCTGAAGATGCAGTGGTGCTGACCAGCGGCCTCATCAAGTGATTGAAATGTTTTGTTTTCTGTTCTTCAGATCATGATTTATTTTTATTTTTATTACATGATTCAGATAATTCTATTGAAGTAAAAAAAAATTTATGTATCTATATGGAGCCCTAGGAATTTTATATTATCTTTAAATGATACGAAAAGTGTACTATGAAAGAGACAATGAAGATAAATAATTTTTAGTACTGATTTAAGTTTGGAAACTTTATGAACATTATTTCCATGGCTTTAGATCAGTAAATAAGTAGATGGGAATGTAATTAAGGGATGAATGGAATATTAATTATAGAAGAGGCACCCAACCCTTGTGGAGGGGGCGAGTCCGGCGATAGAATTAATTGGCTAGTCAATCAGTGGGAAGGCCGATAAGGAAGGTAGTGGGGCTTATCAGGTGTTGGGGAACTGAATCAAAGCACGGAAGAGGGCTTAGATGCTTGAACTTAATAGCCGTGAAGGAGCTAATCAGGTAACCGCACCAACCACTAACCATGGCAGCCCTACTAGCTAGCCCTTACACAATAGCTCTCAGCTCCTTAGTGCTGTATAGCTGCGGTCGGATCCTTCACACAGAGTCAAGAGCTACTTCTATTCACAATGTGTAAATGAAGATAAATTTTGGACAGATTATTTCATACATATTTATGCAACTTTGGCGTAGCTATCAGATGGGCAAAATGTGGGGGGGGGGGGGGGGGGGGGGGGGGGGGGCACATTCAGGTTAGCCTCACAATTCCATTCCTTTCTTAAGCGGTAGTTTCACATAGCAGTCGTCTGCGATAGCAGCAACTATTTGGTGGGCGTGGTTATACTGTCAGATGATTTTTGATGTGAAACACTCTACTTTGATATCAGAGTAGTAGAAATATTTCTACTTTTTATGTACCAATAGCCTGGCTGTGGCTTTTCAAAATGGCGAAATCTACTAAATCTGTGAAACGCATTTCATTCTCAGATGAGAAAATATTGTATTTATTTGACTTACATCGACAAAATGAACTTTCGTGGAACATGAAGTCATCTTCCTACAAAAATAATGCGCAACGAATATTTCAGAGAAACTGGAGTTCTGAAGAAATTGTAAAAAAAGAAATTAATTATATATATGCAACTTACTTATTAAAAAAACAAAAACATTGTTGACAGCTGTGGTACAGGAAGAGACACAGATGAAGTACACGTCCCAACAATTCCATGTTCTAAAAACATTGTGTAGGGGAGCCGCGAAAAATTTCGGAATTCTCCGTCGATTGTTAATTATTCTGTCAATAAATTACTTTCCAATTCAAAAAGTTTTTGTTCAATATTTTCACCCAAAACCTTTTCTTATTTCTGATATTTAACATTTGTGCAAAGAGATTGTGAAACACTTAATAAATTATAAAGAAAACACGAATGTCACAAAAAAGAATAAATCAACTAAGTGTGGAGCCGGCATTATACTAAATGTTTAAAGCGGCTTCACATAGCAGACGACTGCTAAATATTCTGCTGTTTAAATATTGTCTATTTCACAAAAAAGAATAAATGAACTAAGTGTGGAGCCGGCATTATACTAAATGTTTAAAGCGGCAGTTTCACATAGCAGACGACTGCTAAATATTCTGCTGTTTAAATATTGTATATTTCACATCTTGTGAAATATACAATATTTAAAAAAAACTTTCGTGTTTTGTTTATAATTTATTTACAGGTAACCCATGAATAAATATATACAGCTTCAAAAAGAAAAGGAAACAATGAAATAATGATTTTGTACTTAATTCTTCTCTATCAGGGAGTAATCGGACAGAATTACCACCCAGTTGAGAACATAGACTTAATCACAACGATCTGAGAACTCAATTATTATAACAAGTGGAGCGTCTAATAGGCTTAGAGATACATAACGAAGACTACATTACCTGAGTACACACTGCCAGCTTGGATATGGGATGCATAATAAGAGACTAATATAGCATGCCTGCAGGGGAAACAGCTATGTATACATTGCACTAGATGCACAAATAGCCAATTGCCTTGATGCGCCTACTTACCCCAACATGGAAGTCCAAAGCAATACAGGTTGGATCAGTTACATAAAATAATTCTAAAATATGAGTTAAGACGAAAGGAGACGACAGTCAGAAAAGTGTCATAATCGTAAAATCCATTTCCTGGCTACCCAGATTTTTATTTTTAATTCTGAAAAATGTAATGAATTAAGAATCAATTTTCGGAGTGTGAAAAGTTATTAATATTGTTGTGAATTTTTTTTTATATGGCGAGATAGCAAGAAATCGTAGACAAAAAGTTTATATCAAGGATCGTCGGTAGATTTTGTAGATAGTTTTGCTTTGAAGAGAATGACATCTTGTACATCTACCTATGTTCAATAGAATCGTTGGCATCGTTTGCAGACGATCGAACAATGGGAACGGTTGAATTCCTGAAAACGGCCCCCTCCCTCTACCTGGCTAGACTCCGGCTGGGGGAAGACAGTAAACTAAATAATTGAATATACCACAATATTTCATGGGGCATTCCTAAATCCCCCCCTCCCCTATCTGTAGTTCATTATTTCCGCACATATGTATACGAGTTTCTAGGGGAAGATCTTTTAGAAATTTAACGCTCAGTTTTCACCTGATTTTTTTTTTTTTTTTTGGCCTTATGATCAATGCATATTAGCTAATGAGGTACGAATTTTACAAGGGGGGATTAAATAAGTTAATTTAAGAATTTTTTTGCAAGAGGGGGGACTGAAAAGATGGACTAAATAATTTTACAAGTGAAGATATAGTTAGGATTAAAATTGGAGTAACTATAAAACTATATCATTCGCAGAAATAAAATTGATAAAAGCGTCTAGGATCTCAATATTTCTAACTCAACTAATTATGAGTCTGATATCGGTTGTTAGGGGGACACGATGGGATATTAAGGTATGAAGTAGCTGGTCTCTGTGAAGGGCAG
Organism: Aradus depressus; assembly: GCA_963662175.1. NCBI lineage: Eukaryota > Metazoa > Arthropoda > Insecta > Hemiptera > Aradidae > Aradus > Aradus depressus. The sequence goes on from OY759215.1 coordinate 32,624,756, forward strand.
TTAGTGGACAGGCTAACAAGACATGATTGGAGTCAGCTGGAATAAGTCCGTCTCAGCTACAAAAAGGATGATCTAAAATTTTGATTTTATGAAAGTGGAAAGGTAATGGGTTGTGATTGAATCTAAGGGGGCAAATGGAAGTGAAGAAGTGTCTGGTTCGATGATGATGGTGGAACCATGGCTTGGAAGGAATAGAAGGCTGGATCCTGGTAAAGAAGATCCGCTATCCTGAATTTCTTGTCATCAAACTTCCTGATTCAAAAACTGAACAAAAAATGATTGCTATATAGAGACAATATGTCAATTAGCCAACAAGACATAAGTAGTTTTTAAAAGAAGGAGGATGGACCACAGCTGGGATTTTACAAAAGGAATAGTTAATCTGTAGAATACTTGTGTTGTAGGTACTCATGTTGGGAGGGCTTCTCGAAACAAAATGCTATTTTCTGAGACGGCAAAAACTAAAAGAAATAATTGATGCTGTAATAATATATTATATATGAATTAAATATCCCATTATAGAACCAAATAATAACAATGTGAAAGAAAAAATTAATAAAAAATATTAAATTATAAGGCAAGCCCTTCCCCCTAAACCCTTAAAAAAAAACCGACACAAAAAATAAACCTTTGAAAAGTGGGGGGGGCCTTGAAGGGCTTAGGGGGAAGGGTTGGACTTGTAAACATTTTTAATTTAATATTTTTTATTATTTTTTTCTTTCACATTGTTATTATTTGGTTCTATAATGGGATATTTAATTCATATATAATACATTATTACAGCATCAATTCTTTCTTTTAGTTTTGGCCGTCTCAAAAAATAGCATTTACGAACTTTTCGAGAAGCCCTTCCAACATGAGTATCTACAACACAAGTATTCTTTACGTTAACTATTCCTTTTGTTAATCAGAAAATTTCCTAACGTATTTACTGTAACGATTTCTATATTTAAACACCTAGTCAGTTTTATCAGGAGACACGGCAGTGTCTCTGGCCAAGATCGAAAAAAATGTCGAAAGACACTGCTGTGTTACTTTTCTCGTGACACCAAATGTCAATTTTTGCATAGAAAAAAGTATATTATATTATTCATTAACAAAATGATGTTTTTTCCGACATAGCCGTCTGGAGAACTCCGAGCTGAACAAAATAAAAATAAAAAGTAGCCAAAAAGAATTATTTTGGACCAAGTTTCGAAGGTTCAAAATTGGCAAAAAATAACTTTTTTTTCTTTTTCCTTTTTCAATTATGTTAATATAAAAAAATAAACTAAAATTCATATATAAATATATATAATAAAAAATAACCCAATATTATAACGAAAAAGAGACAGCAACGATAAAATACATTCAGGAAATTGATAATAATAAGAAAAAAGTTTGTGTTTGTTATTACGTGTTCAAACCTGTCCCAAATTTCTAACCAATTCCAGTTTACTAACTGCTAATTAATTGTTTAATACAATTTTTATCGTATTAAACGTACAAATCGTACAGGTGTAACGTACTTTGTCGTGCTTTTCAGTTTTTCTGCATTTTTACTGTTTTGTTATTTTTTGAGAAAACAAAATATTAATTGACATGCAACAGATAGACTAACCGTCTAGCTGAAACTTTTATATAATACATTGTCTCCGGAATGAGGCGGATTTACCAAGTTTCAGCCTTCTATATATATATATATATATCAGAAGTGATTGAAAAAACCAATCGGCAGATCTGACGTCAGCAAACTAAATTAATGTAAGTTATATAAAGAGATTTTAGTTGTTGAAATTAGTCCCCTGAAATGGTTATTGCCTCTGGAGAATAGTTAAATTAGGTGTACCATGAGAAATATGCAGAGCAGGTTGTCAAGCAGCCCCTTTCAACACCCAGGATTTTAATTAAAATCCCAGTTTTTACAACAAACTTGCTTCAGAGGTTGGCAAATTAAAATCTTTTACTTTATGGGACTAGGTGTAACAAATTATTACCTTCATTGTTCGTAATTTGTTGTACCTTGCTAATTGTGCTGACACTTAAAACATGTTTCATAATGATTCTGTTTTTACACAATGTTCCAATTGTCTAGTTCTTGAAAATAGTAGAAAAAAAAATTGTCGATGAATCACTGATATTCTACTTCCCCATCACTAATTAATCACACTTTTGAATTATCAAATCTCTTTTGAATTACCAAATTTCCATTCCAGTTACTAGGGTTTTTGAGTTGACCTGTTCCCTGAAATAACTGCAAAAACCTAACACTGGTACCGAACATAACGCCAGTCGAATTTTGGAATAAAATCCCTAAAGAAGTAAACTCAAAATTGCTTGCAATGAATTATTTAATTATTTGTTGGTATGTTACATTATTACATTAATAAAAAAAGGACAGTATGAGTAATACCATACATTCAGGTCGTAATAATCTATTATTTATATTTAAGTATGTTTATCACAAAAAAAAAAAAAAAAAAAAGTAGTCGGTGAATAAGCTGCTACCTATGTACTTCCCCAGCACAAATTAATCAATTAAGTTTTCGCTCATCCTTCAAAATCAACTGATAAAACTCAATATTTGACTTACGAGTGCATAGTAACTAAATTGTATGTCGATACATTCCTTACATCGGTAGTTATTAGGGGTTTTAAGTTCTATCCTTCTGGGGATTTGAATTTAAAAAATATGATTTAATGTCGATATATTCATTATATAGACAGGTTATTGGGATTTTTGAGTTGAGCCTCCCCTTCGGCTGATTCCGCTGAAAATTAATAGATGAAATTCTTATAGGACATTAAATTTACATATGAAACTTCGTGTTACCGGGAGTTATCATACCCACAGATATCAAACTAGCTAAGGATGAAGGATGGTATTATACTCTTTAAAGACCCTTATCCTTGGTGAATAAAAATTTAGGGTAGGCAAAGAGTTGGGCTCATGTCCACCAGAGGGACGAAAGGGCGCTCTGGTAGTAGGCGATATGACCTTGATTTTAAAGCCCGGGCATGAGTCATAATAACTAACTAGTAAGTACTGACCCCTTAGCCTTAAAAAAACATTCTTCACAAGTGGTGGAGGTGCCGCACAGTGGTCAAAAACTGACTTTTCAAGACAAAAGTCTGCCCAGGCTGTTCTACTGATCGTATCAAGACGAGACCAGCGTCATTTTATTTACGAATGAATTCACTATCATCTCATTTATACAACAAAAAAAATTATCAACTTATAAAAACATTTTTTATAAAGAAAATTATTTTTTTGGAAAATTTGAGAAAATACGCTGCCATTCAGCGAGTTTTGCAGATATTTTAACCAATGTTTTTTTGTTCGATTCAGAATTAAAAGCAGATTACAGCAGTGAAAGTCAGAAGTAAACATAACAAATAGATAATTTTTGGTGATTTTTTAAAAAATTTCAATTTTTTTCAAAATATTTCTTATAATTAGGGAAATATTGAAGATAAGTGAGTCCGAGTTAAAAAAAAAAGTCAGTTTTTGACCACTGTGCGCCGGGTTTATACGTCGTGTCTTCTTTTGCTATGTGAAACCTTATATTGACCAACAAAATGGTGAACTAAGTACCAAAGAATTATAACTGGTTTCTTGTTCTAAAAATGTAATCTTAAAAGCACCATGGATGTCAGATATAAGTTAGAGACTGTCCATTTATCACAATTCTCTTGTGAGACTTTTTGTTTGTAACCCGAATGCTCTCCACTTCTGTCTCAGAAATTCCAAGCACAAATCTTGTCCTTCTCTTTTCTGGACGATTTAATAACTTCTCTTTGTGTTTCAGATACACTCGGCACACACTGTGGTCTAACAAGCTTTGTAAGGGAACTTTAGTTCTCTCTTCTGTTGCCACTACGTTTTCTTGAGTAAATTCCTTTTTCGCTTCTAAGATTTGTCTGCATGGAGGATAGACTTCCGATCCATGCTCTTTTACACTTTGAAGTTGAACATATTGAAGTGCGATGGGGCATACAGGACAAGCGTTTACTTCCGTAAAATATGAAAATAATTATTTGTACCTATAGCAGGGGCGTGGCCAGGGGGAGACGGGGGGGGGGGGGGGGGGGGGGGGGGGGCGTGCCCCCCCTGGTCAGAGCAAAAAAAAAAAAAATTAAAATTAAATAAACTAAAAATATAGTTTTTATTAAAAATGGATTGCTTGCAAGTTACCGATAGGATCTTCAAATTTCCCGTGCGTCTGATTCCCTAATCAGCAATCAGCTTTTACATAAATGTACATGTACAAAACCAGTCATATTATATTTATTTAAATATAGGTTTATGAATTCGATCATTTCATTTCCTCGCTCAAAATCTTCATTTATGTTATACTTTATACTCTTAAAGCTGATTTTACATGCGCAGTAAAAATGCAAAGTGCTGCAGCAGCAAATGGACGCTATTGGATGTGAGTCATTTAATTCTAAAAGCACAGAAACCACAGCGTGCATTTGCTGCTACTTTTTTTTTTTTTTTTGCGGGTGCTCCGGTTAATCACCCGGCCCGTTCGTCGGGGAAATAGGGTACATGAAATGGTTTTGTTAAAATTTATTCTATTATTTGTTGCTATGGGTGACTGGGGGCGACAGCCTCTGGTCCCTTGCTGGACAGACTGGCGCTTCCAGACCCTCTTGTGTTGCGGCTGCCAGATGGCGCCGAGAGAGCTCAGGATCTTGGAGTGGGGGCTGCTACTACATCGCGGTCGCCGGGGGTGGACATCGGGCCGCGTCCCGTCAATCGCCCCCGGCGCCGGGTCAAGTGGGCTTTTTCTGTTCCCGCCAGAAGGTGACAAACCGGCCGAACGCCGGATAGTTCGACTCCATCATCAACTCCGGCAGGCTCAATCCCAGATATGATCCTGTCGCGCGGAACAACTCCACCCTAAACCTGTCGTACAGCGGGCAATCGAGGACCACATGTTCTGCAGTCTCGATGCCGCCACACGAGCAGTTCGGGCTATCCGAAGAAGAAGAGTTTGGAGTTGAAGTCGCCGTGACCTGATAGTACCTGGGATGTCCAGTGATCGGGTTGTACCCAAGTGGAGCGCCCGACGTGACCTGGACGTCGGGAATGTACGCGAATGTCGTTCGGCCATCGGAGGAGCGCGACCATCGCTGTTGCCACTTGTTCACTATCCAGTGCATTTGCTGCTACTGGGCTTTGCATTTTTGCTGCTCATGTAAAGTCAACTTAAGTATTACAGTCAGTGGTTACCTCAGGGGGAGCTTCGGCTGTGCCCCCGGGAGTCTATATTTTGCCCCCCTCCCCCCCCCCCCCCCCGGCTCAAAATCCTGGCTACGCCCCTGACCTATAGTATAAGGAAGTATTTCTAATCGTGCAAATGGATGACGGAGTGCCCTACCACGGCCCACGTGCGGCCATTCCTGGCGCAACTCAGCCATATAAAAACACAGTAAATATATATACCCCGATTCCGAACTCTCTCGGGAAGCGCCAATCAAGGTAGGAGTCCCAAACAATCGCTCCGGAGAGTGGGGGCATCCAACCGACTATAGTCATATTAATAAAATATCAATACGTTAGGGGGCAGAGGACTTATGGATCTCGGAGGATTAAAGTACCTACCTCGAGTGTGGCATGTGTTGTGCACAAAACACAGTTTTGTTACCACACTGGCTGTACATATTAAATTTCATCACTCTCTGTAAGGCGTCTTCCATTACTCTTTCTAAACAAATTGAAAAATTACGAATTCACCGAAATAATATACTTACTCTCTTGGAAGGCTATCCATAATAGAGGTAGATAGACGTAAAACAAAATCCACTTTTCAGAAATTACCCGCCACTTATTTTTACTTCCCCAACTTAAAGAAGTTATGTAATCGGTCAGAAATTCAATGTTAAGTTTCCACCGAAATTTCAGATTTTCCGACCCCTTGTTCCCAAAAATGAGAAAACATTTACCTGTTCGATAACTCCCGATCGACACGAAATTTTAAATCCAAAAAAAGGGAAAGGGGGAAGAGTTACAACACAAAAATAACAATAATAAATTACTGTATGTACCGATACAAAATTTAATATATGTATAAATAAAAAAAAACATAATTTTATTTTTATTTTGGGCTTATGTACTTTGCTATTAGCCATGTCTCTTATAAAGGTGTTATCTAGTTATTTACAACACCCATGGCCCCGGGAGGGAGTTCTATCTACGAAATAAAACTCACTCCGCAAACCATGGTGAGACCATGCGACCAAAGCCCTAGGACTCTATCCCTCACGGCCACCATGGCCCCCAACCATATAATGGCCCCCGATAACCATAAATTTTCAGCCGAAATCGAAGGAAAGTGGGGAATCAGATACGGATATTATTATACTCTAAGTATAATAATATAAATAAAAACAAAAAACTTGCTTAACTTTTATATTGTCTGATTCCACAAAAATACAGTGTAAACTCCATTTAACGCCACTCGATTTAACGACAAACTCCCTAAAACATCGAAATTACTTGAATCTGGTTGGTTTACCTTGTTGTCCATACAATGATACACTCTATGTAGCATCACACCCACTCTAAATAACGACAACACGTCATTACTAAGCAATAAACAGTACTTTCAAGTTGCCGAAATTAATAAGGACTGCAGCTGTGTACGTTCTCGTGTTTGTTGCTTTATTGTCAGTAGGGGGGAGAAGTATGTTCTACCACAGGAGCACAGGAGCGAAGGAGCTGTGCTCCTTCTCTCCTGTGCTCCTGTGTTAGAACATACTTCTCACTATAGGAGCGCAGGATCACCCTTTCACCACAGGAGCGCAGGATCACCCTTTCACCACAGGAGCGCAGGATCACCCTTTCACCACAGGAGCGCAGGATCACCCTTTCACCACAGGAGCGCAGGATCACCCTTTCAACACCCTGAGCACACCATCCTTCGAAGCTCTAATCAGGATCACAGGAGCAAAGGAACACCCCTCATCCCAACGATTACAGGAGCACCCCCTCATCTACACCATCCTCTAGGATCCTTCAGATACCTCGCAGGAGTCAAGCATTTCAACACCCTGAGCACACCATCCTTCGGTAGAAGCCACACTCCATGCTTTTTAATTCATACAGCTCTAATCCATGAATGCAGTCGAACAGTTTGGAAAACTGTAGACCATGCATAGTAGTAGGGAAAAAAGGTTAAGAAAAAACGTAAGATATAATAAAACTTATATTTTCATGATTTAATGTAAATTCCTATATTCAGTTACAATAGCACATTCAGTTAAAACAATATATATAGGTAATTACAGAGAACAAAGTAATACTATATTTGCGTAGTCCGGAGAGGAGAACAGACTATCACCCCAACGAAGAGAGTGAGGAGCATATAACAGACCGATAGGAATACATTGAACAATATATTGAGGAGTTGATAACCAGATAGTATTTTAATTTACTGTAATTTATAGTGACCCCAGGCTAATGTATGTATATTATCTTCTAACACAACCCTTTTGTCATCATTGGCGGATAAAGCTAATTTATTAACCCGAACGGAAAATAATTCATGTTTTTTTGATTGAATCATCTTCATATCTGTATATTTCACGACTCCTTCAAAAAGCGACTTTTCGAAGTCTTCAAATGTCAGTTTGTTAACAGCAGATGTTGGGATCCCTTTTACCCGTTTTTTTATTTCAGATTGAACATCTAAAGCATACATTTTGGGCTTGAGCCCTGCGTACCTATTTAGTATTTTGGAATTAAGCTCGTCTTTAAATTTTCCAAGAACCTTTTTATTCTGTTCGGAATAACAAAGATGGGACTTGGGAAAATCTGACGTATCAAAGTATGTTTCCAGAGTCTTCATATCATGATACCAGTCGAGAGTGCGTATTAAATATACGAGAGAATCTGTGTCTGTATACATAAGTTTCAAAAATTTCGAATCATATTTTTTGAGCATTATATCATAATGAAATCCATACATCACTGTTTTACTAAGATCTAAAATTGCTTGGCCGACAAATATAGGTTTGTTGAACACCAATTTTGTTTTTGCCATAATTACAGCAGCTAAATTCTCGTTATATACTATTCTGTCTAAAAAATTCGCCTTCGCTATTAGCTTTAATAGTCTTCTCTGCTGGGTAATCAAATACAGATTCATACGGTTTCGAATGTTTTCCATAAACTTTCCGAATGCGGCATTATTTAAAAGCTTGAAAAACTCCTTTTCAAAATCGTTTAAGGCATTTTTCCGAAGCTCAGTGTTACAATCAATGTATGGTCGCAACCAACTGGACTGTTTGAATTCAATAGCGCGATGAACTTTTGTAACCTTCAATCCATGGTTTATCGCTTGTTTCAAGTTAACGTAATGAACTACATAACGTTCCCGAGGGTTGAAATGTGCCAACAACTTTTTATGTTTGCCACCTGGAGGGGTTAAGGACTCTGGAAGGAACGGTAAATCATTATGAAGGTCATGCAAGCTGGAAGGATATTCGATATCTACTTCTATTACGTAGCCAATATCACCATTGTCATCTAAATTCAGGATGTCTATGTTCTCAGGATTTTTCACCCATTTAAACCCCCCATACGGTAAAGGCCTGCTCATGGCATGACCGTAAAGATTGTTCGCATCCAAATATGTTATATATGTTGATTCTTTTTTAGAATTGTATTCGGACATGTATTTATTATTAGCCTGAGCATATCGATGAGATACCTGACATAAACCTCCCCTAATACCTTTTTCAAAAAAGAGAACCATGTCATAGTCCTGCAATTGCTCCAACTTTATACCTGTATATTTCAGCATGGCATCCCAGGTCATGCCAGGAGCTGAAAAGTAGTGAGCAGGATCTACCTTATGACTACTCATCATGACAGTTCTAAACTGTTCAAAAACGTCCGCGAGGAGCAATACGTCTGTCTTTAAATAGACGTCGCTGTACTCTCCGAGAGTTTGACAGCGGAATGTTTCCCACACTAACTGACCACGTTTATAATCAGCCTCACTTAGAGGAGTACCGGTCAGCGTGTTATAAAATCTCTCTCGAGGTGGTAAGGATGTCTCCTCCAATTTTTCCAAAGAGTCAATATAATCATAGCAAAAAACTCCCTTTTTCATAACCAGGGGTAGATGCTCCGCAGCGAAATATTTCCTGGTTTCTTTAAATGAAGACTCAGGTAGTACACTAGCAAGATACTCTAGCCCCCTACTCATGAATCGGAAAGAATCAATAAATCTCAACTTGATACCATGAGCATGTTTCGTAAAACTTATATATTTTTCCTGTGTATGAGGGATTACATCAACCCTTTCGGCATCCTTGCCAAGCTCCTTAACGATTATATGCGAGTCATAATTAGACAAGTTATGAAACACAATGGGGACATATGAGGGGGTCCTGCACCGTAGGTTACAGCTGTTGCAAGCTGCTCCTCTATATTTACCGGTGAGATGGGCATGATCCCGAACCTTGTGATTGTCAAGTGAAAACACCTCCTCACAAAGGTAGCATTTTGAGGAGTTATTCCAATCATTCTCCTCTTCTTTTGTTATCATAATAGGAATGTTAGTTTTATACATTTTCGAAATTTTCAGAGCTAAACTATCAATATATTTTATAAATTGGTCGCCAGCACCAGGGCCTCGATATATATAGGGATCAAGTTGTAAATTTGAATCACCCACTACATGAACACAAAATGACATAGCCTCATGCCTCTGATAGGGAACAGTAGCCCCCAATATATCTTCTGGGACAGGAACCAGCATGGTTTCAAAGTCGGCATATACAACTATTGGCAGCCTTAGTTGGCGTTCAACATTGATATACCTTAAAATTGGATCGGAAGCCAGCTCTATTTTGACGGGGGGATTGATGGAACAATATATTTTATGTGCAATGAATTTATCTTCAACCGATTTACTACCTTGATTACCGAAAGAGCATAGACATCGCTTACATATTAAAATTTTACCAGTGTGTTTTGTAAGCTGACTATGAACTAGACGTTCAAAATTTTTGATGTAAACATAATGTTGGTATGCTCCATTATCTAGAACGAGCAAGTCCCAATGCATCGCTTCCTCAACATTCGTGATTTTAATAGGATAAATATGGTTTTTATCATCCAACCCAAATAAATTGACTGATACATTGTTCACTGCTTCAAATTTTTTAATATCATTTATAGGTGTGGGGAACGCAATGTTTGAGAAATCATATGGATGTTCCAAATTTTGAAATCTCGATACTCGGAATGAATTACTGATGTTTTCTATCAATTTTGACAGTATCGCGTATTTAAAACATAAATTGTCATTATTACGAACATTTATACACGCCTTCCGGGATTCGATTATTTTAGGAAGAGGGATATACGACGACCCCCGCAGAGGATCATAACGATTAATTCTTAGTCGAAGACCCTGAACTTCTAAAAGAGTCCATCCGCTCTTTTTCAAGGCAATTTCGGAGAGCTCGTTCTCAAGTTTAGCGAACTGATCAATTAGAACATTTCCTAATAAGGTATCCCTTAGCACTACAACATTTTTCGTTTTTATGCATACGTCGAGCTCCTCCGCGAGAATATTCGTCATAAGGCACTCAACAGCCATATTAAATTTTATAGAACCCATGTTCTTAAATACACTAGTTATCAACTCCTCTATTTTATCTCGAACAGATTTTAAAAACATGCTGAGATCTAAATTGCTATCCGATCGAATAAAAAAAGATTGTAATCGATAATTAAATGCGGTTTCATACTCATGTATATTTCCTTTTCCTGCGGCTAACAGCTCCTTTTTAGACGGCTCACCCCTCCGGCGTTTCGCAGAGGTTGCTTCACACTCCTCCTGGTGGAAATTTAAATTACTTACATCGCTAAAACTTTTGATACATGTATTGCAATTACATGATGTAATTCCGCATACAAGTTCGTGTTTGGTACACTCTATGGTATTATCAAACGTATGCTTACATTTGACACAAGTCTTTGCAGACGTAGGCTCTTGAGCGGACTCTGAGGGCTGGAGCGCTGGAGACTGGCTGGGTGCAGGCGGCTGAACAGGTGCTGGAGACTGAACAGATGCTAGGGTCTGCACTGAAGACTGGACAGGTGCTGCAGGTAGAGGGTTCTTACACGACGCCTCATGCGACAACAGATTATTAGGGCAGAACATTCCACATTTATCACAGATGTTGGCAAATAAACCATCAAATGCGATACATGTTTTTGAATGTTTTTTGAAATTATCTGCCCTAGTAAACTTTTTTAAGCAGGAGACGCATGAGTGAGGGTGCTGACGTTTGCCACAGATAGCCTCATGACGTCGTCTGTTATTGGGACGAGTGAAGGTCATATCACATTTTGAACAATTTCTGTGAAAAAAAAAATAATAATAATAATAATAAATAATAATAATAAATAAAAAAAATAAAAAAATTGCATAATCATATATATATTGTTGAAAAAACGAATATAGTCATGTCTGAATATATCTATCTCTCTTCTTAACTATAGGTGAAAGAAAATGTTGACACAATCACCGAAGGGGGGCTTGAAAATGAATAATTCTGAAGGAAGGGATATTGAGTTTAACCCATGGTACTATAGAATATAGATATGTTTTTGAAAATATCTAGCTACCTCCTTGACAATTAAGAATCACATACATTTCTAACATAAACACACTTTGGCACTATTCCCGAAATGAGCTTGAAAATTATTAATTCTGAAGAACTCAATATTGAGTTTAATCCATGGCATTGCATTAAATGATGCTTAACCGGATATATTGCTGAAAAAACTAATATAGATATGTATATACATCCTTAACAGTAGGTAAAATATAGTTGATATAGATACTTACAGTTGTATGTTGAGACGGCCGTATGGGAGACTCTTGATGTCGAGATTGGAAGCAGAGGTTTCGGCGGATGAATGGGCAGACATGATCAAAAAGGTTGTGGGAGAACGTTGAGACAGTACGGTACGCACAAGTGAACGATAGACGAGTGGTTTGCTAGGTGAAAGTCGGAAGGCTGTTATATAGGATAGTGTCTGTTGGGAGGTGGTGGGGGGTATACCTTTCTGAACCCTCTCCTCCACCCCTCCCCAGCATATATTTTTAATTTTATATTTTTTTTTTTCTTTATTTGAAATTTTTTAATGAATTTTGTTAATGTTAAAACAAAAGATTCGCTCTATATGAAAGAGGAATTACTTTGCAACCCTGCTAACACATTGAACAATCGCTTACCGTTAAATTGTGAAACTTGTATTACTGGTATATATTCCTTGACAGACAATAAGCTATTGTAAAAGACAGTATATATTTTATAAGTTGATGAACAAAGCCATTTCAGATTTTGCCATAAATATTTCTAAGTATCTATTTTGAGAAAATTGTGATTGTTATTAGCCATTCAGGATATTTCTATGGAGTTGAAGAAATCTTTTAGACTTATGTCATAAATATATCAATTTTTATATATGTTGGTGAAAGGACGTAAGCTATTAGCAGGTCTTGCTAAATGGTTTTTTCCATTAGTGGATATCTGAGACGTCTAATAATAATCTGAAGTGACAGGTTCTAGCATGGAAAGTGACTTGGAGAAGGGATTAGAAAGGTATACAGTATTTCCCCAACAGTTTGTCATTGCTAATCCAGAGCCTTTGTGTGAAATATCTCCATTCTTCCTCAACTGTAAGTACCTCTTGAAAAATTATTCATATTATAACAATCAATCCTATGTTTATCCCAGTTTTGACAACATCAATCTAAAACTCTGTTTATTTGGTTTCTTGTTCAATAGATGGCTTTATCCAAATACCTTAACGAACTTCAGACAAAAACCCAGCGAACAGGTTCACTAGGGGACTTGACTGTTGACCATCTCTACACGATTTTATCGTTTGAAAAAGTTGTTACGAAATTCGGTGATGCATTAATTATTGAAATTCAACCTGAAGAATTTCATTCCGCTTCCAATATTGATTGTCCTACAAGAGTGTATTTACCATATCGCTTGTGTAATGGTCTATCGAATGAAACAATTGAAAATTATAATTTACATAAAATACCAACACTAATGTTTAAATATATGGGAAGGAAGGCAGGTGTTCATGAAATTGTATTTTCAGAATAGAAATTAAAAACTGTTAGTCTTTAAAATGATTATTATTGTATCATCCGTTTTATATTAATAAATCTTTTTGTATACATCTATTTTATTTAATTTTTCCTCAGCCTAACATAAATACATGCATATAGTTGAGATATGAATTGAAAAACTTTCAAACAGATATAACACTATTATATTTTATAGTAAGAAATATACATTTTTACAAAAAAGGCATACACATATTAATATTATGTATGAACAGAAATAGGATTCACAATTGCTAATAATATGTTTACATAATAATCTACCGTTTTCCAAGAGTGTAAAAACATTAGCATATCTTTTTTACAAATTAATATTTCGTTAGATGGTAAACAGTTAATAGGTCCACATGGATTCATATCTAATTTCCATGGATAGTTGCCAGATATGTACACTTTTTTACATTTATCATTTTTTTCACAATGCATATTAAAACATTTTAAATTCACAAAAAGACCCCCACATTTACGACTAACCATGTATTGGCTGATACGTATCATGTTTTCTTTTAATAATGTCCAATCCTCGCACGATAAATGTATATTCTTCACCCCCTTCTGAAGTTCTAAATATACTATGCCATATTTCACACCGATTTTTAAAAAACATTTTGGGCCGATTTTTACAATTGATTGAAACTCCATAGTATAGAGATGTTAATTACTAATGACTTGTGCTACCTTTCACTATGAGGAGAGAGAGATATATGGTCCCTCTTGTTGACAACATGTTAGAGCTTGTCGATACAGGGAAAGGTCACACCTTTCACTCATCCCATTCTTCTGTCTCATGTCTAAAAAATTATCTCTGCCACGCAGTTTTTTAAAGAGGCAACCAATCCTATTCCTTTCATTTATACATTCGATCTGTATGCGGGAGGATGGCTAATATAGATATCAGGAAAGAGATTGTTAATGAGTTAAATCGGCCTGCTAGGAAAAACTGGATTAGGAGATCGGTGGTTTTAAAAGGTATAAATGATTTAATACAGCTAGACGTTGCAGATTTTCAAAAGTATTATAGAGAGAACTCAGGGTATAAATTCATTCTGTGTATAATTGACTGTTTTAGTAAATTCGCATATGCTCTGCCTATAAAAAATAAGAAGGGTTCAGAGATATGCAGAGTCGTTAGGAAAATACTAGCAACACTTCCTTCTTCTCCGCGGAATATTCAGACTGATCAGGGCTCAGAGTTTTTTAATAAAAGTTTTATGAGGCTTATGAAAAGTCATGGTATTAACCATTACAACACGTTTAGTGTGAAGAAAGCATCCATAGTTGAACGTTTTATTAGAACGTTAAAAAACAAATTATACAAAAAATTTAGTTATAACGGAAATTATAAGTATTTAAAAATATTACCAGAAATTGTTAATGAATATAATAATAGTTATCATAGAACTATTCGAATGAAACCTATAGATGTTAAACAATCCAACGAGCAAAACCTTCTAGAAACTGTTTATAACATTAAAAAAAATAAAAAAAGTTTGTCAAAGATTAAACCGAAATTTAAGGTAAATGACTGGGTAAGAATTAGCAAATTCAAAACCGTTTTTGAGAAAGGTTATACTCCAAATTGGAGTAGTGAATTGTTTAGAATATATCAGATTAAAAAAACTAATCCCATCACATATTTACTTACTGATTGTAACGGTGTAAAAATACAAGGATGTTTTTATATACATGAGTTAACATCTGCACGTTACCCAAACTTTTATCTTGTGGAGAAGGTGTTGCGAAAAAATAAAAACAGGTCTTTCGTAAAGTGGTATGGAATGAATGACAAGAGTTGGATAGACACCAAAGATATATTATAATTATAATTAAGGATGATACCGTTCCTCTCTCATCGCCACCCTTTTTCTAAACACTCTCCCACCATTCTCCACTGTTGTACAGTCGCCTTTCTCTTTCTCTCGTTCATTCTATTGTCACGAAGGCATTGACTTGCATCATGGATATTACAATGCTTCACAGGGTGAATAGTTTATTATCGAAAATCCATCATGTAAAGCAACTTATCACCAGATATGAAGAAGAGAGGGGGGCCTTCCTTCCCTCCTATGAATCTACCGATATAGCTTCTTTGAGGAATACTCTAGAACGACTTTCACTCAGTCGTCATGGAGGAGCTGAGACAACTGGGTCTTATGTCAACATATCATCTTTTCAACGTGAAATATCTGAAGATCACTCTGGAACAATATAACGTAGAGAACTGGCTTACTTGCAAGAGATATATCGAAGAACTTCATCAAATGGCAGGCGTTTATACGGAGAAGAAAAAAGGATACAATGATGAACTGCATTACAGGCAATGCCCTTGGTCTGATAAACGATGTCAAATGGGGCCTAACACCTGCCCCTGTTTTTATGTCTCAAGATTATTCTGTAACATATGTCACGCACTCAACACTATATTTGAAGAAGAAGACGAAACCGACTTCATAGAAGACAACAATCAGCTCGATTGATCTTTTTCGCAAATTTGTAAAATAAATAAAATAAATATGTTATGTACATTTCCATTTTTGTAAAAAATAAAAAAATAAAAATAAACTTATTTATTCCAGAATAAACCTATGTTTTTTTTTTTTAATTTTCTTATATCACCTTTCCATCATCTTTAGAAAAAAAAAAAAAAAACTTTTACCTGTCGAGTTTTGAACTCGTGTATGTGAAAATCTCTAAAAAATAATTACATCCTTAGCTGTTTAGTTACTTTCGTAAACAGCTAAGGATGTAATTATAGTCTTAGAACTATATATTTAAGATTTAAGGGTTAAATAAAGGGAAAGTCACACATATTTGTTGTTAAGATACTTTATTAAGATACAATCTTTCACATTACATAAGGTATATATAAATAGCAATGATATATATATCAGATGAAAATATAGTAATACATAACACTTCTATATCAAAACATTTTTGATTACTAATATTACAAACACATATAATTTTTTTTTAAATTACATTTTACGAACAATATTCGTTACAGGGTTATATTCCACTATCTTATCATGGATTATTAAACAATAGGCTGTTGTGTTATGAGGGAAAGGTTTTGATGCTTCAAACTCTAGCCGAATATCTACTGTACCCGCTTTGATGTTATCATTTTGGTTGGAGCAATCAATCACGATTAAAGGGGCTTTTTCTACAAAACTTGTTATTGTTAGAGCAGGGAATGAAGTTTCACATTTGTAATAACTCTTTTGAAAACGTGAATACATTTCATATAATTCAGCCATCTTTTGTTTTTCGAACGCGAGGGCTAAATCATTGTATGGATATGAGTTGGAATTGAGATATAGTTTTATGTTTCTTAAAGAACAGTGGTCGAATGTGCTACAATCTTTAATTTCTTGATCTCTCTTTGCTGTCTGAAAACCAACAATAACAAACCGAGGTCTTTCTAGGGATGTTGTTGTTTTTATAGTCCAATTATGCTTAGCACTCTCTGAAAGGGTGGGGTATTCGACCAGATCCATACATCTAAAGCCCATTTGAATGTTTCTACCTCTTTGTAGTAATTTTAATATGTGTAATCTCATACTGTCCGATGGCTGAACGTGGGGCATTTTCCAGTAAAGTCGGTCTATTTTAATACTCCATTTGATGTTTGTTACGACACCTGCTAGATTATCCACGACTACAGCGTTTGTGTCATTACGGGCTCTAGTTAATATTAAGACCTGGTTCATATTGATTATGGCACGAGTATAATCTTCTGCCATCCCGCTTAGCATATTTAATGGAATGCATACATTAAAGTTACCATGTTCATCTTTACAATGTCCTCTATAGTCTATCTGATCTAAAGGTAAATCACAATACTTCCAATTCCATCCAGCATTTTCTACTCCTTTTTCACCTTTTTTGAATGAGGCCCAGCCTTTCATAGTTGTTGCGATTCCGACATTTCTTGTTCTATCTATTTCTACTCCGTTTAATTCATAACGTATTTCATCAAAAAGGAAAGCAAAAGCATTGTTAGTGAATCCTACAAGTCGAGCTTTTTCATCATTAGATAACACCCTGCCAGGTATGGACGGTATTTCATAGTTTTCAATAACCACCCTCCCCTCCAAACATATATAACTCTCAGAAGGTAAACTTATGAGATCCTGTTGAGAAATAGGTATTCTTATTTCATCATTGTTGTTGAAGGTCGACGATGCATATGGCAAGTAATTATGATACTCGTAATTAGTTATGGCATCATCAAAACTGATTTTCTCTTCAACGTTAAAAATGTCTGCTCCCGGCATTGTTGATTTCTCTGTTCCTTCTCCTCCTCTTTGTATGCAACGCTAACCCAATACTTTTCAAGATACGTCGTGATGCAGTTGTTAACCGGAACGTCTTTGATATAGTACTGGCTGAGGGTTGTCTGATTACAGGTTTTTTATATGTAAACGGTGAAGGTCTGAAATCAATACCCATTCTTGAGATGTAAGCGAATTGTTATTCTCTCGCCTAAAAAATTTAAAAGTCTTCCGCTCTGATCAGTTATTCTTATAGTAATGTTGTTTATAGTACGACTGTTCACAGGTAAATAGACAACATTTGCAGGTGTCTCATTCAATTTATACCCTGGGGGAACTGTAGGATAAAATTCATGTATAATGTGAACAGGGCGACTGTCACTAAATGAACCAGCAGTAATGTTACATTCGACACATATCATGTTAGTTTTTGATATATCTAGAATGTTATCAGATATCCACTTTTGATTTTTCTTTAAATGTACTTTTCCGAATCCTAGCAGGGATCCTATGCTATCTGGTTTTGTAAAATCAATATTAAAGTCAGCTTTAATTTCACATTTCATGGTGTTTCTGTTACCACGAATGTAGAAGGTGTATTTATCGCCTTGCATTTCTTGTTTTAGATATTTATCTATTGCTTCAATTTCATACATGCCTGTTGGAATCGATATAATTTTATTGTGGTCATAATAGAATTTATTGTTAACCCCCTCTTCAATGTTTGGAACAGAATTGAATGTAACAAAATTTAAAAGACCTATGTAATAGGAACCTTCATCGAGTATGATTGGAGGGAAAAAATCGGCTGAGAGGACAGATGATGTCCCGTTAAGTGTAAAGGTAAAGCTCATGTCTGAAACTGTTCCAAACTCTAATAATAATAGCACTTATAAAGAAACTGAACACATAAATGTCCACAATTCTCACTCTTTAAAACCTGATATTGATCTCTATTATAAACTATTGTAGAACCCTGCATGTACCTTATGAACTCTAATGGAGGTCTCAGATTGCCAAAGCTGTCAAAGTATTCGACATAGTCACCATTTTTAACATATGCTACCCAATGGGTGCCATTGTTCCTTTCTGAATCTAGATTCAAAATACCACATTCTTTCTTTCTAGGTGGGTTAATTGGCAGTGTATCCCTCATAAATATACCTCTAAAAAAGGGTATTTTTAATTTTTCAATTGTATTCATTAGATCTATATTCGTTAGAGCTCTTTTCGGCAGGGTCTCTATTAGTTTTTTGAAATCTTTGATGGAGGGGCGAGATATAAACCTAAACCTTTTTTATATGGCGCTAGATACATACCTCCACCGGTTGAAATTTTAATGGAGCCTTGACCGACGCTCTTTCTAGAATTCTTTATATCATGTACGGTTTTGGCTATAGCTGAGGCTCCACCAACCAAACTCCCGATAGCCGAAAGACCTGCAAAGATAGGTATCAGAGCAGGTAGAAAACCACCCTTTTTCGGAATAGGTAGTACGCGGGGTAATTTGACCGACCCAGGTCTTTTAGACGCCCTAGCACTTCTTAATGCTATTCTACATGTTTCAATTAGTCCGCCCGATCCTTTTTTCCCTTTATGTCGTCTATTCTTACAATTCAGTTTTTTGATCGCACTTCTGGCTGCCTTAACGATATTCTTAAAAGATAATTTCTTCTTAAGGCCTCCCATTTTGTTTCCACCACCTATTTTCACTTTTGCTTTCATACCATTCATTACAAACCACGAAGCAGCCTTTTCTTTTAATGAGGTGTCCTTTGCTTTTACTCTCTCCCAAGCAGAGTTTATTAATCGCTCATCAGCTTCTCGTCTGTTATCAGAGTCTTTATGTTTTGAATATGCTATATCATGTTCCTTACAAGCTGCATCCAAAGGATTGATACCGGGATCACCCCTATTCAATCGTTTTGTTAGATGCGTTCCAGGACCGCAATACTGATATCCTGGAAGATGTAATTCAACAGGTAACTTGTCGATGAGTTTATTTAATAGACCTCTACCGTGTTTCACCTTTGTTTCATTCATAACGACTAAAGTTTGAAAACAGTGTACATCTCTATTTATACAGATCCCTGTCTATTCCCTAGACATTAATGCTCATAATGTTAATGAAGAAACAGTCGGTATCGATCAAAAGGTTCTCTTCTGAAAGATTAACACAGGAACGGAATAAAATCCGATTTCAACACGGACCTTTACTCCCTCAAACTATTCGATGTCTCATTTGCGGACCATCAAACTGTGGGAAAACGGATCTTCTTCTTAGCTTACTACTCGATGAAAATGGCCTGAGATTTGAAAATATTTACATTTTTAGCAAATCTCTATTTCAGCCGAAATATGTATTGTTGAAAGAGATATTGGAGATGGTGCCGGAAATAGGCTATTTTACCTACACGAATTGTGATGATCTTATACGACCCGAAGATGCTAGAGCTAATTCTTTACTTATTTTTGATGATGTTGCAACGGACAAACAGGAAAGAATGTTGGAATATTTTAGCAGAGGGCGACATATAGGTGCAGATGTATTTTATCTATGCCAAACATACAGCAAAATACCCAAACAGATGCTCAGAGATAACGCTAATCTGATTATACTCTTCAAACAAGATGATATCAATCTTAAACATGTTTATGATGAGCATGTAACCACTGATATGAGTTACAAAGAATTTAAAAGTATATGCTCGAGATGCTGGAAAGAACCTTATGGATATCTAGTGATTGATAAGGATTCATCTGTAAACGAGGGACGTTACCGATTTGGTATGGACACATACATAGGAATTAATGATTAGTATTTGCATAATTCCAACATCACTTTCATCTATAATTATATAAAAGGTGGGGTAGAACACAACCCTTTATCAGTTAGAAATGGATTGTGAAAAGGTTTTGAATGAACTTGTTCAAGTGAGTAATGTTGTACGGAAAAAATATCAAGATTTGAAAAGAGGTTTAGATGAAAGAGAGGAATTCGTTCAAAATACTTTACAGCCTGTATCGAAACCCCTAAGAGAAATTGCAGAAATACTAAAATATAAATCAAGTGGGGAGAAAAGGGAGCGAACCGGATCGAGTGTAAAGAAGGAGCCTGTGAATGAACATAAGTCTCTTAGTAACGAATCAGTCAAGGAGGAAGAATCCTTTTTTACAACACCTCACTTGCGTAAAAGGAAATTTGCATTTTCACCCCTAGAAGAAGAAGAAAACATTTCTGAACAATATACAGCACCGAAAACATCACAATTTTTACAAGAGACTGAAGTATCCGAAAATGAACCGAATGAGGATCTAGATACTGTGAACATAGCAAAATATATTTCCACACCAGCTGGAAATGCTAGTCTTCAAAAAGGTCTTAGTCAGCTAAGTCCTAAAATATCCCCTTACATTGAAAGGTTGCTGAAAGGTGACGATTCCTTTGATACAACGTATGGTGTTCGTATTGTTCCTCAAGGCGGCTTGGTCTTGGGTGATAGTGAAATAACATTCGATGACGACAATATATTTATTAACGATAAGGCATATAAGGCTACACATGGACTACTAGATTTGATTTTTATGAAGAAACCCCGGTACTACAATGAGAGCGACAGTAAACTACATGCTAAATTGCTCATTGAAACAAATGCCTACTATAAAGACTACTGTAATAGGCATCCTATACGAGGAAATCGAGGTTACAAATACAAAAACATCATTTCCAAAATTATACCACCGAAGGAGGGCAAAGGTCTACTAACTTTTGAAAACCAAAATAAGATACAGTTCTGGAACGACCCCAACGAACTCGTGAGAAGATTAGGTTTATTGTATTCATCCAAACTAGCTGGACACACAGGTCATGAAAATGAAATTGCAGCTATTATTGAGGAACTCAGAGAAGAACAAATTATTATCTAACAATGTAATTTTATGTATTAATAAATCGTTACACAACTTAGTATATGTTTCCTTATTTCATATTATAACCCCTCTCCATCTATATTAAGATAGTTTTAAGAAGGCTACAGCTGTATGAATTAAAAAGCATGTAGTGTGGCTCCTACCGAAGGATGGTGTGCTCAGGGTGTTGAATACATGACTCTTGCGAGGTATCTGAAGGATCCTAGAGAATGGTGTAGATGAGGGGGATGCTCCTGTAACCGTTGGGTCTTACGTTTTTTCTTAACCTTTTTTCCCTACTACTATGCATGGTCTACAGTTTTCCAAACTGTTCGACTGCATTCATGGATTAGAGCTGTATGAATTAAAAAGCATGGAGTGTGGCTTCTACCGAAGGATGGTGTGCTCAGGGTGTTGAAATGCTTGACTCCTGCGAGGTATCTGAAGGATCCTAGAGGATGGTGTAGATGAGGGGGTGCTCCTGTAATCGTTGGGATGAGGGGTGTTCCTTTGCTCCTGTGATCCTGATTAGAGCTTCGAAGGATGGTGTGCTCAGGGTGTTGAAAGGGTGATCCTGCGCTCCTGTGGTGAAAGGGTGATCCTGCGCTCCTATAGTGAGAAGTATGTTCTAACACAGGAGCACAGGAGAGAAGGAGCACAGCTCCTTCGCTCCTGTGCTCCTGTGGTAGAACATACTTCTCCCCCCTACTATTGTCTAGCACGTATTTACCTCGACTGTCGGCATCATACGTAGGTACCGAAGATTCTAACAAATTCGTTCTTTTGTTTGTTGTGGTTATCTTAAAATACTGGAGCAGCAAAAAACGACAGACGAAGATAACAGAAAATACGCAATAAGCGTTGTTATTTGTATCAATATTAATGTTTGTTGTTTGTAAATTTTATACTCTATTAGTAAATACATATTATAATAGTAAAATACTATTAAATGTAATGTAATATGTATTGATTTTTCTTCTCTTCATTTCACGACAACTCTCAATAACGCCATAAAATGCGCAGTCCCTAAGTGTCGCTATATAGAGCTTACACTGTATATATAAGTACATAAAGTGTACCGGTTTCGGCTCACGACATCGTCAGAACAAAGTTCAAAAGTGGTCACTTTATGTATAGATCATTGTGGAATTAGACGCATTAAATAAGTATGATTCAGAAGTCTCAGTGTAAGACACCTATTAATTTTCAACCAAATTGGTAAATTGGTTACAGAGGGAGAGCAAAAACTTAGTTGATTAATTCGCGCTGGGTAAGTTAATTGCAGATGTATCACCGACGGCATTTTTTACTTTTTTTTTACGAAATTTTCTTGCTCTCATCAAAGTCTAGACTCTTTTCAAGACATACGGACTAAGAACTATGAGGTTCAGCCAAGAGTTTCAACATTAACAGAATACAATGATTTCAGTCAAAAATCCTGCAACAAATTGTCAATGCTCCCTATTATGTCCACAACTCCTCTTCAAGAACCTCCATTCTAAGCTGAATACCCCTCTCAATTCTGTCACTCAGCGCATGTCCTCTCAGTCCCTCCCAGCAACACTGTCCATGCCGCCTAAGAAGACTCTGGCCTCGCGATCATCTGTAAATAATCTAGAGACTATCTAAAGGAGGGTCAGCACTGGCTGATCTCATGCTCAGTTGCTATCCATTTTTCTACAGATTGTAGAATAAAAAAAAAAAAATACATATATTATACTCACTGCAAATTCTAGAGAAACTATAATACATATAATGATTAATAGAGTCGACAGTATCTTTTCAATGTAGAAGGAATTCGAGGTTCTGTCGTGTAAATGAAAAATTCAAAATTCGGCCAACGTTTCGAAAACTATTTATTTTCTTCTTCAGGGCCTAGAAAATAAATAGTTTTCGAAACGTTGGCCAAATTTTGAATTTTTCATTTACACGGCAGAACCTCGAATTCCTTCTACATTATAAATACATAGTAAATAATTTATTGTGATTAAAATAAGGAACCCACCTCAATCTGTAGTTTGTTAGCAATTCAACTTTAGGGCTTCATCGAAGCCCCGATTATGTTAAGTACAATATACAAACGTTCATTTGAAGTCCCAGTTCAGGCTTTTGTTTTTGTTATTAATTTGTCCTTATATGAAATGTAGGTAATTAAATATTTCGGAATGGGGTCAGTTCTTCGAATATCCTTCGTGTTAAACTCTTCATTCATCCCCGTGCGTTATGAAATGTACGAGTATGTTGAAAAAAATGTACCTAATTGCCAATTAGATCAATTTTGTGAATGAAGCATTCCCCTTAGAATTCCTTTTTCCTTTATTTCTTGTTGAGAGACGACGCAGAGCCCAAAGCCTTCGATTTACGACCCACGGCTCCAATCCCAGTCGATAAATTCCTTGGGAACCTAATCCTTGACTCTCCGTTCTTTTGAGAAGATCTCTCTTCGCTGATACCATGAAAAATTTCAGTCATTTCACTTAGAAGAGGAAGTACCAAATTCGTTACACTCTTGACTTTTTTATTTTGTGTCTGTCCTATGTCTCGCGATTTGTTTTGTTCTCTAGTGATTAGAAAAGATAATAATAATAATAATAGTTTTTATTGATTCAGTGACCATTACATTTACAATATTAACATATTCAAAATTAGGGATTGATGAGCCAAAATAAAACAGTAGGGGATCTCGGGGCTGGTGTGCTGTAGGCGCAGGTAGTCACTGTCTGAATCTCAACTGAGAAACCCTAAATCTGCCGCTGTATCAACAAAACATCGATTTTTTTTAGCTTAAACGATCGATTGGTTTTCGAGAGAGAGAGCGAACATTCAATTAATTAATTCGTTCTGGGGATGTATATTGCCGGGAATTTACCGACAACTTTTCTGGTTTATTTCGTAGGCTTTCAAGCGAAACGCACTAAGTCATGACATTTTTACCATTATTTTGTTAAATAAAATCTATTTTGATTGAGTAAAATATAAAAAACATACTATTCCCAAGGATATACTTTTTCACCTAAAGTAATTGGTCACACAAAAATAATTTGTAGCAAAATTAAGCAAGGGGTTCAAATATTAAAATTGTCCATTATTTATTTATTTTATTTTTTTCATTCTCAGAATTGTATTCTTTATATTTTAAATATTTACAATCAGTATAAACTATAAGTAAATTTGATGAATGCCATTAAACATTAAATAGGTACATAAAAAAAAAAATTAAAAATATAGACAACGAGAGATATGATTATGTACAAAATAATAGGTAAAAAAATATATATATATAATAAAATAATAATGGTCTCTGCAATTTAAATAATAATAAACATAAAACAATAATAATAAAGATAAAATAAAATCAACATGAAAGTCCTTCAACTCGAGACCCCTCGAAACACCCCTCTCTGTCATCCCCATCCCTCCAACTTACTGGGGGCAGGGGAGGCCGCGGGGGCTCGAGTGATCCCCCCTGCCTTCTCGCCCCGCCAATCACTGTCCAGCAGTGGAGGCAGGCCAAGAAGGGAAGCAGAGTTAAAGGTAAGAGGAAGAAGCTGGTCATCACCGCCAAAATATTGTTGCTAGATAACAGTAGCAGGTCTCTCGGCCAGCGCCGCCTCAGTCTTCGGGGGGTAGGGGGGGGGGGGGGGATTATCTGGATGGGAATGGGATGAGCAACTGGATTGACATAGGAAGACAGATTAGAATGGAAATTGTGTCCATAACTCAAAACCTCTCATCTCATAAGTTTATATTTATTTTCTGTGTCCTCAGCTACTCTTTCTTCTTGTGTAATATAATTTTTCTACATTCTGTTATTGTGTCAACCTCCACCCAAGAAACCATAAATAAATAAATCTAAAAATATACATGAGACTCACACAAACCAAAGGGAGACTTACAGTTATGGAAAAATACATTCAAGAAATTATAAAAATTTCATGAAGTACGAAGCATTCATGAGAACAACATCCACTATGAAGCTCACTCCCATTTTCCATTCACTTTTTTCTTTGTTCTGAGAGCAATTTATACGAACCCTTAAAATTTCAAAGTTTTACAATATTTGATTGTAGTTCTTATGACGAGTTTAACAGTTAAGGGATGCCAAATGACCTATGTTTGAACTAGGCTTAACGTAACGAAACAAGGTGTTTGCTTCATGAAAATTCGATCAATTGTTAAAGATTTGGGCCCCTTCACCCTTCCCCGCCGCCCTATTTTGAGATGCCAAATAGCTTATATCCAAAATTGGCTTTCTTTCATAAACTCTGCAAGTTTCTTGAATATACGATTAACCGTTAAAGAGCTGGTAGTAATCTTATGTCCAAAAATTTTTTCGAGTAATAGTTGTAGAGAATACTCAAATACATAATTTATATGAAATATGATTATTTACATGTGGGGTTTTCGAGATACATGCTGAAAATCATCTTGAAATGTAGTTTTGAAACACATATTTTTAGACGTTTCCTTAATTTACCCAAAAACGGTTAGTCCTATCGAAAAATTGGTTCCTCGCGAAATTGTTCCTTATAAAAAGGGAGAAAAATGAGATAGAATTAATACGACAAAATTGACATGCTGGGCATTCCAATTTATACACTCCACATTTAAATTATTTGGTATCTTCTAATTTAAAATTATTTTTTAATATGCAGACAGACCAAACTTGGCAGCTTATACTTTCTCCTTAAAGTGATTTTCTAAGGATAAATTCGAAGTTAAAGAAATCCCATGATATTAATACTTAGTAACAACTTCTATACTATTGTTGTTCTTGCCTAGCCGGCCTGCATCCATTCCTAATACTTGGGACTTCTCTAAGTTTAACACCAAGTTCCACATTTTACAATACTTCTCAAAGGCAGATATCATAAGTAAGTCCATTACATCTGTAAACTAATTAAGAAATAAAGTACCTACTTCCTTATTCTAAGTAAAACAATTGGTATGACTGTCAATACGCAGACTTCAAGAAAGATGGGAAGAAGTGGAGGATGAGATATAGAGAGACTAAAGACAAGCGGGGCGCGGTAAGGTAGAAGTAATGCGTTTTTTGTGGAAATGTGCTTAGCAGGTCAGAAGCAGGCTGGGAACTTGGAGGGATTTATAGAGGCACTTTAGCAAGTTAAGAAGTGTGACAGTTCGAAGTGCGATACTCCACCTTCATCTTCTTTCTGTCTTCCTCTCCTCTCTTAGATCCACTATAGTCATTAGAGTGTTGTTAGTAGCCAGTCTTTGGTTAGGGGGGGGGGGGGCACGCCCCCCCCCCAGAATGGCCGGTGCAATCCAGAAAAGTGCAATCTAATGCACCTAAATAAAAAGAAACTTACTAATATATAAAGAGACAGCGGTTGTTTGATGTTCGGGCTAATCTTAAAAGTCATATTGATAAAAGTCAAGCCCTATTGAATAAATAATAAATCACTCCGCCGCAGTTCTATATTATTCCGCCTCGGGAAAGTACCATATAGGACAATCAATATGCTTCTGAAACCCCCCGAAATTCACATTGAGTCTGAATCATAGATTCATCGAAAAATGTTCGGACAAGAACGGCTATCAGATTTATCAATACTGTCCATAGAAAAAGAAGAACTTGAGAAACTAAAATCTTCTTCAGTTAAGTCGTTTATAATAAATAAGTTCGCCGAAAAAAAGGCAAGAAAAGTATCTATTTAACACTAGAATATTTTTTTTAGACCTAAGTTTTTAATATACCTATATAGTTGTTTCTGTTATTTATAAATATATTTTGTTCATGCGAGTGCTTTTGTTTATTTTCCGAAAAAGGGCGCCCTAAGAAATTTTGATACACTCATTGCTACGCCACTGGTGAAGCCGGTTAAACACAGGTCTTTTCCAACTTCCAATTTAATTTTTTATTACAATATATTTGTTTTGCTATTCTTATTAATTATTTTTATTATTATTACTATTTATTTTATATTATTATTATTTATTTTTTTAAAACAACTCTGTTAGAATCCTAATTCTGATCATTATATAAACATATTTATTATCTGTTCGTCTTATTATGGTGTAGATCATCAGTAGAGAAGTACTGGACATAATTCAATTTTTCTCATTGTCGCCTTCAATGTTTATAAGATTTGTAACAAGGCAAACTGTGAGTGATGTGGCTGAATTGAGTCATGGCACTGTAAATTGAATTGCCTTTGTATTGTAGAGGCCAGGGTAATACATTCAAATCAGTGGTTGGCTCCCCGTCTGCCTCCTTTCTCGCTCACAAACAGTTAATTAAACAATTTCATTACTTGTATATTATATTTCATATTCAATTTGAATAATTGAATTTACCTCAAATATGATAATAATTCAATATCATATTGTAAAGTATTATTCTATTACATGACAATAATTTACAGGCCAGCTACGTTGCAAGTCCTCGAATTTATCCCATGCTGATTGAGTTAGTTCCAATACGAATTTTCATGAAATTTTTCTTTTGTTCGGTGTGGAGAGTAGAATTTATATTTAAGTTCAAAGTACATTTAGTTTTTTCGAATCAAAACTCACAGCAACTTTAAGTATCGATACACTAGTTCAGAAGTGGGACATATCAGAATAATTGATTTTTGAGAAAACGAATTTCAAAGTTTCGTTCGCTTCTTGAAAAGTAGCTTCTCAACTTCTTGTTTTAGTTTCATATTATTGGAATGCATCTACAACATTTATGAAACATCAAATTCATTGATCAGTACTAAGTCATTTCAAATTATCATGTTTCTGAAACTAAACATTTGGGAAAAAATGAAAAATCTATAACAGGTTATGTACATTTTAAGCCCTCAATTTTGTGTTTTTCAGTTATCCGAGTGCAGAATATGAAAGAGGGTGAAAACTTGTATAAGAAAATGATAACTAAAAAATGAGTATGTCAAAAATATCGGTATTTACAGATACAGACGATGTTTACCGCACCGTGTTAATGTGCCATTATCCTGCCAGGATTATAATAATATTTAAGGGGTTAGTTCCGCCAGTAAATGTGTTACTGTTGTCATACCTTTCGGTGGATACCGTCGTCACTGGCTGC